>CM021732.1:93190833-93241513 GCA_011075105.1 Heteronetta atricapilla
TGGAGACATCTTGTCACCGGAAAAAAAACACTCTCTGTCAAAGAAGGCTAGTTTTGTCAGCAAATAAAAGACAGACAAACATACTCATCACAGTATAATGATTGGAAACAAGACCTCCCAAGACCCAGCAGCAGCTATCCCTGACAACAGTGGCCACGTATACATCAATAAACAGACTGGCACAATAGGAGCCGACTGCAGAGCAAAAGAGTTTGTCCTGGCAACCATCATGTTGCATTTTAGGGAGAGTTATTTTGTCTTAGATTTAGTTTGGTCCCAAGGATCCAGTAGCTATCAGTGGCAGGAACACAAAAGGTCACCCCATCCGGTTTAGTTTCATCTTGAAGTAAAACAGTCTTAAAGGAAACACACAGACAGCATTTCACAGTGTGTATCTCTCCTAATTGTCCACACAGAGAAATTGTAACCTAAATAGTCTTCAGCTAAAACAATTGTTCTCACAAGTGCATATTTCTTGCTTTTCTGTTTAAAAAAAATCCATAGATTCAGTTATCAGTAAAAATAATGCATGCTTTAAATGAAAACCTACAGATACAAGAGTGAAAAAGGAAAATAATAATAATAATTTAAGAAAAACTTTCTTAATCTGATTTTTTTCTTAATCTTCCTGTTTTTTTGAGTCTTCACCTGGATATCACTGTATCAGCCTCAACCTTTCTCATAAAAGCCGTGGTGACACTTTCCTCCCAGTTTAACTCTAGACTGATTGTGGGAAACTCACCAGAGCAGCCAACTTCTACATTGATCAGAATAAGTTATTGCCCAATATCATATGAAGGTGTTGTGACAAACAATTGAAGAGGAAATGGTAGAGCTGAATTCTAGAGTCTGTCTGACATTCATCTGTCCTTCTCCTTTCAGCCTCACAGTGGTTCTAAACTCACCTTACATCTGCTATGAGAAATAATGTGAATATTCCAATCAACCTCATTCAGTGCATAACTCTAATTCTCTTAGAAGTCATCATCCATGCTGTGCAGTGAGAGGAACATAGATTTTTATTTTTATTTTTATTGAATAAGTAAAAGTATATGATTACTTGACAGGATCATAATATCCAGGAGTTTAGCACAGATAACCATAACATTGGATTTTCTAACTTTTAAGTACTTGATAATCATCACACTAAGGAGAAAAGAAAAAAAAAAAAAAAAAAGACACCTCAGTGGAAAGATCAATTACAATTTCTTTGTGTAGCAGTAATAACTCTTCATCCCATGAGTCAGCATGACCAATGGTAACCTCTGAATTTCCAGAGCTGTCAAGTATGACTTAAATGTTTATTCCTACTGTACTGCCACAGTTCTTACTGCCACAGTTCTGGTGTTGTGCCAGGGGCTCTTCTGCTCTTTGCAGGAGTCATGGTAATGAATTAGGAATATGAATGATGCCAGCACTGTGGCAGAAGAGCATTTGGATTTTTGGAGGAGAAAGGGTTTAATCTTCTCCCTGGTGTACAAAATCTTTCTATACACAAATGTATTGTTAATCATGAAGGCAAAAGTGCAACTCTTGATGTACACAGATAGAGTTGATGACCTGGAGCTGGATTAACCTGTTGGCTGCAATCACAGGAACCCCTGCTGGGCCTGGTCTTGAGCAAACATGCCTCCCACCTGTCCTATGGCCTGCACAGGCAGAAGCATCATACTAGGCATAACTTTCAATTCACATCAGGACTGTTTTACCAACTGGGGACAACTACCAGCTAGCAACAGCAGAACCTCCATTCTGAAGACAGCTGTCGTTTGTTGGTCTCCAAAAGTATGGATCCACTATTCAGATCAGGGAAATCCAATTGTTTTTCTTCCTTCCTTGGGGATAAGATTTAAAATTTCCTTGTGTAATCTAACACAAAGGTGGAAACTCTTGTGGGCCCCAATGCTAGGTCTAATGTAATTATGCCAGAGAAACCCTGTAGCAAAGTAGCATCTTCATTTTCTGTCCCTGTGTTACGTCTGCTCTAAAGGGCCAGGGTAAATTATTTCAGAAAAGTTCATCTGGATGCTGAGTGCTATAATGAACAAGAAGCCTGCCAAGTGAGTGAGACTCCTGCTCAGGGACTTGACACTTGGCAGGTGTTTTCAAACTGTGCTCCCTAGACTATCTGTGTGGAGTAACCACAGGTGGTCCAGGGAGTTGTTTTCACTCTCCCAGTGCACAGCTGAAACATGGAGGTGGTCCTGCTTCCTAAGAAAGTTTTAATTGTCAGTCTTCAAGCACAGTCCCTTTGTCATCCTGCCAGAACTCTCATGTATGCCTGTGCTTGCTTGGGTTGCTGCATAGGAAATGAAGGCTGTTAATGAGTCTCTTCTTTTGTCAGGTGTTTGTTTGCTATACTTTCAAGTCTGATCAAATTTACCAATGTCACAGAAATGAGAGTTCTGTAAGCAAGCTGCACAATGACCTGAAGGTAATAAAGTATTGGAGGCTACAGGCAGTGGGAGGGGGGAATAAAAATAAGAAGTGGTGTTAATGAATACAGAATTCCAAGCTCCAAAAGAGAAAACAAAGAGTTTGGGTGCACAATGGAGTACAAACCCATAGTAATATTAAATTTATATTTTGTTATGTGCTTAATTTTCATCTTTGTCATTTAGCCAGATGTGTACTTCAAAAGAAGACAAAAATTAGATGGACTATGGGCAAGTAGTTTGCACAGCAAGACTGCCATTTGAAGAAGTGGAAACACTATGAAGTTTTAGAATCAGTATCTAATTACTGTCTCAATGCGAGCACAGGTTGTACTGTGGCATAAATAGATTGATAGCTTTATCTGAAATGATATCCATATTATTAGTATGCTGCAAATAATATACAGTGACTTTCCTTAGGCTAGACCAAAACATCCAGGTCCCAAATCTACTGCAACAGCTTCCTTTCTGATGACTTTCCAAGACTTCATGGTGTTGCTGGTATTCAGGTTTAGCCAATTTCAGTTTTCAGTCTACTATGCAACATGTGCTTTCACAAGCAGCTGGAAACCAGAGATGAGAATATATTTTCCTGTATCACAATTTTTTGTCTTCACCAGAGCAGCACGTACTAAAAAAAGTATATCACATCATGCCATCTTTCCCTCACAACATATTCATAATTCTTTTTCTTAGTCCTTTCATAGGATACTTCCTCAACCCTCCTTTTTCTATCAAGTTCTCTTTCTGTCAGATTTATTTTACAGCCCCAGTTTTTATCATTTGTTTTCCCATCCCTTTCATTCTTGGTCCTATTAATTACTATGTGACATTTCAAATGTTTTTCCCTCCATCTCAATAATTTAAAGAGAAAATACAGAAGTTCTGTGTATCATTTTCTCAGTGGAGGAGATTTTATCAGGCCATTCCCTATTTGTATCAAGATCACTATTTTTTTCCAGGTTCTGGTTTTTCCAGCTGCTCTTTATTCACATGCTGATCTCAGAAAACTTGGAAATGCTGCTCATTTTAGCTGGTGTAAGATTCAGTAATTTTTGAGTTGTGTTTTTGCTCAACAATTTTTAATGTTTGACAGAGGATAAAGGATATTTCCTGATGAATCATCAGACAAAATTAGCTTAAGGTTTTCCGGAATAATTCACATCTGGACTCTAACCATCCCTGGAAATTCTTAGCACCAAAACTGAAACCATTGTCCAAAATGTAAAATCCAACTAATTTCAGTCAGAATCTGTTTATACATACTATAAAATAATACATTCTCTTTTATATGTTCCTTTTCTTTTCTGACACCATTTTTTTTCTTCCAAACACCTGGAAGTCCTCATAGCTGTCAGCTACTAAAACTTCTAGGGTAGATCCTCCGTTGATCCCATTTTATTCTTTCTTTATTCCTACCCTGGGATAGAAATGAAGTTTCATCTTTGAGGTTAGCTACAAATAGGATATATTAAATAAAATAACTGCAGGCATACAGCCTGGGTCCTTCCGTGCCCAGATTTGAGGTCTTCAGTGTTCTCTGTGCCATTTAGAAAATCAAAATTCAATGTTTATCTTTTCTATGTAAAAAGTGGGGGGAAGAAAAGGAAAGTTGGCTGAGATGGGGGAAAAGAGTAAGTTTTTGTGGAAGAGTAATACATTACTGTATATGAAGAATCATGTAGATCTGGTTGCTGAGCACAAGACAGGATATGACTAATGTACTAGTTAAGATATTGAAAGACAAAAAAAAAAAAAAAAAGATTTCTGCCCTTCATATTAATTCTGTGTTATCTGGATACCTGTTTGGTAGCAGGATGGGGTACATGCTCACCCAGATCATGAAGAGGAGGTTTTCTTTCTCAGAGAACTGTTATTTGGACTTAAGCCATATATCAAGCCTTACTCTAGCTAACTATGATTTGGCTTGATACAAATGCCTCTATCTGGCAGATGCATTTCTCTGTCCAGCCACTCCTATTTTACTGATAAAATATCCTTATTACCTCAACTATTTACTTTTCTATTGCTTGGGTAGCACTTATTACTGCTTCCCTGCTACATTAGCACTAGAAATTGACTGAACGGTGTGTCCATCAGAGGAGATAGGTCTTACGTCTGTTTTGTTTGGTTGTTTGTTTGTTTTAAACATGAGTACAGTGTGCAAAACTGCAGCTCAAGAACAGGAATAGAATTAACTGCAGTTCAACAAATTTCTACATGGGACCTATAAGTAACAAACAACAACACTTGGAGCAACTGTGCAAGTCATTTTTAATTAAATCCCATATAAGTGGAAACAACAGTCTCCTCAAAGATGTAGTTGTCAATTGATTGTCAACCATTGTGCCAATGCTAAAATTCCTGTTCTTAATCCTCCTATCATCCAAGACCACGAGGTACTGAAGAAAACCTGGCACAACATAAAATGAACTTCAACACCCAATTTTGCATAGTCCAAAATTTAGTTTTACATATTAATGGACAACTGCCAAACTGCAGGCAGCCAGCTTCATTGACTCAATAACCTGCTGGAAAAATATCCCCCATGTGGATGACCATCTGCACCCACACAGCTGAGACGTTAAATTATTTCATCACCATCCCTGTCAAAATTTTAACTTCTTGACTTCCATAAAGAAATCCTGTGCCATCCCACCTAAAATCAGACATCTTTTTTTTTTTTTTTTTTTTTTTTTTTCCAAAATGCTACAACTGAGGCACTGTGATAGCTAAAAATGACTCATTAAGACTGGAAATTTTTCCTGCTTGTACTATATTTTCACTCCCAGCAAGGAGGAGAAGAGGAGGCAAATAATTCAGAAATATATCTTAGAGCTCTTCACTCCATCTAGGAACTGTTTGCAAACAAAGTTTTCCACCTACTGGTCTCAGGCTAGCAACAACTGATAGTATCTTCTTAGTTGGTTCATGTTCATATGCTACCATCACTTTTCCTAACTAACTTGACTGTCTTTTCTCTAAATACATATCATTTATTCCCTGTCCTTATTTTTATTTTTTTTTCTCCTTTTTTTGAATAGCCTCAAAAACAGAGATTTTGTTCATTGTCCAAGGTGAGAAAAGCCATTATTTTAGGAATTACTTTTTACTCAACACTTTCTTTAAAGAAGCATGTGCAAACTGGATCCAAAATTTACCTCCTAAACATCTTTAAACTGTTGATCTTTATCATATCGCAATGAAATCTTTCACCATTTCACATCTTGTCTTTTTCTCTTTTCTAATACTAATGGCTGCAAGCATATTCCTCAACTCTAATATATTCAGTATGCTGTTATTCAGAATTTTCCACTCATTAGCTACATAATTGTCACATTTTAGTCCCTCCTCTCAGATTCTTCTTCACCCACTTAACATATAAAGCCTTACCTGAGTTTAAGATTTATCAAAAATAGTTCTGTCCTCCCTATGTTTTGCAATATATAAAGCTGGCTTCTGATTTTACTTTGCCAGCAACTGAAGTCTTCACACACCAGTCCGCTTATTCCTTAACCACTTTAGGGTTTCCTCCTGCACAACCTTCTGGCCTAGGTAAAAAATAGTAAGCATACAGGTTATTAGATTCTTTCCCTATTCTTCTGTAAAACAAGTTTTAAATCTAACTCTGTAGTCTTAATTCATAATAAATCTGATGAACATGATCCATGAATTCTTCATTTTCCCTTCCATACTTCCATACTTGTACAAAGTCCTTGATTCATGCCATTCTTTTTATAGTTTCTAGCTACAGTTAGAAGAAAATATAAGACTACGTCTGCTAAATTTGGCTCATCATACTCATTAATTTCTGTGTTATTTCATTTGCTTGTCTAGTTTATTTTGTATCTCCTGGGGCATCAGTTCCCTGGAACCTTTTTATTTATGTACCTACAATAACACTCTCACTAAGAACATTAATTTTTGAGACATAGAAGAGAAATCAGCTAGTCTAGAGTAGTCATCTTGGCTCCTACAGTCAATGGAGACAACAAACTCTTCCAGGGACATCCTTGTTTCTGATATGAAATTGCTAAAGTAAAGTGAAATTATCCTATATTAATAGCAAGAGACTTTGCTTCTGTAAGGAAGGATTCGTTATTTATATTATGACAGATTAAAACAGTAACAGGTTTTATTTCAATACTCTTTATTTTCATCCACTTATGGCTATATAGGTAGTTTGGGGTTTATTTATTTATTTATTTCATCTTACGGATTAAAATTTGCAATATCTGATCCCTATACAATAGTGATTTCTTGAAAAATTTCAATTTTTAAAAAATATTTTGTTCCTATTTCAAAAAAGTCTTTCCACTATTTTATTAGGTTTGTAGCCAAAACAGAATCTGTGTTTAACTTGTCACTGATATCTACATTCAGAAATAGCTTGTTAATTAATAGTTATTATTATATTCCAAAAATGTAACTTTTACATATTTCTTCAGAATTTAAAATTTCCATCTTAATAGTCATGATTTCCATTTTTGTTAACCCTTAATAGTAAGGCTAAATAACTCATAACAGATAAGTGCTAGTAAGACTCTTATGAGGTAGGAGTAGAAATCAGTTCTAGACTTCAAATTTGTGAGGTATTCCCTTAGAAAATATTTCTAGGAAGGCTTACTCAGTATGACATGTCTTGAGTTTGAAAATGTATCCAGAAATATGAACCTCCAACAGCACGTGAACACTATCAACATTGTAGTCACTATGTTCTTGCAAACAAACCCTCCCAAACTTACCTGAAACATCATATAACTTTGACCCAACCAACAAATAATTAAAATTTTGGACAAGGCTATATGGAATTGTGGCAAGACTAAAGATGATTAGAAACAAACCTACAAGCACCCCAATACAATATCTCTTCCCCAAAATTTACAGAAATATAATATGCTGTCAGGACTTCCAGAATCTTTGGAACTGCGCAACTGTGGAATCTGCTTGTAGATTTTACTTCTCTTGCAAATTGCATACTGTGCCTATAGCCACACATACAACAGGTCGTTATCATCAATCTGAAGCCACCTAGAGCAGACTATTGTTTTTGCTCCCTGATTACATTAAGTTGCATAATTCTAATTCTTCCCCAAACAAATTTAGTTTCACAATTAAACTAATTTTGTTTCATGATTAAATGTATCTTGGCTGTGAGCCTGAAATTCATTTTCCATGTACACTTGAAAGAACAAAACTTAACTCTCATGAATTTTCATAAAAAGACAGTGTGGAGAGATATGAACACAAGCAAAGAGGAATTTTATACAAACCTTTCAGAGACGTTTGGGAGGATCATCTTTACTCACCCTGCTTGATTGTTTATATGTATTTTTTTCAGTGTGTTTTTGAAGTTGTGTTTGTTTCTTTCTTTTAGTTTTTGCATTTAAATTGTATAATATATAAGCAATGTGTGTAACACATTAGCTACAGTAGAATATGAACTATATAAGTTATGTGTACACAAACAAAAAAAAAAAAAGAAAAATATGATTTAAAAAGCCAAGTTCTTAAATTAGGAAACAGCAGAATTAAAGTGATGTAAAGACAGCTTTATCCCACTTGGATCTGTGAATATGCATTGGGTCAGAAGTCTTTTAATTATTTGACTATATGCAATGCTTCCTCTACAAATGCACTGGGATCTCAGCTTCAGCAGTGTTATTTTTATGAGTTTACAGAAATGACACACTATTGCATTAGTTATGTAAAGACTGTGTATAAATATACCACGTTCCAAACAATAATCTATAAATATTTTTATTATTTTTTAAAATCCTGCAGATTAACAGCTTTCCCTGTACATAGTGGTATATTTCAGGTGACAGACTTCATTCTATTTTGTTTTGTTTCTTGTACTCAGTCCTATGGGGTTGTACATCAAGCACAGGAGAGGCTTAAAGACTTTATTTTGTTGCATGAAGAAAATAAGATATATTTATACAATAAAGTATTTTAATCATGGGTTATAAATCAATTTAAAGAGATACAATTATTATTATTTTGCTACTGTAGTCAAAATCTGTAATGGTTACTGACAGGAGATAATATTATTACTAATTTTCCCTGTGTTGCAATAGATTTAACTAGACACTGTTAGCTTTTCAAGGCACAGAATTTCAACAGCCACCCAGTACCTGAACTTGTCTTTATAAGCAGATGTTTCAAAAACTCTGTATGCTGACTATCATTATACACATACACAACACACACACACACACAAAAAGGTTTCTGATCAAGGTTGTATTGTTCACTTTATGAAAAATTAAAAAATAAAAAAATATTCCTGACTCTCACTGGAATCTTTTCTATGACTTAGTGAAATTTCACAGCCCAAAGATTTCAAAAATATTGATTCTGAATTTTGAGAGGAGCACGTTTTTTTAGTTTGTAACACATTCATGTGTTCACATGGGGATCCAAAAATGGAAGCGTCCCTACCTTACTTCTGAAAAATATTAATTTCATTTGATGTTCCTATATGCAAAATATAGAAAAAGTGACTTCCAAATCTCTCATAGCTGTGATCCCTATATCAAAATAAGTTATACATCTTAAATTCAAAAGAATAATGAAGATGATAGAATTTTGCTCATTAATTTTTATGTTATGCACTTATCTTCTGGTTGAGATAGACAGATTCTTAATAGACAGATAGATTCTTAAAGAAAAGAATCTGTTTAAAATGTACAATTCCATGGGGAAAAAAAAAAAAAAAAAAAAAAAAAAGGAAAACAATTCATAAAGAACAATTCAACACAAGTATGGCATGGAAAATGCAGGTAATACAGTGAGGTGAAGTTTTGGTTAGTGATTATGTGGATAATACATAAAAAAAATAAGTGTAAGGGGAGAGAAGACCTATAGTCAGAACTAAAAAAGTATTTTAAAATGTTATTTTAAATTAAGCTAATTACAGAGACTGTTTTAAGTATTTTATTCACCTGCGCACAATAACATCTGCACAAATCCAGATTCATCATCAGAAAAATGCCACCTAGAGAGTTCTCTTGCTGTTTTTATTTATTAAGCAATGAAATGTGATTACAACATTTTATTTCAACATAAATAATATTTTAGAATAATAATAAAATCCTGGCAACTCTCTTGCAGACAGCGTAGCCTTCTTGCTTGTGGAAAGCTGTATCTCATGTCCCACTCACACAGTAGATTTTTTTTTTTTATCTTATCAATGTTTTTATATACCTTAAGTGTGGGAGACAAAGGGATATGGCCAACCTCCAACCTCTTTTCAGTGATCTGTGGGGAGAGGAAAAGAGGCAATGGCCAAAAAATGGAGCACAGGAATTTCCAAACCAATATATGAAAGAACGTCTTAATAGTGGGCACTGGAACAGGCTGCCCAGGGAGGTTGTGGACTCTCCTTCTCTGGAGATATTCAAGACTCTTCTGGATGCCTACCTGGGCAACCGGCTCTAGGGAACCTGTTTTGACAGGGGGAGTGGACCTGGTCATCTCTGGAGGTCCCTTCCAACACCTACAACTCTGTGATCCTGTGATTTCTAGTCATTTAACTTCCAAGTTGCCTACTCCTAGCTAAAATTGTCTACACAGTTTGTAATAGTTGTTCATATTTATTAAACTAATACTTATATTCTTTTATTATTCTTTTTGTGACAGCTATCATTGTATGCTGTAGTTATTATAATGACTATGTGCAAGTAAAATAAAAGAGTTAAAAGTTTGCAGGCCACAATGAGATTTTGCGTATTGATAATGCCATTTTCCTACTTCTATGTGATGTTAACCAAGCATAAATAAAACATGAGATATTTCACAGAGTTGTCTACAAGGCCCATAAGTATTTTGATATATATATATATTTATTATATATATGTAATGAAAAGATGGAGAGGAAAAGAGAAGTAAGATGACACATTCACAGAAAAAAAAAAGTAACCATTTGGAAATAAATGTACATTATATTCATTTTTAAGAGTGACCAATTGGTTTTTTATCCTTAAGGCTTAAAAGGTATCTTGCCTATGAAAGCAAACACTTTTAGGAGTCATTGCTTCAGCAGTGTGATCCTTTAAATTATATAAGCCTGTGCCTAGAAGTATAATCTAAGGACAATTAAGTCAATGCAAGCTTTCCAGCTGTCTTAAACCATCTTAAAATAACAACCATAAGTCACAACAGAGTTGATAAGTTAACAGAAAAGGTAACTTAAAAATAATATACTTGTTACAGTAACATTGGTATATCAAAGGGCCAACCCACAGTACAGAGAAGACAAATCATATTAAAATTGGTGGGTAACTGAAAGGAGATCAGTTTATGCTTCCTCCCTGAATCCAAATTATTCTCACAGCTGGAGAAGAATCAGTGGCTGATAATGGCCTAACAACCTCTAACACTAACAGATATGACCTCAGGTGCAGTGATAAGAATATGTAATTCTGCGTTCCCTGAACTCATCTGTGTCTCCTGGAGAGTGCTGACACAGTGGGAGCTCTGTGCCACCTTTAACAGTAGAAAGCTTTAAAATTTAGAAGAGACTCGGTATGTGCTGGGTCACACAATTTATGAGACTTTAAAGTGCATTTTGCATTACTGAGGAGGAAAAGCTCACAACAGATAGAGTTTAATATGTATGTCACATGTTGGGAATAAAATTTACATATTCAGTTTCTTAGTTTGTCCATATTATTATCTATTCCAAAACTATCACACTGATTAGAAGATGAGGAGTATATATATATATATATATATATATTTTCCATTTCTGGGGAGGAACATTTTGTGGATCTGTATTCAACAGCAGAACTGCCAGCTGACTTCAGGAGAACATGGTTATGATCTTGCCTAGATGCATTCAACATACACTCTCAACATATCACAGGCCACCTTTTAAGTTGTCTCCTGCCAGCAGATAATGATTACGCCAAATTCACAACCAAATATCTCATCAGGAGGCAACAGAGAGAAGAAAAAATGTCTTTTCTCATTTAGAAACAATAATTCTTTAAGCTGTACATATTTAGCTATTTTTAACTAAATCCATTACAGCCTAAAAAATCCTTGGTGCTTCCCTAAAGAATGCAGTCACAATGGTGACTCAAGGTCTTAGATAGGAAATGGGGAGATGGAGAATACTCCTTTCATTTTAAACAAACCCTCATGTATAAATTATTTTCCCCTACAGAGCAACTAGTACAGCACCTGAATATTTTTATTTCCAGGTTAAGCAGGATGGCAGAAAACAGTCAAGGCAGAAATAAATTTATCTTTTGTTAATAATATCCTTATTTAAATTCTGAAATCCTATTACATCTCAATAAAATAAAAATAAAATAAAATAAATAAAATAAAAAATAAAATAAAATAAAATATTTTTTTCTAACCTTTTTTTTCTTTTTTTTTTCTTTTTTTTTTTTTTAAAGTATCTTCAGAGTATGTCAATTATCCAAAGCAGATAAAAGCTGTGGGAAGCAATTCCCTCATGAGTTGCAGGGCTAAAACTCAAAGATTCCTTTTACAGGGAATGTTGCAGCCCTCTGGTGCAATAATTAGACACAGGATGACACAGATACAGTGGCTGAAATCATGGCAGCTGTGGAGAGGCTGTGAAGATGATCTCTGCCTACCCCTGGGTAGCTGGATGGAAGACATTTGCTGCAGAGACCTCATTGGTCCAGCTGTGCTGTGTTCACACAAACATGGGCTGCTGTAATGCATGCCCAAGCTGACTTTCCCATGCCTAGTCTCAGACATGGAATGAAAAGCCTACAAAGTCTGCCAAATTAACTGCTACATTTGAGCTTCAAGATAGAAAGGCACCCTGGAAGTGTTTCTCAACAGTATGATAACTAAAACTGTCTGAAGGAAGATGGGAATGACAGCCAGGTCACCTTTACTTTTTCAAACTCTAAACCCAATACAAAATCCTTCCTCTTGATTTTACTTAGCTTTGGGAAAGACAACTGAGGCAATTTTGGGTAGTACCTTAATTCTTAATGCCACCAGTCAGTTTCATTTGCATAAGCAAGTTTAAGGACCTCACAGTCTGAAGCCTTGTGTACCCACTCAGATTTATGAACACAAAGACTTTCACAGGCCTGGATTTTTGCAGTGGAATATTCTCGAGAATATATTGAAATATATTCTCGAGAGGGAAATCTCTACTGAGGAAATAATATTGCCTCCCTAATGAGGGCATATAATCTGTATTGCTCATTAGAAACAAGTAAGCTCCCTTGAAGTGTTTTTTCCTACTTCTCACTTACATTGCTGATTATCCAGCTCCTTCCTGCATGTGAGAGTATTTTTTCTATCCGGCACTAATGGGCTGCCCATCTGCAGGTGACATTAGATGCAAGAGATGCAGCACTCCAAAGAAAGTAGAACACAGCACTTCCTGAAGAAATTCTCAGAAGCTTACCTGGCTGTTAATCAAGTAGGGTAGGAGCTCTCTAGCAACATGCAGTGGAAGGATTTCTGTCTCAATAACTTGAGTTTTGACACAAGCCCTAGAAAAAGAAGCACACTGTCTCAGGATGGAAATCCTCTGTGACACCACCAGACATGCTACAAAAACATACTGAATAATAACTAAATTCAGCTTAAGAGCAAAATATAACTGACGTGATCATTTACACAGACGTGCTGGAAAAAAAGTCCACTTGAGACTATTCATGGTACTGTGTACAGATTGGTTTTTACATGAGAAATCAAGATAATACTTTAAGGAGGCAATTACTGTAGCATTTCATATACAGTAACCTACATATAAAAAGTATTAATATTGTGGATTATGCCCAGCTCTGTTTTTACATGACAGTGATTATTTTCCCTGGGTTTCTTATGCTGAAATACTGTTACACCTTTTGATTTATATCCTTTTACCTGGAACCCAAATACACATGTCTGAAGGATTGTAAAAAGGAGGGTTTGTTTTGATTAATAGTGTCCCACTCTCACCTATACTTAATTGAACTACACCTTATTGAAGGATCAATGAGACCAACACTTTGCTGTTACACTTACATAAAAGTTAGGGGATTGCAGACAGTGCAAATAAATTAAAAGTACACTGTACAGGAAACCATAGGTACAACTTACAAACAATAAAATAAATAAAATAAAATAAAATAAAATAAAATAAAATAAAATAAAATAAAATAAAATAAAATAGTGTTATGCAGGCAAGAACATATTAAACACAAACTTTATTTACATGGTATTTTGCTATATATAAAGAAAATGAGAGGGTGAACAATGCAAAGACTTTAGACACAGGCGTATTTTCTACTGTTTTATCAACCCAAAGGTTCTCTAAGTTAAATGTTCCCATCCACATTAGGTGCTTCTGAGTTGGAGAGGAGCAGATGGAACAGGGATAGATCTGGTGAGTCATGTGGAACATTTCAGGTGTTTTTAGGTATCTTCTGCAGCTCACAATTGCAATTCTAAAATTTCTGCCTGTAAGCTTCTCCACAGAAGTAGGACATTTCAGCCTAATCACCATTATCAATAAGCATTAATGATAAAAAATACCTCTATTATACACAAAGCAAACACTGATAACAGACCCTCATTTATAACGGTGAGTTGGCTAGATACTCCAGGTCAGCTGGCAGGAAAATTATTATAAATTCTGAAAAGGAATTAGGAATCTTTCCATTCCATTTAGCCTATAAGCAGGGTAATTAGAGTTATTAATATTACTTTCTTTTCAACTCTGTTGGCCAATACAATCCCAAACTTGTTGCTAAGAGACAATATTATTATACCATGGAAAGACTTCTAATTGAAGCAGTAAGACAGCAAAAAGAGTGTTAGAAAACAAGATAATTCAGAAAAGGAAGAGTTTCAAAAATTCAGTTCCAAACATCTCAGACACACACTATGTTTTCTGACAAGAAATAGCATTAGACTGAGATTGCTTTTTCAAATATGGAGCAGATTAACAAATCAAAGATGGGTTTTTACATTCAACATAGAAATCAACAGTCCAGGAATGCCAGGAGATGTCAGAAATTAGACATCATTGACAGACATCTATCCTATCCTAAAAACAAAACAAACAAAACAACAACAAAATAATAAAACAAATAGAAAACAACAACTACAAATAAATCCCTCATCCTATTATTGAAATAGATCAATATAACCTGATCTTTATCTACCAAATATTTTTTACTTGTTTCTACCCATCTTAATGGGAAGAAAAATAATTAAAAAAAAAAAAGATAAAGTGGAGAAAATTTTCTAAATCTGAATGAAATTTTGAATATTTGTTTGTTATCTGCACAACTAGTTGAATGACCAAAAGTGCTTTTTTTTTCCCCATACATGGAAACACATAAATACTTTATAGTGATTGTTGCCAAAGGAAAACTTGGAAACCACTCCTGGCTGATGCAGCCATGGTTAGCCAGTCTTTGACTAGTGGAATAATCATGCTGAAGAGTTCAGTTTATGCTTAAGTGTGTTTAGATATGGATTATTAAGGTGCACAGACAAGTTCACAGCATGGAGAGTTGAAGTTTCAATTAGTACAAAAAATGTAAAATTCACTGGGACTTTGTAAGAACCTAGTACATCTAATAAAGAGTAAAAACTATGCTATAGTTTTATAGTTTATGGGATAGGAACTGCAACAATTATTTCTTTATACATTTTATGTCAAGTCAGCATTCTAATTCATTTTTTCAGTTTCACATAGGCTGTTTTTATAATATGACCTGGGGTGGGTTTTTTTCTTGGGATTTGAAACACACAAGCTCAGCAATGACAAAGCTGTTTTTGTTTCATACCTTTTATTATCTTTATGTAATCCTCTTTGTGAACACTCTGATTTCTACATAATGCAAGTTCATAAAATAACAACTTTTTGTAATGAAATAGGATACTCTTGATCTGAAATAAGAATATTAATCCTTAACCTTGCATCAATGACAAGCTTGAAACAGATTTCATTCTCTCAACTCCTTTATGAGAGTAACAAATGTGCTTTTTGCTCATTAACTTGAATAACATATCAAAGAGAAATGTGTTTGTTTGTTTTACTGGCTGGAAAAGAAGTCATGAAAATCCAAATAAATAAATAAATAAATAAATAAATAAGAGTTATTTAAGTCTTCTTAGACATCTATGAAGAATGAAGAACTTCTTAGACATTTAAGAACAACAGGGTCAAAAAATATAGTAACATCTACATAGAGCTTGGTTATTTCAGAATCAGTGAGAGAATAGCAAACAATCCTATTATACATATAAAACAGCTTATAGAACAAAAATATGAAAATACACACCAAAAAATGTAATACAAAGGGAGACAGAACTCCACCTACTTGAGACCCTCAAAGTAAATCAAAGAGATCTGAAAATCTTCACACACCACTAGACAGGGAAAATTAACACCTCATTTAATAGTTGAAGAAAAAGCTTCAAAAGTAATGTGTATTTTTCCCTTCCAGTTACAATAGCAGGAACAGTTTGGGTCCTAAGAGATTTTTGCCAAGCCATAGACAAAATCCAGAATTGATGCTATATCATAACTTTCATCTCTGGACTTCCATTTCCACTCTCAACCACTAGCTAAAAGCTGTGTGTTTTACTGCAACAACATTGAATTTCTCTACATTTCATTGTCGATTTGATTAGAAAACAGACATTAAAAAATGAAAGATTTGAAAAGGATTACAAAATCCACTTTCAGTCTCCTACAGAGTGGTTCCTGAATTACTATCACTCAGACAGCAATGGGCATAAAATATTTTCAGGGCATAGTATAGCTAATATTCCAAAACTATTCCTAAGAGAGACAAAACCCATAGCTCAAATTCTTTTGTAAGATAAAAGTGTGAAACTCACTGAAATATATGTGGATAGCCCACATATAAATCTGTCTGAGGACAGAATTTGAAGAATTTCCAAGCAGAACCTGTCAGCATAAGCACAAGAAAATTTTAATAGAGATCCTTTTTTTTATTTTTTTTTTTTTTTTCATCTGAAGAAAGATTCAGTGTTAATGGAGAGAACAAACTAAATGAAATGAAAATGCTATATGTTTCATTACCTGTGTGACAGCAAAGAAGAAGAGTTGGATAGATTTTGCATGATCCTAAAAATATTCTAAAACAAATAAATAAAAATAATTACCAGATTCATGGATTTTAATCAGAAAAACTAAGCCTTTTTTCTTGTGTCTTTCTCTTCACATAGAGACCATTGTTGCTAACTAAGAATACCTGATAAAATACTCTAGAGAAGCTTTACAACTCAACTAGCACTTACACAGCAGATAAGTCTCACTGATATCAGAGTAATCTTTCCACAAGGATGTACAGCTCTTGAACAATTTCTCTAGGGTACAGTATTAGACACAGACTCTCCACCATCAGACATGATAGTCAGCCCATATGCAACCTACACTTTTAACTGTACACAGTAGTCAACATATATATATATGTTTTATCATCATGAAATTAAATAAAATGATTATTTCTAATAGTGTAAAAATATATGATGGAATCTGTCTGTAGACTTTAGGATTGAGATGCCCACCCCATCATCACAATCAAAGAGATGAGACATTTTTATCCTTCTTACAGAATCTCTACATGACCAAAATGCTTTTTTTTTATTATTTCCACCTTTATTCACTCATTACTTTGTAACTGCAGGAGAGAGAGATTCCTTCACTTACATTACCAAGCACAATACCAGGTCTTTTCTTTAAATTGCTTATAATTCTGTCAAATTTCAATTATTTTAATGGTTTTAGCTGAAAGCAGTTTGACTAGTTCCAAAGCATGGATATTTGTTCATAAAGCACAGATACACAGATACACAGAACTGTAGGGGTTGGAAGGGACCTCGAAAGATCATCAGGTCCAACCCCCCTGCAAAGCAGGATCCTCAGAGCAGGCTGCCCAGGTAGACATCCAGATGGGCCTTGAATATCTCCAGAGAAGGAGACTCCACAACCTCTCTAGGCAGCCTGTTCCAGTGCTCTGTCACCCTCACCTTGAAGAAGTTCTTTCTCATGTTGGTGCAGAACTTCCTGTGTTCTATTTTGTGGCCTTTGCCCCTTGTCCTATCCCCACAAGCCACTGAGAAGAGGTTAGCTACATCCTTCTGTCTCCCACCCCTCAGGTGGGACAATGTCATAATAGACATTGATAAGATAAAATCCCCTCTCAGTCTCCTCTTCTCCAGCTGAACAGACCCAGGTCTCTCAGCCTATCCTCACAGGGAAGATACTCCAGGCCCCATATCATCTTCGTGGCCTTCCACTACACTCTTTACAGGAGATCCCTGTCTTTTTTGTTCTGGGGAGCCCAGAACTGGACACAGTACTCCAGGTGAGGCCTGACCAGGGCAGAGAAGAGGGGGAAGATCACCTCCCTTGACCTGCTCGCCACGCTCCTTTTAATGCATGCCAGGATCCCATTAGCCTTCTTGGCCACCAGGGCACACTGCTGGCTCATGGTCAACCTGTCGTCCACCAGGACCCCCAGCTCCTTCTCCTCAGAGCTCCTCTCCAGCAGGTCATTCCCCAGCCTGTACTGATACATGCAGTTGTTCCTTCCCAGGTGCAGGACTCTACACTTACTCTTATTAAACGACATCTGCTTTCTTCCTGCCCATCTCTCCAGCCGGTCCAGGTCTCGCTGAATGGCAGCATAGCCTTCTGGCATGTCAGCCACTCCTCTCAGCTTTGTGTCATCAGTGTACTTGCTGAGGGCAGACACTATTCCCAATGGTTATTTACTTTCACTATTACCATGGTCTTCTAAACTGAGTTATTTGGTCTGCACTAGTCATCTCTGCTTCCTCAGTAGTTAGACAGTCCAGCAGCTACAGAGGGTGATTTGCTCTATCTAAATATCTCATTGGAATAAAATGAATCATCTGATCATTGTGTTGACATGAACTTAGACTAAATGCCTAACTTTTAGATAGATATAGTCACAATGATTTTTTTTTTTTTCTCAGTGTTCATCTCTGTGAATTTTATTAGAAGAAGGAGTCATATACATACTATATACAGAGCAATTTCTTCCTTTATGACCATAGTCATGAACAGTATGTTCATGAACATAGTTAAACTTATTTATGGTATTTGTATGAAAGGAAAAAAGGTATTCTCATATTTTAATGGGTGAGAGATCTAAGGCTAAAATTGTTAAAATGATCCTTAACTCCCACCTAAGAAATTTAGATCCTGCCTTCCCCCCCTTCTTTTTATTTTTTATTTTTTTTCTGCAGAGTTCCAACCCAGATAGGATTAGAACAATCAATTTTCCTTCAGTTTCCAGAAATAACAATTCCACTTTTCCTCAAATCTGGCTTCAAAGTCTTGCACAGGCATCCACAGAATATGAGAAAGCCAGAATTTTTGTTCAACCGGAATGATTACATGTCACTCTTTGTATCTCATAAGATGTCTGTGGTAGAGACAGAGACAGTCACATTGTCTGACTGAGCTTTCTTTTTTTTTTTTTTTTTTCTTTTTTCTTTTTTTCTGCCTCCCATGTACACTGCCTTCCCCTCCCCCATTTACTGCTATGTACAAGGCACAGATGCAGATACTACGGAAAACAGATACAAAGACCTGATTTACCCTGAGAAAATATATATTTGGCAGTCATGGAGGTATGGGTCAGACGGTTCTGTCCTGTCTTTTCTGTCCTGTAAAAAAAAAAAAAAAAAAAAAAGGGGGGTTGCAGGAAAAAACACACACATAGAGATAGCATTTTCAAGTATCTGTATTATTGACTATATAATCTCAATACTCTTCACACAGATTTCGAGGTATCATAATAATTAACTTATTTTCTTTGGACCTACTCTAGCATTGTACATAAAGATTTGGACTTTTGGTATCACAACACAGACTGCTTCAACTGAGCTAACAGCAAAAGTGCTGGAGACAGCAGACATATTAAACTATTCAACTTTTTTTTTTGTTTGTTTGTTTGTTTTATAAAAAAAAGGATGGTAGCACACTTTAACCAGTGAGTTTCAAGTCTGGTCACTGACTACAGGAAGTATAGAGGCTAGCACCCCTGGTTTATATGACAATTTCTGAATAGAATACATTTTAAAACAGTTGTATTATTTTGTTTTGTTTTGTTTTTTCATATTTCCTTTTCACCAGAATCCTTTTTCTGCTCTTTTCATTGGCTAAACATCTGCCTTTTGCCTCCGCACCCAGAGATGTAAGCTCCACCTCTACTCATACTCTTCCCCAGTTCCGCACTCCAGGTAGTTCCTCCTCCTTGTACTCATACCTTTCCATTCTGCCTCACAACCATCAGAGGGAGAACTGAATGCAAAGTTAGGCCTAGGAAAACCAACCTTGGAGATAGATATTCAAAACTTGACTAGACACAGTCCTGGGCAACCTGCTGTAGCTGACCTTGCTTGAGCAGGGGGTTTAACCAGAAGATGTCCTTTCCAACCTAAAGGACTCTGTGATTCTGTTCCTTCAGTTACATTATCAAGCACAATACCAGGCCTTTTATTGAAATTGTGTCAATTCTGTCAAACTTAAATTATTTTAAAGGTTTTAGCTGAAAATAGTTTGACTGGTTCCCAAAGGATGGATGCTTGTCTGTAGTGATTAACCTTCACCATCACTACAGTTTTTTGAACTTAGTTATCTGGTCTGCACTAGTCATTTCTGCTTCCTCAGTAATCAGACAGACAATGCAGAAAATAAACAGCAAAGCTCAGGTCTAAGCAACTGAAATGATGGGCAATATCACTGTCACTTCTGGTACCACTCATAATGCCTTTTGATTTGAATACTGTAACATCATCTCAGACTGGGATATTTCTGCACAAAAGTTTGAAAGGAATCAGAGATTATATTTATGTTTATGTGAAAATTCAGCATCTAGCATATTTCTAACTTCTTTAAAAGGTACCAGAATTCTATAATCATCTTGGATTTGATACATCTGAGGCTTCCAACTCTTAAGAACCAGAATGCAAAAAAAAAGTGAAAAGTAAATTGATATGAAAATTAAAAGCTATTCAACATCTTTGTTTGATACAGTTAATTGTTATTGAATCCAACAATTAAATATTTAACTGCCAGTCAGCAAATAAATACTGTCAACCAGTCTGCAACAGACTATTTCAGTACTGTAGAGTCTGAGATTAATAGATTCAGTGCCTGCTAACCTGAGATTAACTGTTTACCTATTAGGAAGCTGGAAAATAACTTTTGAAATTACAATGAAACAGAGATGAGCAAGTAAATAATGTGAGTACAGAGGGAATGGTTTGAGACAAGACTTTCCACATGACATAGGTTGACACACCAGCAAAACAAGAATACCTCCCTGAAAGTCAGTGAATATAAACTGCTGTAAGACTAGCAGGAAGTCCAAAACAGGACTATCAGCTTAGAATTTTCTACAACAAAATAAAAAGAAGGAAAAGAATTATGACAATGAACAGATTTCAGAAAAGAGTTTGGATTCAAGTATGTAGTCTAGTGTTCAATTTACAACTGGACTGAGGGAATAGAAAATAGAAAAAATGGCACTGGTTTTTCAAAATTACTCCTGAAACCACAGAGCAATGTCTGAAAGTCCAAGGAGGCATATTGGTAGGAACTTCAGTAATAAATAAAATTCGTGGTTTAAGGAATATATATATATATATACTCATATATATATACATATGTTGCTCTTCATAAAGAGATATCATGATTCAAAAATTATTGAAGTCAATGAGTACGGAAAGGAAATAACCTTGTTGATAGAGCATACCTGAGGTTTTTCAAGGCCTCTCACCAAATTTCTTCAAAAAAAAAAAAAAAAAAGCTAGTCTTGGTTAAAAGATAAAGTCCTCTCACTGATACATGATTGGTATTGGAGTATAAACAAGGAGTAGAATAAATGTTCCATCTCAGAAGTTCATCACGTGAAACATTCAAAGGCTTACTAGTAATGAACATAGACCTGTACTGAGATTCAAGTTGTTCAATGTATATGAGTGAGTTGAAAGAGAGTAGGATGAAGAGAGAAGGAAAAAACAAACTCATTGAAGATAAAAAAAAAAAAGGATAGCAAAATCTGCAATAGAAAATTCATGATATTCATTAATTGGATTATAAAATGTCAGATGAAATTAGGTCTTAATAAATATAAGTATACAGGTAAGAAAAAGGTATTTCACTATACACAGGGAAACAGTTTACATTATTACTTAGGAAATTACTAGGGCCATCTAAAGCCAAGATATCAAAATAGAGATCCCAAAATTACTGTACATATTTATATGTATGCTGTGCTCAGAGACTATGAATAGTAGTGAAAATGGAACTGAAAATAACACAGAAATTCTTGTTATGGTATTCCGTAAACTCATGCTAAAACAACATACTAAATATTGTGTGCAGTACTGAAAAGAGCAAACTAGAATAGCTGGAGAAAAATAGCAAGGACAATCAAAGGTACAAAATTATTTCAACACAGGAAAGAGTACTTTGTGTACACAAACATTAAAAGGATGGAAAAGGTGAACAAAAAAATGATCATCCACTGTGGCTCATTAAGGAAAAGCAAGGGGTATTTAATGAAATGTTCATGTAGCAGAAATAACTTTTTTTGAAAACTCAAAGTTCTTACATCAAAGTTTCAGGGCTAAAATTTGCCTTTTATTGATTTTTTCCCCAATCTGTGCCCCTCATAAGAAGCAAATCTCTACCACAAGAACCTAAGTGAAAACAGCAGCAGTGGTTTCACCATCACTCCTATTTTTGCTCACAAATCTTCACTTTTTTATATTCTGTTGTTTTGTAACCAGTCATCCAAAAATCACTGCAGCAGTTCTGGAAAATATGTGTGGGTCATTTGTGATTTTCTTGTAAAATATGTACATGGTACCTTTCCACCAGCTCTTGTCATTCTTGCCTATGGCTTGTATACCTGGTTGGAACTGTTGGGACATCATTGCCTTGCAACAACCACACAAAATCCTAGTTTCTGGGACAACAAGATATGCACAAAACTGCTTGAATACATGCTGGAGAGCGGCAACTTCTGCAGAGAAAACTGGCACAGAATGAAGAGCAAAGAGCTACAATAGATCAATAAAGATCCCAAGGAACATAGCATCTCTCTGTGTTCCTGGTAGTCCTATAAGTCTTCCTCTTCTTCTACAAGAAGCTTGAAGTATTTCTCTTAAAAAAAAAAAAAAAAAATCCACACAGGACAACAATGCCTAGAGAAGTTGGGAGGTTTTCCTACTTTGCTGCTCATTTCCTGATGAGAACATGAGCTTGTAGCATGCTTCTTCAGAAGAAACAACAACAACAAAAAAAGTGTTATTCACAGTGACTAACAGGAATGCAATAGTGAAGACTGGCAACAAATGCATGCAGTCACAAAATTTCATGTTTCCAGAAATTGCTGATGAGTATCAAATCGCAAAAGGATGGCTGTGATGCTAGAAGAGCTTATAACTTTATAAGTTCAGCCTTTCTTCAAGGGGTATGTGGATGTCCTGGTTTCAGTTAGGACAGAGTTATTTTTCCTCCTAGTAGCTGGTAGGGTGCTATGTTTTGGATTAGGATGAAAAGAGTGTTGATAACATGCTGATGTTTTAATTGCTGCAGAGCAATGCTTACACTAAGCCAAGGACTTTTCTGCTCCTCACTCTGTCCTGTCAGCGGGCATGCTGGGGGTGTAGCAAGAGCTGGGAGGGGACAGCCCCAGGACAGCTGACCCAAACTGGCCAAAGGGGTATTCCATACCATCTGACATCATGCTGAACAATATATAGGGGTGGCTAGCTGGGGGGGGGGGGGGGGGTTGGGCGGCTGCTCGGGGTTGGGCTGGGCATCAGTCAGCGGGTGGTGAGCAATTGCATTGTGCATCACTTGTTTGTACTTATTATTATTATTATTATTTTCTATCTTAATAAACTGTCTTTATCTCAACCCACAGGCTTCACTTTCCCGTTTCTCTCCCCCATCCCAGAGAGGGAGGGGGGAGGGTGAGCGAACGGCTGTGTGGTGTTTAGCTGCCGGCCGGGTTAAACCACAGCAGTGGGGTATCCATGTCCACACAGGCCTGTCAGGTACCCCCACAACCCATTTTCACTTCTACTATCAAAAAGCACCTTAACTCTAACAATATAGGTTGTAGACAGTAGTGATGATGAACCTGTGTGGATGACCTTTGGGGAAGATGGTGTTAAAAGACAAACACAGCTTCTCTTCCTTCTCCACTGTTTTCCAATATCCCATTGCAGTCCATCACACTCTCTCTTAATGGAATAATATATTTTGCCACAATAATTTTTCACTTTTCTATCACAAATTCACTTTTATATTACCATTACCTATTAATGTTATTAAAAATTAAATTTATGTTGATATCAAGATGATTCAATGTTAAACCATGAAAAAGACTCTTAGCCTTCTTCCCATCTATCAATACATTATACTACACAAGCTGACTGTTAGATCTTAAAGAATTCTATAGAATGTCAAACTCTTAATATAACTGGCCTGTGACAGATGGACAGAGGATATAAATCATGTGCAAATAGAGCACTTGGTTGCATATATATATTCATAGTCTTTATCTGTCTTTAATTATAGAATTGAAAGTGTTCATTATTTCCCACAAAATAATTATTTCCAAAAAAGCATACTGTTAGATGACAAAAGAGTCAGAACAAAGAGAAGAAAATAAACTATAGGCCTGCAGAAAGAAGAAAGAAGGAAACAAAAACAGAAAGGGAATGAAGACTGAACTCAAGCCAAAGTGAAATTAATAATAATAATAATAATAATAAAACTTACAAAGAGAAAGAAAATAAAACAAACAAATGAGAGACATTAAAAATTGGAACAGTAAGAAGTTAAGGTACAATTTTTTTATATAAAAAAACTTTTACATGGAAGGAAATTGATAGTTTCAAAAGTGAAATTATCTATCTGAAAGGTGAAACTGTTTAGAGATTTTTTAATTTTTTTTTTTTAATTGTAGCATTATGTTTCTTATTTCTTTCTAGGAGTCTTAGGCAAATTTCAGAAGTAGCGGTTTACACTAATAACATACAGAAGTTATCTTTAGCCACCCATTCTCATATATTGACTTCTCTAATTGAAAAGGGGTGTTGGGAGAGGTTCTTCTATATTCAAAACACTAAAGCTTGATTTTTCATCAGGATGCAAAAAATAAACAATATGCAGCATTACATGTTGTTCTATTGCAGATCCATTTCCTAAATCAGTCAGTACCAGAGACTGTCTGGTGAAGGTGTAGCCTGTGACACAGAGCTTGGAGCCACTTGTGTTTTTATGACAAAACCATGTCTTTGGTTCAACACAAAATTCCTGAACGCAAAATGGAACTGACTGGATTAGAAGTCTGTGTATGTCAGGAAATATGCAGGTTATATAGAAATTATGTTTTGAATAGAATGGGTGAGAAGTATATTCCTTTTGATTGTTGTCTCTTTCTTTTTAATGTTCTCAGAAAATGGCTGTATCTTTCTGAGTCTCTCAAGGATTTTTAGATAAAAAGAGAGGTTTTATCTTAGCATGTCTATAAGCAGTGAAAAACTCTGGAGACTGAAACCTACAGGCAATTCAAATAAACAAAATCCGATCAAGGTAATATCAATGCTAGAATTAGAAGAAAACCCAGAGAGAATATCAATAACAACATTAAAACAGCAGGTTTCAACTGGAATCAATAGGCAGCATAAACAGAAAAAATTAAGTCACAAAGTGATAGTAGATAAAAGCTCCCCACTCATTAAAATTCTGTTTGTCTTTGTGTCTTTTTATCAATGTACCTATATATCTATGCAAGTGTATCAAAGTTTATAATGTAAAAGAATGATGAAATAATCTAATTAATTTCCGGTGTCATTTCACATATTTCTTTCAAGTTAAAACTGCAATATTAATAATGGTTTGCAGTTTAATAAAATATCTCTATGTCCTATTAACTTCTATATCTGCTTGTTATAAAGGCCTTTTTTATCAAATAGCTAAACTTCAAAAGATTTCTGCTTTGATCTGAAATGAAAAAAATGAGGTTCATTCCATTTGTACAGAATAACCTCACTATATTTTACAGAAAGACAGTTGTCTGTTACTGCCTTTCTGTCTCAAAACACATTGTAACTTGCGCAAATAGGAAGAAAAGAGAAGACTAGAGAGAGAAGGTACATTAGAATAGGGCTGAATCTGGATCTTAAAATTTATGATGACTGTAGCGATTGGGATATTTTTCCTATTTGAAGATCAATATAAAAATCAAGAATGAAATGTGTAGGTATTCACAGGTGAGTTTAATGTTCTAGGTATGAACTTTCATGGCTTATTTCCACTTTCTGAACTGAGATTTTAACAATATGTTAATCTCATTATTTTCTGATAGTCTTTTTTCTCTCCCACAGGAAAAAAAAAAAAAAAAAAAAAAAAAAAAATTGGGTAAATACTCTAAAGGGGGTCATGGAGGGGGGAAGGGGAGGGGGAGGAGTTGGAGGTGGAGGGCAAGCAGAAACTATGTTCCAAATAAACATACTGGACATCTACCAAGTAAATTAACAATCCTTGCATGACCAAAACACCCAATTATATTGTTCAAATTTTGAACAAAAAAGGAACTCAAGACTGGGCCTAAATTAAACCACATACTTTTTGTCTGAAAAAGGAAAAAGACATTTTATATACTACTGAACCTAAAACTTTTGTAAAGAAATACTGTGAATTGTAGTCAACATTACCATTTTATAATGAATATTTTAAATACATTTGGTTAAGTGTTGGTGGGAAAGTTCAGAGAAATGTAGCCCAAACTATATGCAGCTATCTTCTAGTATGACAAACAAGGTGAAAAATATTGTTTAGGGCTACAGTAAAAGTAGTATTTCCTGTCAGTTTACCATCCAATACACTTTTATGCTGGAACTTACTGATATCCTTCACTGACAAATGCCAGAAGGGGCACATGACACCCTAGATCTGCAGGTATGTCAGTAAGTGCGCTTTCATCCACTAGTACTCATCTGCAGCTCTTCTCAATACCTTCAGTCCCCCTTTATCCATAACCACATCACCTCAGTATAATTCCTCTATACAGCAATAGTTTGTTGTGTGGTCTATATTCCCCTCCAGGAAACTTCCCCAAAACAACACAGATAAGTTAGGGACAGTTCTCTTTAATGTTTCTATAAATTACCTGGATGAAGGACTCGAATGCAATCTAAGTTTGGAGATGATACAGAAATAGGAAGAGCTGTGATTCCCTCAAGGGTAGAGAGGCCTTGCAGAGAGATCTTGACAAAGAGATGGCTGGCCAATCACCAACCGCATGAAATTTAACAAGAGCAAGTGTTGGATTCTGCACCTGGGATGGGGCAATCCTAGATATATAGGGGGCAAGAGGAGGCTGGAGAGTAGCTCTGTGGAAAGGGAACTGGGGGTTCTGGTTGACAAGCTAAACATGAGTCAACAGTGTGCCCTGGTAGCCAAAAGGGCCAATTGTACCCTTGGCTGGATTAAGCATAGCATTGCTAGCTGGTTGAGATAACTCATTGTCCCTCTCTGTGTTGTGCTGGTGTGACCTCATCTGGAGTACTGTGTGCAGTTTGGGGCACCATGATATATAAAAGACATAAAACTATTAAACAGCATTCAGAGGAGGGCAACAGAGATGGTAAGTGGGTTAGTGGGCAAGACGTATGAGGAGTAGCTGATGTACCTTGGTTTGTTCAGCCTAGAGAAACAGAGACTGAGGGGTGACCTCATAGCAGCCTACAGCTTGCTCATGAGGGGAGAGGAGAGGCAGGTGCTGAGCTCTACTCTCTAGTGACCAGCAACAGGACCTGAGGGAATGGCATAAAGCTGCAGGGGGAAGTGATTGTGGCACCAAGCCTTCCAGTGATCAAAAAGTGTTTGGGCAATGCTCTCAGACATATGGTCTGATTTTTGGGTGGTCCTGTGTGAAGCCAGGAACTGGACTGATGATCCTTGTGCATCCAACCCTTCTATGATTCCATATTAGGATCACAGAATTCTATGATTTCCCACTCTGCACTGGTGTGGCCTCACCCCGAGTACTGCATGCAGTTTTGGGTGACACAGTATATGAAAGTTATAAAACTGTTAGAGAGTGTCCAAAGGAAGGCTACAAAGACAGTGAAGTAGTGAAAGACAAATGAAGAGCAGCTGAAGTTATCGAGTTTGTTCAACCTGGAGAAGAGAAGACTGAGGGGAGAACTCATCATGGTCTACAGCTTCCTCATGATGGGGAGAGGGGGAGCAGGTGGTAATCTCTTCTTTCTAGTGACCAGAGATAATACCCAAGGAAACAGCTTGAAACTGCAACAGGGGCAGTTCAGACTGGATATGAGGAAAAGCTTCTTCACTAAGTGGGTTTTTGGGCACTGGAACAGGCTCCCAACAGCAGTGGTTATGGCACCAAGTCTGACAGAGTTCAAGCATTTGGACAATGCTCTCAGACATATGGTTTGATTTTTGGATGGTCCTTTGGGGACCCAGGAGTTGAACTCTATGACCCTTGTGTGTCCCTTCCAACTTGGGATATTCTATGATTCTATGATTCTAACATTCTTTCACTGCTGTGTGCTTACCCCTGCTTGCACTGCCAACCCATATATATCTGGAGCCACTTACATTTTTAATGGCCAACTAGTTGCTGCCTCTCAGCCACTGTTGGGTCAGGTTAATCATATCTGCATGTATTTTCCAAATTCTACACTTTCCAGGTTTAGACTGAGGTCTTATCTGATAGATCTTCAGCATCTTAATTTCTGGCACTGAAATTTTGAAGGAGACTCATATTTTAAAGACAAATGTATTGCAAAAAAATATAGGTAGAGAAGATTTAAAGAGCAGCTGTAGATAAAAGCAGGGGAATTCCTGCTTCTTGGCATGCATTACTGTGAGCAAAACCAGACTGATGCACAGAGCAGCTAAATGAAAGAAAGCATGATGGAAGTTTACAGTTTGTATATGACGGTGTTCATATTTAAATATGTTTGAAACCAGATGTCAGATTATTCAAAATATAACGATAAACCCATGAAAATATGAAGGATAACTGCATCCAGTGCAAGGGAAGGCTTTCAGAAGGTCATTTATTTCTTGTCACTGACCAGACTGAAGACTTTGCATGACATATTTTTAAACTGCAAAAAGTGTCTGAGTATAATTTTCCCTGAAGACTGTGTACAGGACTGGTTGCAAAAGAGTTTGACAGTGAAGGGTAGTAGAAAGGGAGACATGGTGGCTGCTGCATAAGAATCTAAAAAGTTTTCATTCAGCTCTTCATTGGCTCTCAGTCCTTCATACCACAATCGGGAAAAAAAAAAAAAAAAGTAAACTAATGTCCTATATTACTTCTCCAACCCACCTTATCAATGTTAGCAGTCCTTAGAAATGGCTTGTCATAGCTTGTTGGCATGGAATATACAATTAAATTTATGGTTGAAATATTATTTTGTTACCAATTTCTCTACTTGTTTTATCTAACAGGAGAATAAGCATCAGTATTCTGAGACAGATATTCTCATTAACATGATTGCCATTGCAAAATTGAAAATGTACAGGCTATCAACATTTCTAAAAAACTCTATTTGTTCATACTATAAACATGCTGTTAAGAGTGCTAGTCCCACAAAAGTTGTGAATGTTCCTGCTAAGAATAAGTCTTATTTGCCCAAGGACAGGAAAATAGCGACACAAAAGTCCTGGAATATCTTGTGCTGATTTTAAGTACGTCATCCAGAATCAAGATCAAAACCTCTGCTACCTCCATTTTAACATAAATAACCCTGAGTCTCCATTTGCATAAATACTTATCCATATAATTCATGTGGCAGACCTAGTTTAAAAGGTTTTAAGAAAATGCCTTCTGAATCAAATCCTACAAAAAATACAGCCAGGAGAACCAATAACTCCTTTACACAAAGTTGACCTTGTTCAGCCACAATAAATAAATAAAAATATGCCACTTTAGACTTGACTTCAGGAAAACTTTATCACTTTCAGAGTAGCCAAGCAAAGCAGTAAGTCACCCAGAGAGGTTTTGCAGTCTATGTCTTTGGAGGTTTTCAAAATCCAGCCTGAGAAAGACCTGAGCAGCTTGACTTGATCTCATAGCTGATCCTTCTCTGAGAAAGAAGCAGGACTGGGTTCCTCCTGAGATCCCCTATCTGCATTACTTTCACTTGTATCTATTTTATGCATTACTTCTTACTGATTGCTTTTTGTCAACTCTTACAGGATCCTCAGATGTGCTTTGGAGCAGGAAGCAGGAATACATCAGTGGACCAGTCCTGGCATCTGCTGTCCCTTAGAAAATTAATTTAAGCTTGGCTGAGATTTAAGCCTCTGAAAATCATTATTGAATATCAGCAATTGAGCTTCTTAAAAATGGGGTATTAAGCTCTCCAGACAGTCCTTCTGCTTGGATGACACTAGAATGAAACGACCTATCCATGGTAACTGGAAGACTTTTAGTCACTGTCTCCCTTGGTTAAACAGACTGATATTTTCAACAACGTAATGAAAATTTCTGATCTTTTCATTTTGTTCAGATATTTCACCCCATGTGAAATGCTCATTCAGTTGCTAAATAAAGTATTTTTCTCTGTGAGCAAATGTAGCAGAATCTGACTCAGAGCAAATTATTTAATACATTTAGCCCTACTTTCTGCTTACAATTTTTTCTTGAAACGAATGTACAGCATTTAAATCAAACCTGCTGTATCTTTCCTGGTGGCATTTGAGCTCATGTTGTGTCCCCAGCTGGTTAATGATAAATGAACACCCCTGATAGATGGTGCTGCATGCAAAACTCTGCATCAGTAGAGGATGGAGCATTTCAAGGAAGGTTTGGCATTCACCTGGTTGCTTAATAGTGCTATTATTAGCATCTGCAGCTATTTATAGTAGGAGCAGATCAGTTTTGTTTTCTAAACAAAACAAAAAAAAGAAAAAAAAAAAAAGAGAGAGAGAGAGAGAGAAAGAGAAGAAGACTGAACCTTGCTGGGCTCTGCATGTAAGACCAAGGAAGAAGATCTGGTGTTCAGACTGGGCTCAGTAGTGGGATGGGGGAGAGAACTGGAAAAAGGTAAAACTAGTGGGTTAGGATGAAGATAGTTTATTAGGACAACAAAGGAATGGAAAATATGAATGTAAATATAAATGGAAATGGAAATATAAATATAAATATAAACAAAACACGTGATGCACAATACAATTGCTCACTACCCACTGACCAATGGCCAGACAGTCCCTGAGCAGTCCCTTCCAACTCCCAGAGTTTTATTGTTCAGCATGATATAATTTGGTCTGGAATATCCTTTTGGCCAGTTTGAGTCATTTGCCCGGGTTCTGCCCCCTCACAGCTTTTTTGGGTACCCCCAGCATCCTTGCTGGAGGGGCAGCATGAGCAGATGAAAAGTCTCTGACTTAGTATAAGCACTGCTTTGCAGCAACTAAACAATCTGTGTTTTTCTCCTAAATCCAAAACATAGCACCATACCAGCCACTATGAAGAAAATTAACTCTGTCTCTTCCAGGACAGCTCAAATTATAATCCTTTGTTTTGTGAAAAGGAGAAACTAGCCAGCAATGCAATATTTAATTCTTTTCTGTCAAGGCAATTACCTGAAGTATACATACCTGAAGAAAAGTACAAGAATTGGTGAAAGTGCATTTCTGGAATCATAACAGGTTAATGGAAGATAGGTAATTTGTTGAAAAATATGTGGTGCAGTTCTACCATCCTAAATACAATATTTCAACCTTTATATTTATTTAAATTATATGTTTATACCTTACCATTTCTTAAGCACTGAAAATTCAAGAAAGTACCTCCTATATCAAGAAGAGTTTGCTGCTTGGATGAGAGGGAGAGGGGAGGGGGAGTTAGTTTTAGTTAGTTTTAGTTAGTTTAGTTTTAATGGAACTAAACAACAAAGCCTGTGCAAAGAAATAGCTTACCTCTTAACACTTTCATTAACTTCAATCTCTCATTAACATTCACTCTCATTAACTTCAATCATAAAATATGAGCTTTTTATGTGCTCTTAATCACATATATTGTCACTATCATCTAAATAGAAGATGTATGGAAGTCCACATATGTGGATCTTCCAAGAGAATACTTTGTACACCACCTTTCTGTAACAAGTCCCAGTACAAGTCCTGTGCAAAGAATTCATGTGATTCATAGAAATTATGCTTCCTTCTTGCCTTACAACAAATGCAGAGCTACCATTTTTCAGGAATGTCTCTAGTCTCTTTGGCTCTTAAACCCCAAAGTATGTTAAATAAGATATAAACTAGAAAATTATGAGAAAGTTTTCAAGAACAAATAATGGGACCAAACTTTCACTTACAATCTCCTGAAAAACTGCAAAACTATTCAAGATCATAATCTATGTATAATCTTTCTTCACAGGTGACCACTAATATCACACAATTAGTGGCATTGGATGGTACTGTCAATTATACACCTGTCATTCTAAATTGTCTTTGACCAAGGTAGTCCTAGACTAATTTCAAACCATTATCATTCTGTGGGGAAATTGCCAAAACTGTTTACAAGTCAATACCTCATACAGTAGAATAAGAAGTTGAAGTTCTGGTTTTGAACAGAACCTGTCGAAAACTTTAAGGACAGCAAAATTTTAATCCCAGAAACTGCTGACATTTTTGTATCTTCCATCATGTCTGACTATTCTCAAATGAGGGGAATGTGTTATTTGTGACATCAGAATATTTCTTTATGGAGTAGAATATATGGAAACCTAAGTTTATTTATGTAAAACATTACTTTGGCATCTGACTGGTCATACGGACACAATGACTAGTCACCATCCATTATTAGCTGCCTCCTAGAGAGAACTGGAATTCACTAGTGGTATTTTGCATTATATGAGATTGCCTGCAGGTATTGTGGAGTCAACACCAGGCTAAATTATAAGCATTGCTGGAGTTGTGTTTTCCTGTAGTTTTGCAGTGCTCTTCCTTTGTTTGTGAACTGCATGAAGAAAATCTTTGGTTTCCCATAATGCCAGATCAGATCACTTCATACAAAAATAGATTAATGTTAGCCAGAACAGGTCATATTTATATTACAGTTTTCTCTGTGATAATATCTTTTTTCTCTGAGATAATATATTTTAGGATATAAAGACATTGCTGCAATTGGAGCCCATGGTTACAATACAATGACCATCCCTGTTAAACCATCCAAGAGATGACTGGTAATTACAGTGATATGAAAAACAAGAAACAGCACTTTTGGAGTTAATCTTAAGTTTTTTTTTTTTTTTTTTTTTTTTTTTTTTTTTTTCAAAATTACTGTTCTCATCTTTCAGGCAGTTGGTTTTGAAGTGTTTGGTAATAATGAGAAGATCCAGAGAACAATAATGTCTGCCAAGTGCTGAGACTGACTCACATGTCAGTTTTATACTGGTATCTTTCCACAGTTTTCAATGGAATACCTGATACGTGAACGTAGAATGTATGTCACTGGAGTCATACTAAAAATCTGTAAGAGAAGGAATAAGGTTAGGAATAAGGTTAACTTTTTATGTCCAGTTACCATCATAACTGTTTGAGTGTAATTTTCTGACTCAAAATAGAATATAAGCAAACATTCATTTATACAAACATGTAAATTTACTTGCATTCACTTTCCAGCAAGTGGGAAACTAAATAATAATTAAAATTCTAGGCATTCTAAATTATTTAAACTTTTCAGAATTTTAATTCACAATTCCTGTTTTCTTGGTAATGATCATTATAAAAGAAACAATGCATGTTGGAATTTATTGTTGTTATTTATATTAGGCAAGGATTTGTGATCCTTTAAATTCTCTGAGACTTGATTTACAATATTCCTTTTCATTGTATCATCTTTAATTTTATATAATAATAATTTGAAAGATTTCTTGTTATGGCTGCTGCTATAATGAACTAAGGTAATTTATCTGATCAGAATGTTTGCTTCTGTTGCAGTGAATTTTGTGTATGTCGAGTCTCAGTACACTGTAATGGCTTTTTTGCTTCCCTGCTCTTTTGAATCAGTCTTTCATACATTATTGAATTTTAGAAATCAATAGAATTTCAGGTGTCCAACAGCCATTTAATGATTTGTGAATATTAAATGTTGGTGTATATATCCAGATACAATAGTAGCCATCATGTTTATCTAATTATTTATTTGATTTGAAGAACAGCTTTGAAAACCTTTCATATACACAATACAATTATACAAAGAAGATACAATTATCTTCTTTCATTTTGAGTATGGCACTAACTACATAGATATCTGGATTTGTATGGTTTTCATAACTTATCTATTTCTTTTCTATTTCTTCTTTTCCACTTGTTACAGAAATAGGATAGTTTTTATAGTATATACCTCCTTGCTGTGTTTTTCTACTACATTTAAGTTTTGGTTTATTTTGGTTTGTTTGGGTTTAGTTTTAATGTTTTGTTATTTAGAACCTTCTTCATTCTTCACAGATAATATGTATCGTGACTTGAGGATAAACTGCTTCAATAAATCCCATTATTCTGAAGAACAATAGAAATTACAAGTTGGTGACACTGAAACAGTGATAAATAGCACATTTTATTTTCTTATGCTGTTAGAATCTCATTCTTACACTTCTGAATCAACTCCAGTTCACAGTGCTGTCAGACTAGGCAAGCACTACCTGTGTTTTTTGTTTGTTTGTTTGTTTTGGATTGTTGTTGCTATTGGTTGGTTGGTTGTTTTTGTTTGTTTTTGTTTTGTTTTGTTTTGTTTTTTTTTTTTTTTTTTTTTTTGTTAAAGAAATAAATGGTTTTGAACACTATAATTTGTTAAATTCCAAATCGTGTTCAGGCAATTAGTGAACCCTTGTTATTTTTGATTTTAAAACTAAAAAAAAAAAAAAAAAAAATGGTCCCATGTGTCCTGTAACAAAGAAGACCTTATTCAGGGTGGTACTATATGAAGAGTACAGGACTCTGGCATCATGCCTCTCCCCTTGATGTCATGAAACCAATCTTTGTGACAGCTCTGATGGTTGTGGATCCCTGCCTGAGTTGCTAAAGTTAGGTGGGTTGGAAAACAGTAATTTTCCTGCAGGTAAACAGAAAACACCAGAGAAAGTATGTGTACTAAATACATTTGAAATTACATTCACAATACTTGCGGTTATTGTGATTCAAGTTGTGAGACCAAGGTTAGCCTTATTTTACCTGTCTATGCCTTTCTAGGATCTACAAACAAAAGCATATAGTATCAAAATTAGCAAATTCACCTAGCTCCAAGACAAACATTTCCCACAGGCTTCAAAAGTTAAACTTCATCTCACATTACAAAATTAGGAAAGACAGACCAAAAAAAAAGTGACAAAAGTGATTGGCCAAGGCACAGAGAGCAATCAACCATCAATTCCTATTGTAAGAAATATTGAACCCATAATCTTGAATATAAGTATTTAATATAAGTAGTATTAATAATATATTCTTTACTGACTAGGCTTAGTGACTGAACACAAAGTAGCAGAATGAGGAGAAGAAGCAGAAGACAGAAGATTACTAAGAAATCATCTCTTTCATCCCCAACAACAGTGGCTGACAGCAGTGGTACTCCTGTTCATTGCACTTTTGCAGGCCTCTGCAGTAGACAGAAACATAGAAAGTAAAATCATCATCCTCCTGCTGTCCATAAAAGCACTGCCATCAACATCAGTGGAATCAGAGTCCTTCATTCTCTCCTTTGACCAGCTTGATATGCTGCCTGAGGGCCCCTCTTTATGTTGTCCCCTGTCAAGTACTGCACCTTCCAGAAAAAAAAAAAAAAAAAAAAAAAAAATCCACCTCTTACTCCTGTTCTCAGATTACTGATCAGCCACTGTCCCATACATTCACTGAGGCCCTGAGGGCACTGACAGCTCTGGCCTCAGCTAGGCCTTCTCCACATCTTTGCTCCAGGGGGTCTTTTTTCAGCTCAGCCTAGGACCATCAGTCCCTGACTGAGCTATGCTGTAGGAGTGTTTCTCTCCTGTTCTGTCACAGCCATGCCTGACCATGCGCTCTGTTGATCTGGACCCTGATACATGGAGCAGGGCATCCAGAGATTTGCAGTCAATGATTCCATGTCCAGGTTGAGGCTGGTGATAAGTGGTGTCCCTCAGGGATCCGTCATGGGACTGGTGATGTTTATTATTTTTATTAATTACATAGAGGATGGGATCTAGTGCACCTTCAGCAAGGTTGCAGATGATACCAAGCTGAGTGATGTGGTCAATACAACAGAAGAAAGGCATTTCATCCAAAAGGACCTGGACACGCTTGAGAAGTGGGCCTACGTGAACCTAATGAGGGTCAACAAATCTAAGTGAAAGGTGCTGCGCCTGGGCTGGGCCAATCCCAGGCATGAGTACAGACTGGGAGAAGAACTCACTGAGAGCAGTCCTGCAGAAAAGGACTTGGAGGTTCTGTTGGATGCAAAGCTTGACATGAGCCAGCAGTGAGCACTTGCCGTCCAGAAGGCCAATGGCATCTTGAACTATATCAACAGAGGGGTGGCCAGCAGATCAAGGGAGGTGATGGTCCCCCTCTGTTCTCTCCTTGTGAGGCCCCACTTGGAGTACTGTGTCCAGGTCTGGAGGCCCCAGCACAAGGATGAGGATCTCTTAGAACAGGTCCAGAGGAGGTCCACAAAGATGATAAGAGGGCTGGAGCACCTCTCCTACAAAGAAAGGCTGAGAGAAATGGGGTTGTTCAACCTGAAGAAGAGAATGCTCCTAGGTGACTTCATTGCAGCTTTTAAATAATTAAAGGGGGCTTATAAAAAAAGATGGAGAGCAACTTTTGCTTGGACAGATAATGACAAGACAAGGGGGAATGTTTTTAAACTAAAAGAGGGGAGATTTATATTACAGCTTAGGAGGAAATTCTTCACTCAGAGGGTGGTGAGGCACTGCCTGGAGAGGTTGTGGATTTCGTATCCCAAGACCACGCTGGAAAAGGCCCTGGGCAATCTGATCTAGTGGGAGGTATCCCTGCCCATGGCAGAGGGATTGGAGTTAGATTATCTTTAAAGTCCCTTCCAACCCAAGCCATCCTATGATTCTGTGATTCTATGACTGACTTCCCAGCTTGACTTCAGAGCTTCTTGCCTTACTGTGAATTTGTCCAATGGTCACCAGGCTGACTGCAACCCTGGCTACTGCCAGACCTGATACTGCTTTACTGACTTACTTTCCTGTCTTGACCTGGAACCTGCCTCATCACCATGGTCTTACCTGATGATCTGGACTCTCTTTGACCCTCACTGCCATCCCCAGGCATGTCGTGCTCCACTTTCTTGGGAGCTGTGGGAGGGTGCCCTGGTTGGCAAGACCCTGTCCTGCTGGCTGTGTGACCACGCTTGGCCATTCCCCACCTGATGTACTTCTCGTGGTTCATGGTGATAAAACCTGCTTCACATCTTCTAGCATACTCCTCAGCCTGCTAAAGTTATGGAATGGCCTTCATCAGTCTGGGCTGATAACAGTGTTTCAGATGAAGGCACCAAGTTGCAGAAGACTGGAGAACTGTCTGGCTTGGCTTCCAGAGGTCGTCAGCTTACAGATGCACAATCCCAAATACATAGTTGTCCTTTAGATCTTGTTGATCTGAGGAAATCACAAAGAAAGGGAGGAGATAGATGCATTAAAATTGAAAAGAAGTGAAAGGAAGGGGAGGGAAGAGAGGACAGATGGAAAAACTAGCTCATTTAAGACAGTCTTTACTGTTCCGATAATTAATAAATCAGGTGTGGGACTTTTTCTGTTTTTTGTCTTATAGTTTTGCAACAGTGTAATAAGAGCAATTCACCTTCTGTTACTGCACCTGCTTATACAGTTTAAATTAAAACCAGAAACACTGCAAATCCCACTTCACAATGCCTTTCAGTGTTCAAGACTGAATTAAAGGCCTTCATTGTTTAGGAGGATTATTTCATTGCTTTCACTGGCTTCAAAGAAATAAGAATCTTCACTCACTTTTCTATTGATCCCTGTTGATCAGATTAACTTTGTTTTGGATTCCTACAGAAACAAAAGACAAATACACTTATGGGTACAGTTGTGTTCAGTTCTTTTAATAAGTAATTCTATTACTTATTACAGAGATTATTATTAGTTAGACAAAGAAAGAATAAAGGAATTACTGTAAATTATGTTCAGTTAATACCATTACTTTAAAAAATTACTAAATTAAGAAATATTTCAGAATGAGAGTTAATTCCTCAAGTTAGAGTATATATGTATATTTAGCAGCACTTGTTCTTTCATAAACAATAATTAGGATTAAGAAAGGTCAGAGAACACTCCGATTTCAACACTACAAAAACATTTAAAGTAATTCTTGCTCCCATCAACCCTCTGTGCACTTTTATATTTAGTGACTTTGCTCTTTGTTATTTCACAACAAATGACAAAGGAGTTTAACCTTGGAATGGGCCATGAGGTTCTTCTAGGACACTGCAAGCCAAGAGAGACAGAGAGTGTTATCCTGACCATAGACAAAAGTGATTATGCTGGAAAGAATTATTTTTCTTATATCCCATTTTAAAGTGTGTGCTCAGAAATATTATACTTGGAAGTAGGGAGCATGGTAATAACTGGTGGATCTACTTTCTTACAGTGCTATCTTGCACATCTGCAGGAAAGCTTACTTCTTGTATATCCACTGGAGCAGGCCATTAAAGCATCAGTTGGATAGGAAAGCCATAAACTGGATGACTATACCTCACATCTTAGTCACTTATTTTCTCCTTCCTCTTCACTCTTTCCTGGACATAGAAATGGCTTTCTGATAAAGATGGCACAGAGCTTGGCAGATCTCACTAGCTTGTTAACATGGATTGTTCACTGTGTCAGACAGCATCTTCTTAGCTATCATGGCTATATATAAGCTCTACTATGCTCTCATTAAAGAGAAAAGTATCAATGTATTACACACTGTATTCTGATGACACTCCAAAATCTGTAGTCAATACAATTGATGTTATAGACATATGTATTACTGTCACATATGTTGTAGACTGCCCCAAAAGGCCCTGTAGTATGGACAAAGATGTTAACTGCACTTTTACAGTGCAAAGAGTTCAACTGGTACAGAATCATAAAATAACTTCGGTTGGAAAAGTCGTCTCAAGGTCATCTAGTTCCACCCTCCTCCCAAAGTGATCCAATTATGTCAGATCCCTGTAGGCCCTGTTCAGTTCCTTCATTTCTACTCTTTCCCATGAATAAATTTCAAGTAAAGCTAAACAGCAGTGATAATACAATATGAAAGTGTTCAAAATCATATGTGTATAAGTTAATTCCACCTTAGTAATACTATTAGTAGCTCTCTTGGTCAGTGGAAAAAAAGGATCCAACATCTTTCTCAACACTGTGTTGTTTCTTCCCCCGGGAAGGGCTATTCTTTCACTTATGTGCCACATTGAATGAAAATAATTTGGGTGTCCTTCTATCAGGACTTCAAGACAGTACTTCTATCACAAGTACACAAAAAAAGCAGACAAGTAGACAAAACAGCAGTGGAAATGAGATGGTGAAGAATCTTGAACACAATCTTCCAGTAAATAGTTCAGTTTGTGTTAGAGAATTCCTTTTTATACCAACAGAACTTATCATAGTTTAAAACAGTGCATAAGCCTGTAAGTAAGAAAGCTACAGCAAACCTCTTTGTAGGTGGAAAACATTTAACACAGAAATTAGCTTATCAAATTTCAGTCAGTAGCACTGCATTATGGAGGAGCTTCCCAACAGGTCCCAAGATGGACTCAAGAACTGGGGATTAGTCAGAGAACCAATGAATATCTTGAGAGATGATTTTATTTTAACTAAATGAACTGGAATTCATCACTATATGAAACATCAAGTAGAACAAGTAAATAATGTGAAGCAGAAGGAAATTGCACAGAGCAGGCTTTGTAAGGATTGTGAGATTATTGTGAGTTACGCTGGCAGTATCTACTACATCGATGCAACTACACCAAGACTGTTTCCATGAAGCAGAAAAATTATTTAGGTTAGTAGATAAATGTTTATGGAAACAGTGTTCTCAGTGCAATTGCAACAATGGTGCAAGTGCAGTATGAGCTACTGCAAATGCTTGCACTTGCTCTGAGACAAGGTGAGAAAGAGAAAAGAGAACACACCTATGTACAACAGAATGATCACATTACTATCTAACTCTCTGACGCCCATGAGGGTGAGCTGAGGAAAGAAACAAAAGGTGGACCAAAAGCAAGTATTTCCTGTCATATTATCAGCCCAGTTCTGCAGTATTTGGCCTTTTACTTAGATTCTAACATTCAAAAAACCTGCTCTGTTTAGACTTATAAAATAAAATAAAATAAATCTGACTTTATTTGAGTATCCCAGGGTGTTCTAAAAGCACCCAGGTGTTATGCATTCAAATTTATGGATAGAGGTGAACACAACAAAAACCTCAGTCCAGGTTCTACTACCTACACTCAAGCTTACTGATATTTTAGTCTATTGGTAACCTCTTTAACTTGAGGTTAAGAATATATTAAGCACATAGGTCCTTGCATGTTTTTTCTTTACATACAGTAATTAACCTCAAAAAGCTTACAGCTGCTAAACTGAGGGTCTAAATTTGGGCCTGTTCTGTTTATAAATGTTTGTAATTTCTTACTATCGTTAATAATGTCTGTAAGTCTCTGAACATCATGATTTAGACTTCTAAAATTTATCTTCTCTGTGAACAATGCAAAACATATGAAGAAACAGTTGAATACATGTGGAAAAAATTAATAATGACTGCTATATGTCTATCTATCCATACTGTCTTGTAAATTGAAGCAGCCTAATTATGCATGAAAATTAACACTGGATGTGAGGCTATCATTATTATTCAAGTATTCCTAACCCCAGGCAAAATCCTAAAAATTCCCGTCTGTGGCAGAGAAGTACCATGCTTAAATAAAATGAAATATATGAGATGAGGAACAGTAGTTTTAGGAAATAATAATAATAAAAAAATGCAATGAGTCAATAAAATAAACTCAGTGCTGCTTTGTAAAGTACAATGGTGCAGACTGTGACTTCACATTAAGTTCTACTCATTGCCACTGTGACTTCACTACTATAGAAATCCTATCCTAATAAATACATAAATAAAATTGAACAGTCTAGTTTCCTGTTTCTCAGAGCATCTAGACCAATAATTCATCAGAGGACAATGATTAACTTTCTTGATAAGAAAAGCTGTATTATTGGTCCACTAGTCAACATTTGTTCTAAGCACCAAATATGAAGTATTTTTCTCACAATGCTGTAAAAGTGTTTTCATTTGATTACTACTATTTTAAATCCCCTTATTTCTGGTCTCACTGCTATCCCAATGAAATTGTTTTAATTGACTAGTGCTGATTCATACAGTCCAAGTTCAAACCATGTTGCCATTTAAATATGCTTTTGTGTTATTGGAAAGAGCAAATATGAAAGAGATACAGACCTCATGGACTTAAATATATTAATGTAGAGGAAAGAAGCCAAATAGAAAAGCTAATTTCAATTTTAAGCCTATACAAAAATACATGTCAATGTATAAATGCATTAAAAAGTATACTCTGGTTTAAGTGTAGGTCTTTCAGTCTTGCCCAGGTCTTTGTCACTAAAAAACAACAACAACAACAACAACAACAAAAAAAAACACCTTATACCTGTCCTTAAAATACAATTCAAACAGTCAACAGTCTTATTAAAAAATATTATTGGATTAAAAAAAAAGTCACCGTTAAAATGCAGCACACATCAGTGGAATATATGTCAAGTATATTAGCAAAAAGAATGACTATACATCTAAGAAAAAAGAAAGTAAAGCAAAGAAAGAAAATACACTGATGCTACTAATGCTGAAATGTTAGAAGAAAACTATAGAAGAGGTAGAATAACATTGTAAATTATGTTGTTTGTAGAATACTAAAAGTAATCCAAGGATCTTTTGTGAAGAATTTTAGTTCAACAAGTTCCAGATTAAGATTTATTTAATAGTTTGTACTACCATAACTACATGATTTAAAACTGTAGTGCTGCATTTTGTCAGTAATAGTACAGTAGAAACGCATACATTTTTCCAAAGGGGGAAAGAATAAACACATACAGCCAAACGTGATCTGTTAATATATGTATTTGATTATCAAAAAAAAATGCATAAGCTATACTATGTAGATATGCTGTGACTGCTGCACTCATAACTTTAAGAAAAGCATGGTCCCTCAAGAATTAAAATGCCAGACCTACAGATCTATAGTGCTCATAACATTTTAGAGTCATTACAAAAATTTAAGTGGAATTGCCAGCTGATTTTAACAATACTGTGTGCAAAGAATACACAGTAGAGGAGACAGATCCATTTATGTGCATCTAAGCAGTGAAAAATGATAATTTTGCTTTAAGACCTTAAAATAACTGCAGTTCCAGCTTGGAATACCATAGACATTTTTAATATAATTATGAGATTTTATTTTTTTCTGAAATCAATACACCATATGTAACAGAACACAGGACTATTCTTGGGTTCAGGACCTGGCATAGTTACTTAGAAGTGTGAAATAAACTTTAGATCCAAACACCAAGAAGTATGAGTTGAGATGCTGGTCAGTGGGTAAGCTCTATGACTGCCATGGTCCCATTAGTCTGTGCATCCTGTGCATTAAGCTGTTTTTCTACAGCAAAACTCCCCAAATCGTAATGGAAATTAGGGTACCCCGGAACTGGAGAAGACAGAGAAAGAAACTGAGGATCGCTTCCACCACTCTGTTGCTGCCTTACAGAAATCCTGTTGGATAACGCATTTCCAGATCACTGAACATGAGCCGCGGCCCGAGAGGGGCTCTCCGGGCTTCCCCAACAACCGCTCTGGCTGAGGCCGAGCACAGCTCCACTGGGCAGTAATTAAGCGCAACTGACTGAGGACTTGAGCAGTCATGTCAGCAGAACTCCGGCCAGCCGGGGTGGAAGCCGCAGCGAGCCCATCTTTCATTCAAAGCACTGGCGTGGGAACAGGCGCACGACCTCATTGAGGGCGTTGCGCGGTGGTGAGCGCAAGCTCCGCACCGTCCCCCGACAACAGCAGGGCTCTGGGAGCACACAGCCCCCACCACCCCCGCCTTGTGATGTGTACCGGCGGGGCACATCCTGCCCAGCAGTGGGGTGGGGGAACAGCGACCGGCCGCAGCCCGACGCGGCGGGGGCCGGGGATGCGCGGTCCGCCCGGCGGAGCCCCCGGCCCTCGGGAGGGACAGCAATGCTTCGTGGATGCTTTGAACGGCGGGGAAATGTCCCAGATTCGCCTCGGTCTGGGCACTTTGTCTGGCTGATTCGCGCTGCTGTGCACCTATGGATGGGCTCAGTGCTGGTGCAATCCTCCGCTGCCGGACCCCACGATTGAGAGCTTCGGTGCCACTTTTTGGGGACCCCCAGGCAAGACTGTGTGTCCTAGCTCGAACCGGTGCCTCAACGTTGTTGAAGCTTAGTTTAAAGCTTGCTTCTTCTTTCACACTCTTTTCCCGAGGCTTTCCACTCTCTCTCTTGCCGGTACTTCCCATGCGGAAACGTTTGGTAGGCAAGAGGGACAAACACCCCCATCTTGTTTGTCATCCCTTGGTCACCTTGGCCACCTTCAGGGATACGGCTTAATGCGCTGTTCTGAAAGCGATCGAGTTTCCTGGCTGGTGCTAAAGCACCGCGGCAGGGAAGGAGAGGCCGGGCCGACCCCCCACTGCTCCCCGCCCTCCGGTGCAGGCCCAGCGGATGGGATCGCTGTGCTGGGGAGAGGAAGGCCCGAATATGCCGGGTCTGAGCGACTGGTATCTCCTTTCGAGGGGTCCTATGGCCAAGCACTGTAATGGAGGAAAAAATAAAAATAAAAATTGTAGGGACCTGCAGATCAGTAGAACACATCAAGGAAGGCTTCCCTCTATTGAATTATTACTATTATTATTATTATTACTATTATTATTACTATTACTATTACTATACTATTACTATGAGGCACATAATCCCCGAGTCTTTCAGACGAATCTTCTGACAAGTGTTGCAGTTCACCACTGCGTGCATAGTGTCTTGGAAACAAAAAATGCAGTAGCTGAGGACGGAGGAGAAAGGTCAAGGGTAGAGGCTAGCCAGTTTTTTGCTGTCTCGGATGAAGAATTATAAATAATCAAAGGATTGTCATCAGCTGCACTGACCACAAGACTGGGGAAAAAGGGGAGGAAAAAAAAAAAGAAAAAAAAAAAAAAAGCGACAGTTTTGCAGCTCTGACACCTTCCCGACCAGGACCTCTTGCGCGCACAGCGCTGCAGATGAGGCAGAGCCGCACCCGCGGAGCAGCTCCGCACCCGCGGAGCCAGGCGGTGCACAGCCTCCCTGCTCCTTGGCGGAGGGAGCGGAGGGAGCGGAGTTGGGCGACCCCGCCGCCGCTCGTCGAGTCCCGCCGGCGCCGGCTTTTCGCTTCGAAATTCCCCCTGCGTAGCCGCCCGCTTCCCGATTCTCCATCCCCTCTCCCCACCCGCCGCGGCGCGGTGGAGCACGTTACTTACGCGAATTACTTGCTCAGGGCTCACTGCGGGAAGCCCGAGGGAGGGAGTGGGAGCCCTGGCCGCAGCGGGCTCGCCCACGGCTGGCTGAACTAAAGAGTTAAAATATAAAAGCGCATTTATTTTTTTTTTATATTAATGTTCTTATAACGGAAGTTCTTATCAGTGGGTTGCACGGTACTTGGCAAACAAGTCTTTTTACCTTTTAAACAAATAATTCATTAGGTAATTAAATTCAAGTGAGATTACTCTAATTAAATATACACTGCTATTGAATCATAATTTCTATGTGGCCTAGTTAAAGATGAACGATCTCTTATTCCTTAAAAAAAAAAAAAAAAAAAAAAAAGACTTTAAAAGAATTCCCCAGTGACTGGAATAATAGATTTATACACCACTATACAGAGGTCATTTCAAGAAAGAAGAGACACCAAACACAACATAAAGGGACTTTTCATGTCTGGAGATACTAGAATTTCAGGTTTTATTGCTGCAAGTTCTATTAAAAGACTTTGTGGAACCTAGGAGGAAATCAAAATTATCTTTCAAAAGGCGATAAGTTATATAAATATGTGCGCAAACAGAAATGTGTCTCTGAAGTTATTAGTTCTGCATAATTTCAGATGAGGCTACTAGGCCTCAAAGGAAACAGTGCATCTTGAAATGTTCTGAAGGCTTACATTGGCCAAAATAAGGCAGGACTTTAACAAAATTAGAAGTAACTTTGTAGCCAACGATGTGCTATATGTCCTGGTTCCCTTTAATAGCATTAGGCGTTCAAACCATAAAGACTAATCTGGAGAGTAGAAGTTCCTGCTCGCTACTTTGATCTCCTTCCTCTTGGCTGTTTAAAGCTGACAGTTTGGCTGAATGGCATTCACTGCTTTCATTTGTAAGACATGAGTTTCCTAGTGTTCCAGAGCTAGCAGCTACACCTGTACTGCAGGAATTTACATTGCATTGCTCCAGGATGGCATTGATTTGGGACGGGTGAAATACAAACACAAACTAATTAAAAACTGCATAATACAGCCCTACAGGAACAAGACAGAAAAACAAATAAATACAACTGCAGCTGGCACGGCAATTCTGCCTCTGCCCCCAAGCAACAGTCTGGTGACATAAAATTATAAAGCTTTAAAATCTAACATAATTGCCGTTGATCATTTAGGAGACAAAATGGAAATTATTTTGTTAATTAAGTTCAGATCCATAAAATATTCGTAGGTAGGTAGACAGACAGATGGACAGATAGATACAGAGAAGTAGATGATTCATTCTATAGATCTGTCAGCTTGTTTATATAGGCATGTGTGCATAGCTTTAACAATTCATTTGCAAAACAGCTAAGGAAGGGAACATCTATGCATTCGCATTCAGAAATAAGTACAAGTTGCAAACGAGGTGGACTGATAAAGGTTTAATAAAAAGTCACTGCCAGAATACCTGGGGAAAAAATCAATTTCTCTTAATTTGCTAAAATAGAGAGGGGAATTTATTCTGTATTAATGTCCCCCCTCTCTGAATAACATAATCCTTGTAAACGCCTTATTAGCTGTTACCTTGAATGCAGTCAAATATTGAGTTGATCAGACTACGATTCCTCCCTGCGTTATACTTACCTACGTGCTCACATTTAGGGGATCGGCTAGGTATCCTTGCCTGCAACTTTGGGTTTGTTTGGACCATTTGCACGGTCAGAGGTCTGAAGGCTGTTGTTGCTGTGAAATAAATTTACTAAAAGAGTGAGTTGTTTTTTTTTTGTTTTTTTTTTTTTTGGTTTTTTTTTTTTTTTTTTTTACTCTCTCACAGAATTGTTCATCGGATTGGGCATGAAGGGGAGGGAGGGGGAATCTGGCGCTCCAGAGATACATCGCCTCTCTGCCTGTAATTGTTTGACACATGCCCTGTTGTCACAAAGTGGGGTTGTTTCCCAGACCCTGCTGGAAAAAGGTGCAAAGTAATAATGAGTGTTTAACAAGGCTCATAAATCAGGGCTGATGAGAAGCGCTCGGGACGGACGCTCGGGGAAGACAGAGCCTGGCAGCGGGTGACCAGCGAGAGGAAACGAGCACGGCGACAGTGCAGAGCGGGAGCAGCGCTACCGACACCCCAAAAAGTGCAAGCCGTCAAATGCAGCGTGTCCCCACACTAGATCAGACATAATGCACTTAATGAAAACTCAGTCAACTGATCCAAATAGTCGACAGTCGGTGCATAATTATAAGCTAGGCAAGATATATTAAATTAATGGAGTCAGTACTGCACAGATGTATCGTTAGAATGTATAGGATTGATACTTAACATGGTACAGTTATTTTAAAATTACATATATATAAAAAAAGATAGTAAGAAAAAAAAAAGGCAGTGAAACTACATGGTAAGAACAGTGAGAAAATTAGCACCGTAAGGATAATCTATTTTTGGTAGGCTTTTTTTTTTTTTTTTTTTTTTTTTTTTTTCCACGTTCTTTCCACAGGGAAGACCACTGAAGTAGACTATTAACTAAAGAGAGAATTTTAAATTTCTTCATATTATTACCGATTCGAGGTAAAAATCAAGAGAAGATTTGCAGAAGAAATCGTTGCCAGGGTGTTTCAAAGCAGTCACAGAATTAAATGAAAACTTTTCTTCTTCTCGAGCCACAAACAAGGCGCTTTAGCGATTACGCCTTTCTTTTGGTAGATCTTATTATCAACGCTGCATAAACCCCGAGTTTTGCTAACAGGTCTAGGCACATGTGTATCTGTATGCAGATACAGTGCACAAATGCGTGCATCTCTGTGGAAATTACACGGGTGAACCGTAGCCTAATAAATATCTGAACTCCATTCTCAAAGTGTGCTCTGCTTAGTATCTTACTCTTCCCATAGTTAGGTGTCTCCTTTCAACATCTCTGTCATCTCCATTTGAAGATATTTTCAGCGGTTTATCACTGCCATCTCCAGCCCTGCACATTTGCAGCAGGTTATCACAATTGCCAGTCCCCCCTGGCTGATGTGTTGTGTTGATTACCATCAGTGCCCTCAGATATTTGGTGCGGATTCCCAGCACTGCAATATCCACTCTTAGGACATCTGGAGCAGATCAAAATCACTGACTTCATTTTTCAGTAGAGTCAGTGTTAAAGCTTCACATATCCTCTTTGCAAACATACCCTTTAGTCAATTCCTGCAGAACCAGCGTTTAGTTAAAATTCGGCCAAGCAGCGACCCCTATGTCTGGATTTACATTTCTTATCGGACACATATCTAAACTGATTTGTTAATAATAAAAAGAAAATCTCTTGGCGGTGGAAGCATCGCCTTAAGAAACTGGAAAAATCACACTGTCTTAACAAACTACTTCTCCGGAAAGGCTCTTTAAGGAGAAGTTTATCTGCCCAATGATCTCTGAATTATACGAGCGTGGCCATTTAGGTCGATTTACTTTAAACAGTATACAATTTATTTTAAGCGATTACCTTAGGTATAATCACATTATACCCAGTGCTGCTATATATTTCTCTCCCGCTTGTTTTCAGATGCACATCCGCTCGTCCGCTCTCCAATGGAAAGGTGACTCTGTTTTTCACTTTGATCTCAATTCCTTCCTTGCTACGTGACTCTTCAGCGTTTTAAAAGCGCTGTTCGGCTAATGAGTTGGCACCGCTTTCCTTTTTGTTAGATTTTGCCGAAAGTTAAAGAGACATTTGAGCAACCACAGCTCATGTCTCGGAAAAAAAAAAAAAAAAAAAAAACGAAAGAGAGAGAGAGAGAGAGCGATATTAAATATTTTTTCCCCGAAATACGTTTAAAAAGATTTTCGAAAACGCTATTTTATTCATTCTCTTTAAAATTTTAAGCTAATTTACGGGTGGGGGGAGGGGGAGAGGTGATCCCACCAACCTTTTGAACTGTTTAGGGTTTAGGGAAAGATTTTCCTGGTGCTTCTGGCAGCTGACAATGATGTTTGTAATTTTCCGTACATTTTCGTTCTTTCCGCACTTTCCTGATTAAGCTCCTGCTATAGGTCTTGTAGGGGGGGAAATAAACCCAGGATCTCCCAAACCTTCACTAAACTGATTTTCAAGCTAAGAAGCTTAGTGTAGCAGCTCTGGACCCCGCTTACTTGCACAAGGGGGAAAAAAAATTAAAAAGGACTTTGAAAGGTTGCCTGCTAAAGTGACTTAAACTGTCAGAAAAATGGGCAATGTCCAATACATGAGTGGGAATTGCCTGATGAGGGATTCGCATCTACTGATCAGAATTGTGTATAATTAATGGCTCTCACAGGACTCTGCTCATCATCGCGAGGGGAAATTTGCAGATGAGAAACAAAGCTCTCCTCCCAGCCCTGCAACTTTCCCCCTCCACGGCGCGTTTCCTATTTTTTTTTCTTTTTTTTTTTTTTTTTTCTTGAACCGATCTGCGCGGTTTGGGGACGGGTGGGGGAGGGTTTGACTCACGTTTCTTAAGCCTCCAAGTGGAAACCTTTTTTTCTGGATACACATTCCGCCCAGTTCTAAAGCGCTAAGAAGATTTCGGCAGCGTCGGTGCCTTATCCCACCTTTATTTACCTGCAGCCCTTGTAACGTGACACTTCCCTTCGCAAAACACCGAGGCAGTTTCCAAGCCCCACTCAAGCTTTGTCACGGCAGTGCATTTTTGGCTGAGGGTCGCTCTCCCGCTCGCAGGGTGAGATTTTGGAGCCGGGGGAGCGCGGGGAGCGGGACGTGCGGGGAAAGGGGGAGGTTCTCCTCTCCCTTTTAGCCATAAGGACGGGAGAGAGACCGCTGTTTCCAAGTGAAGGGGGAAGGAAGTTGACCCAGCTCGCAGGGGTGGAAAGGATTCCCGCAGCGCGGGGCGGGCAGGGCTGTCCGGGTTTACAGCCGCCCCACGGAGGCTTTGGGGGGCGGCAGGGGCTCCCCGCGGGACCCCCGCCGTGGGGCCGACCCCCACGCTCGGAGTGGGCGGGAAGCCCACAAAGGGGCGCCGACCCTCGGAGCTGGCTCCTGCCCCGGACTCGGGGAAAAAAAGACAGAGACACCCGCGCCCCCCTTCACCACTTTCTCCCTCTCCTCCCCGTCGCTCCCCCCTCGCCCCCAGCCAAACACTCGCATCCCAAAAAGCAGCGGCCCTGCGCCGTGCCGGCCCCCTGAAGCAGGGAAAGGGGAGTTGGAGGAGCCGCCACCCCTGGCCGGACTGGGGCGAGCCCGGCCACGTCGAGGGAGCTGAGGACATCCCGGGCAGGTCACGGTGACAAGTCATTTCCTCCGAGGCGGCCGAGTCCCGCGGTCCCTCTCAGAGGGGCCCTTTGTCTCCCGCTGCACCTTCTACCCGCCTCTCAGGGGAAAGGGGGGAGAGGAAGACAAAAACATCCTTGCCGCTAATCGCTGCTCTTAATGACGATGGTGGCAACAGACCGTTTGGGTCCTTGTATCCCCCCCCACCCCAACCTTTGGTTCCCGCTGAAAGGGGCGGTTTGGAAGTTGTGAAAATCCACACAAGCCCGCCAGGAACCCCGGCTCCGGGGTGAGGGCTGGGGGCTTCGGTGCTCCTCGGCATCCACGTCGCCCCTGTTTGCGGGATTATTTATCACCGACATCCCGAGGACTGGCGCGATGCCTCTGAGAATTACCCCCGAGCGTCAGTCGGTCGGCGGGGCATGAGGAGAAGAGGGGGGAAGGAGGGTCGGGGATAATCGCTGCGGGTCCGGTCCTTTTTTTTTTTTTTTCTTTTTCCTTTTCCTTTTCGTTTAAAATAAAGATGTCTGTGAAGAACCGCTAGGAGCCTTTTGACTTTTCATCAAAGTTGTGTGTGTGTGCCTGGCTTTGTGGGGTTGCTAGACATAGTTAACATTTATTTATTTATCCAGTTAGGTGTTTTTGTTGTTGTTGTTGTTGTTGTTGTTGTTGTTGTTGTTGTTGTTTGTTTGTTTTTTAGTGGCAAATTGCTACAAGTCGCCTGTCTACAGAGCCCCTTTTTTCTCTCACGACCACTCTCGTTTGTTCCCGAGTCCAACGACGACAAGGGGGACTCAGTGCTAAAGGTGGAAAAACCCAGCATCGCAGTTGTTTTTGTTAAAAGGGGACACACTAAGGCTGCGAAACAGCAAAACCCCAATGTTGGACAGCTGTAAAATCGTGTAGACAGGTTGTCATACAGCAGTGGGGGCTTTTCTGAAAGGAGCCCATTGCTAAACATTAAATACACACACAGCACAGCACAACAGCTGCGCGGACACACGCACACACACACACAAGCACGCACGCCCGGAGGAAAGCGGCCCGGGCTGAGCTGCGCACCACGTGCTGCACCGGGGGGGGGGGGGGCGGCGGCGGGGGGGGGCGCGGGGCGGCGCTTGCAGCTCAAGTGGATGCCAATCAAAACATCAACTTCAAATTGTATCTGAAAGATCAGCCTAGGACCTAAGGGCAGACACATCAGTTGGAGCTCAATTGTTGATCAGATCACATCTAAGGGATTTAGGAGCACAGAAGAGCCGAGATTTGAGGAAAGACACCCCACTGAATCCTTCCATACTTCTCCTCCTCCTCCATACCTAGGTTGCAATATCTCTCTCACAGAAAGAAATCAGAACGAAAAAAGAAAATTACTGGGTCGATTTCTGTTCTCTCGCCCT
>CM021732.1:93248747-93291507 GCA_011075105.1 Heteronetta atricapilla
CCCAGCTTCCCGCTTGGCCGTCCCAAACCGGCACCTTTCTCTCAGAGCTGGCATTGACGGAGTGCGCAGGGCCGCCCTGCCAGGCTAAGCGAACAGGGCAATGCCAAGCTGACTTGAGACAAGAGGAAAAGGGATCACTTCGCGGCGTAGAAATGTTACGAAGGGGCTTTGCGGAGAGCAAGTGAGTGCGAGTGCAGGGGCACTCCCTCTACCTGCTTGCGGTCAGTGTGGGACCGAGCGGAGCCGGCTTTGGGCAGGCTTTTTGGGCAGGCTCGCAGCGCCCTCTGTGGGTTGCAGGCTGCGCCATCCCCTGGCCCGGTGCGGGAGCAGCCCGAGGTGCTGGCCCCGACCTGAGCTCAGCCGGGCTGCGGTGAGGCTGCCCTCCTTGATTCCAGCCAGAAAGCCCGCAACGTCCTCCGCAGGGTGGGCCTCCAGCTCTGGTTACCCTCCGGACACTGAGGATTCCCACGCGTCGATTTTCTGTACTTTTCCTCCTTGGGCAACCTCACCATCTCTAGAGCAGGATCTCCTGCAAAACTTCAATATGATTTTTTTTTTTTTTTTTCCCTTGGGTGCTTGCCTTTTTTTTTTTTTTTTTTTTTCCTCCTCATAACGCCAGCAGTTGTGGCATCTTCGCTTCCCTCCTGGGCCAGCTGAGTGGTTACGGCGAGAGCGGCTGAAGTCCCGCGGGGCGAGCGCTCGCCACCGCCTGTCCCCGGGGACCCCGTTGCCTCAGCTGGGCGAAGCCCCCGGCTTCCTCCTTCCCCATGCTGGTGAGGGCAGGGGCTGCTCGCACAGCTGTGCAGTGCTGTGCCGGGACGTGCATCCCCCGGGGCCGCAGGTGCGAGCTCGGCCGACGGGTACCGGCGCCCCGATCTTCTCCCTTGCGCCCTCCCAAAGTTTCTGGATAGGGACTTCCCCGTGGCACAGCCGGGAAATGCTACCAGCAGCTGCAGCGTGAGCTCTAAATCATTTCGGTGAGGCACATTCTCGCCTGGGTGCACGCCGAAACGCCCAGTAATCCCACAGGACCACCGCCTCAGCCCGGCTGCTACCTGCAGCAGAGAGGCAGCTTCGTTCGCTCTCCCCGCCCTCGAGCCACCGAGGAAGTTTCAGAGAAAGCGGCCGCTTCATGCAGCCCACCAAGGGGGCACTTCTGCACGGGGGCACCCGGATGGCCGCGCTGCTGGGCTGTGGGGCCGGGGACACCCCTGCGCCCCGCTGCAGCCTGAAAGCCTAGCGGGGGCTCCATATTTCCTCGCTTTGCCTTGTCACGTGAGCGATGCTAGGAATGAGCCTTTACGTCACGTTGGAAGGGAAAATAATTTCTAGTTTTTCTGTCATATTTTCCATTTTTCAGCGAGATCCACTCTGGCAGGCATACACCAGCAAATACCACATGGTAGGGAGGGGTAATAAAGGAAGAGCTTAAGCTCAACGGTTCGCCTTAATTGGGAATGCGTCGGGCTGCTAAGAGTAAATTGAAAAGTCCTCGTTTCCTACTTTTTTTTTTTTTTTTTTTTTTTTTCTCTTTTCATGATGGATCTCGAACCTGATAAATTAAGTCGATAGGAAAATTTGCCCTGAATTGGATGGGAGCTGCACAGAGTAATGCTTTTAGAACAACAACCAAGCGCCAAGATGTATTTTCTCGATATTTAAAAGGGCGTCAGAAAACATTTTACGTACTTGTTTGCATAATCCTCTATCCTCTCCCGGTAATACTTGGTTCCCTTTCTTCTTTCTGTTATTATTTACTTAGCATTAACAGAAGAATGGCAGAAATCTGTAAAGAAAGAACACCGAAAAGTTGATGCAATTCCGAGTTCAGCAAACTCTGAAATTTGCAGTTGCCAGAACGCACTAAAAGTAAACGGGAGCTTTACGGGGATTTAGCTTTGTCACGTAGTTATGAAACGTGCTCATTGGTATGCGTGCCTCATTTTTTATTCTTTTTCTATTTTATTTTTAAAATAAGTTATTTTTAACTGGGAAAAAAAGCACGGAGAAAGGGAAAGAGAAAATTAGTAAGGGTGTATGGGCTTAAACAGGCTCGTCCTTAAGATTGTTATCGCTCCAAGCTCCTGTCAGCCCTTTTGTTGCTTCGGTTGAGTTTTTGACGTGCCCGCTCCGAAACTTGAGCAGCCCCGAAGTCGGGAAGCCGCAGCCGACAACTGCAAGACGCTCCCTCGGGGGCATGCTCTCGGGCCCGTTGGGTCCCGGCGGGAGTCCTGCGCCGTGCCCGGGCCGGGCCGGCTATGGTCTCGATAGATCGCCCTGTAACTTTCATTGTGTTTTCCTCCCCCCAACACTCTTTTCATGGGCGCTGATCAATTATTCACAAGCACATTTATCTCCCCTGCAATATGGAGAATTCATATTCATATCTCTGTTTTAGTGGCCTGACACTGATTAATGTAATATGCGCCGCGGCTCCGAGTGCAGCCCCTCTCTATGAATCATGCACTATAAAGTTTCAATCGTCCTTGCGGATGAGACTATTACAAAGACGGCGAAGCCGAGGGGGCGGGGGAGGCGGTGGCAGGGAGAAATGGCTCTCCGCCGCTGCCGGCCGCCGGCCCGATGCTAAACAGCCTCTCTCACTCAAGGAACCCGGCGACTGGCGGGGACAATGCGTGTCCGGCACCAGTGCCGCCCCGTCGGGTGGGCGCCGCGGGTGGGCGCCAGAAAAAGGCCGGGGTAGGGGCAAGGTCCGGGGTGCGTTGGGCTGGTTCCTGGAGGCCGGGCCCCTGCTGCAGCTTGAGGGGGAAGGCGTTAAAGAGAGTCTCGAATTCCAGTGTTGTTATATATATCTCTGTATTTCCGTATTTTTATTTTTTCAATTCCCGAATGTCCTTAAAAGGCGAGGTGTAAAGAAGCTGGTGGAGGAGCACTGGAGAGGCTGCAGGCACTCGAACAGTGCAGGGAAAGGGCTAGTGAGTGCTTTGCCAAGGGGTCGGCCAAACGCAAGCTTCCAAGGGCCTTCCCCTGCCCCCTGGAAACGGCCTGCACTCAGGGACAGGGTCAAGCCTTTGGTTCAGTGGCCTCCTCGCCCACAAATCTCACATTTTGAGCTACCTGCCTTCCCACCACCCCACCTGGGGAACAGGCATTGGAGGGGAGTCCCTGGGCCCACTCACACCACCCAACTTTCCACCCTGGATAAAGACACTGTGGACCAAAACAGCCAGTGCGAATCCATGTAGCACTGGAAGAAGTGCAAGGTGAATGCAGGACACACCAGACAGGATTCCCTGTCCCCACCAGGAATGGCCATGAGGGCCCGGCGAGGAGGGATATGAGGCCCAGTTCCAGGTTTTGAGCCACAGAGTTTTACATTTCAGCAGTAAATTTTACCTGGGACTAACAAATCAAGTAAAACAGTGGAACATGTAATAAACATGGCCTGCGTGACATGTTTGCCAGTGAAAAGTTACATAAATGACTCCCAGCGAGGTCGGTGTTCCCAATTGTGTGGTGCCCCCATGCAGTTTCGTTCATAGCTTGCCCATAAAACCAGCCATGTGTACAGGAATCGCTGGAAGTACCAGGAGACTGAAAACCCCACAGAAATAGGTATTCAAAATTTAAGAGTTAGAAAATATGAGCTCTTAAAACTCAACAATGTACTTCTGTGAGGAATTAATTTACTCGAGTCCCGTCACCATTATTAATATTAGTTTTGGCTTCTCTTTTGTGTATATGAAGAGAATACACTTACGGGTGTTTGTAAAAAAATCTTTTATCTATTTTTACTTTAACTAGCATTGCAGACATCCGTCACTTTTGACAGCAGAACTTGTTCCCCAACATGTTCGTTTGGAATCAAACTAATGCAAAAATGCAAACTCAGGCACACACCAAGCGCCGGTCTTGCCTCTCCTGAGAGAAGAGAAAGCGCCAGTGTAAACTCCGTGAAGAATTAAAGGCGAGTTTAAAATGTAACATTTGTTTTTATTCCAGATTTATGGCTGACCCATAGATAATTAAAGGTTTTATTTTGAGCTGTTGGCCCCACACAATACATTGTCCTTTGTTGCTGTGCAAGTAGCGCTTTCCCTGTGCTGCCTATGGTTCAAAAACAATGAAGCAATCCATTTATTTTGTTGGTCAATTGTAGCACAAAGTGAGGTGGTCAGTGTGGAAAGTTTATCACTGTCTTGTCCCTTTGGAAGAGGCAGAGCATTCACACACCCTCTGCCCCAGTACACAAATGTCAGTCTTTTTGCAGGCTGCTGTTTTCCTTTTGAAGATGCCGATGGTGTCTCTGATCCACTAATCCATTTATCCAGTTTCATGAGTACATTGGCTGAATACATTCACAATAGCCTTGCCCAGCTGGAAACAAGAAGTCAGGGAGTGCAGCCGGCACACCCACCAGTGCCTGATACTGCTCTCAGATGAGGATCCAGTGCTTGTCTCAAAAAAACACTCATCCCAACCCAAAACAACCCCTCCTCGAAAGCCCCTAGCCTGCTGCAATGCACCCAACCCTGCAATCCTACCCTTCCTTAGAGTAGAAGTATTTTTAGCACCGTATCATGCTACAGGCTTGTATTATTTTCATGGTACTCAACTGTGTCAGTGAGGGCTGAAACATACTTGAGGAAAAAAAGAAATGCCGTGGGGACTCTGCAAACAAGTGCACATTAAAAAGAAATGGTCAGTTACTGCCAAAGGGCAGGGGGCACACGAGAGACAGTGGGCAGTGGGCTTCCATTTATGTTTAATGCTGTGCCGTGATTTGCCAGCTTTTTATTACATTTTAAATGTATGTTTAATTACCAGTGTTATTGGTAATAACAGAATGTTTGAAAATATTAAATACATTTGTGGGCTTGTGTGAAAAAGAAGTTAAAAGGTGTTCAGTGCACAGAATGTTAAAAAGATCTCACAATGAAGTGATTAACATTTTTATGAATAAAATTAATCACGCATTAACTCTGCAGCTCAATACATCTGAATGCCAAATGTTGCACAGCAGCCCTTTCCCCTAAACCCAAGAATTTTGGATGCAGTGTTGACCCACATCAAACACCCGCCTATTAGTAATAGCAGTGTAGTTATGAGAAGATATTTTAATAATGTACATTTACATTTGAGGCAAGCAAATTAAAAGGAGGAAATAAATTGGGGGTATTTTGTCAGGTTTTGCGAGGACTGGTAGACACATAAAATACATTAAGAAGCAATCAACAGGGGCAACTGTTGGAGAAAAAAAAAAAAGTTTACATGGCACTCGTGGACGCAAATAGCAAAGTCACCATAGTAAACAGATGCCAGGGGATTGTGCCTGGCTCTCATTGGCTCTTATTAGTGTACTCATTGTTCTGAGCAAAGCTTATTAGATTTTAAGATGGGAGCTTACCATTATTAAAATTTCCACTGTGTCAGATAATAAAATATGATCGCTCTCTCCCTTCTTCCCTCGCTCTCTTCCTCTGTGTGTGTGCGCGCGCGTGTGTGTGTTTTCTAATCTCTTGCCACTGTGGTTTTGGGATTATTCCAGCAGGCTGTACAAAGGGAAGCAAAGGCATCTGAAGTGTCACTCTACAGCTGTGGCAAAGTAACAGAATTTCCATTTTGTTGATGCTCCCAGCACATGTGTGCAGCAGAAGGTGATATCAAAGGAGCCGTTCCTCCTCAGTTCTGCACATTATTTTTCACTGCTGTGGCGAATCTCTCTGAGCTCCGTGAACCAATAAAACAACGGTCCCTGTTTGAGTTGATATATTAATATTTACTGAGGATTTGCAAGGTCGGGGCTAAATGTCAGCAGATTGCTGGGGCAGTACTGTGGGGAATAATTAAACAAATCTCACAGCAGTTCAGCCTCCTAACATCTTTATTAATCTTTTTTTTTTTTTTTTTTTTTTTTTTTTTTTTTTTTTTTCTGAAACAGTACACTGAAATACTGCTTTTTCAACCTTAGTGAAGATTTGGGAGAAGTTTAATAATATCATCCTGGTTTGGAAGTATTTGTTTTTGACAGCTTCTTTGCCCACTCGCCAACAGATGTTAGTTAGTTGGAAAGGCTATGATGTGTGAATTATCACCAAGCTGCTGGGATTCTCACCTGCCTCTCCATCAAATTCATCTTGACCACTCTGCCAAGCACAATAACATTGCAGCGATTAATGGAAACCCAAATTGACTTCATTAAGCAGTGACTCCACTTGTCTAAGAGAAGAAACTGGAGGACCTCATCCAGTATGCATGTCTTCCTTAAAGTGATTATAGCATGCACTTTAGTACAACTTAGACAATTCTCTTTAATAAGCTTCATAATTAGTGTTGGGATGCCTCATTACAAGTCATTGCCTGTAGCAATCCTAGGCCAAACAGCCCTTCTCAATCTGATTTATTTATTTATTTTATTTTATCCTTTTATTTTATTTTATTTTATTATTTTATTTTATTTTATTTTATCAGACAGCAGGAGCTGTCTAGAACTTTTTGTTTGTATAATGGGGACTTACATTAAGCCCCCAGTGTAAAAATACCACAAGGAAATTAATTGCTTCTGTGCAGATTCACCACAGATGTGTCCTGTTATGGGGAATGGAATATTTCTGATGTTGCTATACTGCAGTGTGTTGGGGAAAAAAACAGTCTGGAATAGCTACAAATGCAAACATATTAGCATCCATATAGATTCCTTATGTTGTGGCTGAAAACAAGGGGATTTTTAAAGTGTGTCAGAACCTTCAAGCCTTTTTTTTTGAAAAAAGATAGATGAATTTTATTTTATTTTATTTTATTTTATTTTATTTTAATATTCAAAACCTACTAATAAAATACACATGTCCACGTATTCTGTTTGGTACTGGCTGATAAATGTACTACTTAAAATAACACACATGAGGAGTGCGGTGACTCAACGCAATAAGAAGGCTGACAGAAAAAAAAGCCCTCAAGGTCAGTGGTTTGTTATCTATCACTGTTGGTCAGGTTGTGAATCACAGCTGCAAGTTTCAGCAAGTTAAGGGGAGGAGGAGCATTTAGAGTGCTTGCCCTGTGGAAAAGAAAAGCTGAGCTGGTGGTTTGTTAGCTGCATCTGAACATCACCCTTCAGCTTCTGGGTAATGCCCATTCCCCTGTCACTAAAGCAAAGCTGGAAAGTGCCTTGATCCAGGTACAAGCACTTTGATTTACTTGTTAGAATTCAGTGGAAGGGTCTAGGGTTAGCAAGTCCACCACAGCAGAGCCTCATAGCACTTCCCTCTCTTTATTCAGATCAATTTCTTTCATCTCAATCCCTGTAAACTTTGTTTTTGACTTTGGGCTGATCCCTCTGTTACAGTTTAATTTGCCTAGTGACATCACAATTACTAATCAAATATTAGCAATTCACATCACAACTATTACAAGGTGAAACACATTTAGAATAATATAATGTGGGAGCTGTGGCACTTAGCTAGAAATAATTATTTATATTCTTCACGTGTGAATGTGAAGGGGGACTCCTGCATCTACTAGTTCTAGGTGTTACTAAATAAAATAAATAAATAAATAAATAAAAATCAAGAAGCACCTTTTCTTCTAAAATTCAAGGTATTGTCTATCCAATAACGACACAGTAGCTGAAGTGGTAAAGCTCTTCTAGTAATAAATGACTCAGGTTAGATTTTTCTAAGTAAATGCAACATGGAAAATTCATGGATAGGTGAAATTTGTGCAGGCCCACAGAATCTACATACAAGAAACACTTCACAGGTCTTAATAAGTATATTAATTAAGCATGATTTCAAGGAAATCTGTATATTAACAACAACGTGCAAGTTACATAATCATATCAGACCAGTATTCAGTTTTACCACACTGCATTTCCTAGAATCATTTACCAGCTGCTTCAGAACAAAGGGTAAGATAAGCTGCACAGACCACACCACAAAAACTTGCTTTTAAATTAAGGGTCTCTCTCTCTCTCTCTCTTTTTTTTTTTTTTTTTTTTAAGTGCCCTTTTTATAGTTCTACTGTGATGGTAACACCTTGTCATCTTGCCCAAATGTATACATTCTACTATTTTTAGTCTACCAAAGACCAAACAGCTTAGACATACAATCCCAGGGGAATGATTAGTATTTTCCTGTGTCTTGCAATAGCAGTACCTGGAAACATCTTAAAAATGACTTGTATAATACAAAAGAAAGCCCCTTGTCTTAGAAGAGGTGAAATTCTACTAGATGGGATCTGCACAAAACGCACCAAAAAAACCCTCTGTTTCTGTGATACTGGCAGAGGACAGAAGGGCAGAGGTAGAGAAGTGTTTTCCTCAAGTTCCTAATTTGTTTATGGCAGGAATGAGAATCCGAGACTGAGAATTAGGATTTTCAGTTCACAGAGACTCAAGTATTAGGGGATATTTCAAAGATTCACGAGGACTGCAGCTGAATAGTAGAGCCAGAACTGATACCTTTAAACTGAACCCACAGCCTCATAATATATTCACCATAGTGTTATCAACTCCCAGGACACAGCTGCAAACATTTTAACTGATATCTTACACACTGAAATCCATATTTAGTCATGTGAGATAAACAAACAAACAAACAACAACAACAAAAAAACAGTCTGGTATTTACAAATTATACTTATTCTCACTAAAATCAGTGTAAAGGACATCCTTTAAGCTTAGGCATTAAGACCAAGGTGTTTTTTGTTGTTGTTTTTAATTTATTTTTTTTTTAGAACTTCAAAATGCTCTTAAAAATTACTGAATATATTTCAGTGGTTATTAATTGATTGTTATTAATTAATCAAAGCTACTTGTGACCTTCTTGTTTTTGAAAATCACGTTGTATATTGAGTGAAACGATGATGTAATACTCAGTTACTTAGTTCCTTTTTTCTTTCTTTTTTTTTTTTTTTTTTTTTAAGAACATGCTTTTTAATGAACTCTTTTCTAATAATGCCAAATACTCCAAGTCTCTATATAAAAATATAAGTAACTTGCAATTTAATTTACAACATTATGTGTAAATAAGATAATTTTAGAAAATGAGAAAAGAACAAAAGAGAACAAAGCAGGGTCTCTTTTTGAAAAAGAGAGTGGGGATACAATGAAGAAATTAGTGGTGATGATGCCTCAAAGTAGAATTAAAATATAGATTCAAGTGCTAAAGGAAGAGATAAACATCTTTTGAGGGGAATAAGCTATGGAGGTGAACAAACTGTGTGTCTCCTGTGGGTTGTTTTTCAGAAACTGAGCTTGATAGGAATGCTTTAACTCAACATTTCTCTTTGGAGAGGAGTAACTTGAGGTAAGATATACATTCCTTCTCAAGTTACATTTTATCTGTATACCACCTTTACAAGAAATGAACACAGTAGAGCAGAAAAGGAATTGAAAACTGATTCATGTCACTAACTACTTTTTTTTTTTTTTTTTTTTTTTTAAATTAATTTATATATACTTCTAATGCTGTATGTGTGTGTAAATGTGTATGTTAGAAACAAAAGATATAATTCCCCTAGGCCTTGCTCAAAAGGGCTGGTCTGTAAGTCTAAGTGATTACATGTGGACAAGAAGTAAGAGGAGATGATTTACTGTGAACAAAGGAAGTTTGTATACTTCTGGTAATCTGTGGTAAATCCACCAGGAAACTCACAAAGTCTGATCTTCCTTACATTTTGTGTGGCTGCTATCTGGTTATGAAAATCATCTCAGATGCAATATGAAAGCAGAATTGTTGAGCTCCTCGAAATACCCAAATACATGTCGTTCTCAGGCAGGACAAGGCTGACAGTCTGCCTAGGGCCATCCCTTGCTAATGTTTGTAATGTATATGGTCACAGAAAGGTAAGAGAAATGCAGTTTTCGCTAACAAACTTGACCTTCTTGATTGCTTTGCCAGTATGTGTCGTGCATGTTCTCAGCTTCACCAAACTATTATTTGTCTGTTTGTTTGTTTAATTTCCCAATTAATATTTGGCTTATAGTATTGAGCTTATCTACATTTGTCTGATAAATATTTATCAGCTTTGATGATGTTTATGACCAAACATTTCTGTTTGGTCACATCTCTGCAGAAAGCACCCTTGGATAGTACATGTTATACATGCCTGCAGTGCAGGTCCTTCGGGTCCTGGGTAAAACGTGGGGGTTCTCAGATTTTCAGTTGCAACATTGGCATTGACTCTTACCTTTGTAATTATGGTCTATTCAGATCTCTCCTGACAATGAACACTCATAGTCACTCATTGACCTTGGATATGGCTTCAGTCAGTAGTGCCTCCGAATTAGAAGAACTGTGGCTGAAGGGGTGTAGTCTTTTTGTGTGTTTGTTGATCATCTTCATTACCTCTCCTCTGGGCTTTGTCCTTCCTTTCAAATAACATTCTTGTCCTGTCTCCCTCCACCCCTACTCCCCATTTTTTCAGTAGATAGAAGGCTTTCCTTTATTGATGTAAGAACAGACTGCTGACAGCAGACAGGCTGACCATTCTGTGCTCTACAGCAGATCTCCATGTCTGCCTGCATGTCTTCCTTCCCTTCTCCAAACTGAAATCATTCTTCAACTGATTCCTGTTAAAAAAAAAAAAAAAAAAAAAAGACATTTTTTAAAAAACAACAACAAGATATTTCAACACTGAAAGCTGTGTATTAAGGGTATATGAACAACTCAACTCTGTATCAAGAGTATATGAACAGCATTTGACTGAACCTCTGGGAGAAGAGAAGTAATGGCATACTGCTCCCAAACCATCACTGCAAGCATAACGGCCTGTCAACCTGGCCAGTTTTCTGCTAGTCTTAATACAAGCAGAAGAATACATGAATACTGTTGTTTTGTCTGGCAGAAGCTGCTCATTATGCCAGTTCCAAAGCCTGGCAGAAAGATGTTGCCTGTGCACCTCTCAGTCATAGGAAGCACAGCCTCTCATATCCTTGATCCCAGAGAGAACTTCTTTTGCACCCGATTGTCATCTGTTTATAAACTTTCCTTGGAATGAGACTTAAGGTTCCCATGTTTTCTGTTAAGAGAATATTAGTTCATACCTAAATGTTCAGTGTTTCTCATCTCACAGGATCAGAGCATGAACATGCAGATCTCAGGGAGAAGACAGAGAAAACAGCAGTAGAGCAATTGTCCCAAAGGACCATAAGCCCAGAGAACAAACATATGTTAGAAAGCACAAAAATATTTTATCGTTGTCAAATGTATAAACCTGATGTGCAATTTTAACCAGATCAGGCTTTGGGCTGTTTGCCCAGTTATTCATAAGAAAGTGTCCATACTGGATAAGATTGTGAGATTCTCCTGGGACACAGCTCTTGATCTGGTTATGTCTTGTTGAGTTTGATAATACACAGTTCTTTTCCAGGGGGAGTTCTGGGCTTACATCCATGTTCATCCTCATATTCAGGCAGCAGGGATAGGACTAGTTATGGAAGTGCGCTATGTGTAAATCAAGAGTACCTTTAAAGGATGAGGAAATGGTGTGAAGTCTGGTCTGAAAGCAAGCCCCATCCTTCCTTCTGCCTTCTTTTCCACAGAAGGAGCACCATCTTTGGATTTTCTACAGTAAATCTCCTTTCCTTAAAATTAAATCATCTTGCTTCCTAGAGATGTTGAGAGAGTTTCATTGGAAAGTGCTGTAATGAAGTTTGAGCTGTAAGTAATCAGTACAAAACAATTATTCCACCTCATCTGGTGTCAGCGGATAGTCAGAATATGCCAATACTTTTTTTTTTTTTTTTTAAAAAAAAAAAAAAATCCAGATGACTGTAAGTGTAGCAGAACTGTATCTCTGTATCTGATACAATCTCAGAGAATAACTCATTTCCAGCTTGTGAGTAGTGCCCTCTGACATGTGGAGGAAGAATAACTTCTAGGAGCATGAGGGAAGAGGTCTCCATACTGAAAGCATGTTACTAGTCATGGAGTGCCTGGGATAATTCTCATTGTCTCTAGGCAATGATTCTAATAAGCTGAAGGAGTTGCCTTGCTTGGTTGGAAGTCCTTACACAGCTAATGATAAGAAGTTGTGGCAAGAGGTCACCTATAGTATTGTGTGTATGGCAGATGTTCTGCTGTGTGTCTCTCTAGAAGTATCCTTTTGAAAATGTTGTTTTTTGTCCCATTTTGAGTTACTAGTTTGGAGATCTGTTTTCCCTTCTTCCATCCCAAGAATAGAAGTAGTCTTTAATGATGGACCTCATTGTACATAGCCCCTTTACAGAGTTACTGTCTTTGGCTTTGTTGTAGATCTCCATCAGGTTTTATTCCTTTCTGTGTCACTACTTTCCTCTCTACATTAAGTTGACTTGTTCCAGACTGACAGTGTTCTCTGTAGAATTACAATTATTGCAGATGACTTTCCAGGACCATACTCCTAAACTAAATCTGTCCAAATTTTCTCCTGATTTAATTATTTCCCAGAGGTATCATGCTATCATTTCCTTTTACCTACAAATACAAAGCCATGACTTTTTGAAGAGATATATTCTGTGTGGAGAATGAAGGAAGGGGTTGGGGGTAGGGATGGAGGGAATGTGGAGTGGAGGTCTCCTGATCTTGTGCTACTAAGTCTTCCGAGAGAGGTGTGGGTAGACTCTTCAGAAGGGAAAGTACAGAGCACAGGTATTGAGACTGTATGGAGGTATTTACTGGAGGTGTTGTACACTTCCATGATTTTCTCCTACCTGTTTTCTTTTCCATCTGTAGTATGCCTACCATGTCTAAGAGAACATTTCAAAACTAGGTGGAGACAATAAGGGAATTTGGTCAGTGAAACTGTCCTCAAGGTTGCCAACAGAACCAAATTACAATAGGGCAGTGCAGACATAGCTTTCCAGGTTGGCAAGTCTCCATTGTAGTAAGAATAATTATTACTTTTGCTAAAAAAGAAGGTGCAGAAGAACATCAGAGACTATTTATGAAAGTTTGGGAGGGAAGTTATGTGTTCAAGGGCATCTCAGCATCAATACCATTTGAATAGATTCTGTCATCTCAAGTGTCATTCATTAAAGTACAGATAGAGTCATGGAAACAGTAAACGCTATTTTAGGTTCACAGAACTTTGTAAGTACATACAGATTTATTGCTGCAGCTGAAAGACATTCAATAGGGTTCTAAAGTGCAAGGCTTAACAGCAGTTTATCTATTCCGTTATTGCAGTCTAGTGAAACATTTGACGTTCTTTTCCATATTTCAGTCATTAGTCACTCACAGTCACTTTGAGTTCAGGCATGCCATCTTTACTTACAAAAGTAATGTGTCAAATACAGTAAGTGCCACTGACTTCCAGAAGTACTCACAGGATTTTGAATAAAAGAGCCAATCCCAGCACACACTCAGGAGCAATTCTTGCTATTGTAACTTTCATTATAGGAACACTCCTACACAACTTATATTTTGAGATGGATGAAAGTGGATGATGGGGATGCATGTTGGATAAATAAGACATCTTTCCATCAATTCAGATAGGATATGTATTTTCCCATTTCTGCATCATTGTTTATATCTTTTGGGGCAACTGATATCACTGGACACAATGATATATACATTCCAGACTACAGGCAGAACTTGTAATCTTATTTAATTAAGTGATATATTAGTGTTATTGATTCTGTTATTGCCTGTAAATCCTGTTACTTAATAAAGCTGCAGTCATTTTGCAATAAAATTGTGTTTGCAGTCAGTTAATTGTTGACGAGGGGCAATGGACAAAGTAGTAGGGATATTGGTGCAAAGTGGAAAGCATGGTACAGGGACTTTGAGTATAAAACTGTGAAATATAAATGGTTGTATTAAATAAAAAATAAATATATATATAATATATTTAGCCTCTGGTCAGTATACTGGTTCACAGTTTTCTTTTAGGTCCAACAAAAAAAAGCAGCATTGTACAAAGCATCCCCACATGAATACAGGGCAGGATAATATTTGATTTAAAAATACAAGTAAACGATAACTGCCAATATTGAGACCATGTGAAGGCAAAGGAACAAAGCATACTTTCATTGCTAATCATGTTAACATCAAAGTTTGAAGAGTACATTCGCCTATTCAGAGGAAATGCCATCACACTTCTGACGATCACATCTGCCACTAATATCATCCGGCATGTGGTCAGGTCTCTGTTCTGACTTTTATCTCTCTACCAAAATTTCATGTCTTGATTTTAACATCTGATGCCAAATTCAGGTCACTACATAATAAGTACAACTTTTATTTCTTTTCCACTTTCATGATGTGTTCAAGAGATGCGTTATAAATCAGTATGTAATATGACTGAAATATTTTTTCCCCCTTGTGAAGCCTTTTCTGGTTTTAGGAGATGATGATGATGATGATGATCATTTTCTTGTTTGTTTCTTTATTTCCCAAATTTTCCTTAGAAAACACTGTGTTAGATCTGTAGGAAATGCAGGAATCTGATTTATTACTAGAACACTATCCTTTCATGACAGAAATCAGTGAAATTTCATCTATGTAAAACTGCAATAGTGCACGCAGATTACATACATTTTTAACCTGTAGGTTTTCAAACATAGATTCACATTTTTTTGTGAAAGATTTTTTACTTTTCCTAAAGGTAAATTTCCTTAGAATTTCCGTATAATTTTACCTTTCCTAAAGTTTTATCTTGACAACACATATCTGACTAAATATATATTGAAGGCAACATCATATAAATATGTTTTGTTAATTGGTAACCATTTATATTTAACTATGTCCCGAATGTTAATGTTTTCTTGCTTTTTCTGAGAGGGTAAAATCCAGACGTCTCCTTGTTGCCTTCAAGATATTTAAAAGGGAAAAAAAATATTTCCATAGACATATTTCAGTATCCTTGTAAAGACCTTCTATATTCTCAAAAGTAGGGCATTACAGAGGCTACCTAAATAAGAAGGAAGGGTATTCCCTGGTTTTAAAATCATGATGAATTCATTCAAAGATTTCTGACCACATGAAACAAAGATGTATGTTGATAGTTTTTCCTTCACATGCCAACATAACACTCATCTTTAGGCTGGAAAATAATAAACTCTCATTTCAAAGCTGAAACTCAGTACTGATAATGAAGTGGAATACTACTACTACTACTAATACTGCATATTTTTCAAGACATGAAAGACATGACTTTCAAATCAAGAAATCCTTCCAGTTATGTTAAGCATATATATCTTTTGCCCTTATATAGAGAGAGGTTCCTTAGGTGGAATCTAATAACCCTGTATGGTTTGTCAAAGTAGAGGAGGAAGGAGGCTATCATATTGGGTAACATTTTCTTAAAGTAAGAAGTGGTTATAATGAACAAAGGCTGTGCATATTTTATTTTTGATAATTGTACTTTGATATGTTTACCTACACAATCACTGCAATATCAGCTGGAATAACTGTCAAGAACTGTGGGAATTCTTTGACAGTGAAAGATGCAGCGTTCCTTGTTACATCCTGAATTAAATTTGGTCTTCCGGTCACATATATATATATATTTATATATATATTATATATATATATTTATATATAAATATATGTATACATATATATATATATATATATAATATTTCTTTTTGTCATGTTCTTTTAGGAAACTTTTTCTTTCTATATTGTTCTTCTTGTTCTTTCTTCACACATATGCACAGTCATAAAAATCCACAGATCACAGAAGACAAGGTCACAACAGTGGCCATTTTTTTGTCCCTCAGCTAAAACATGTTCAAAACAATGAATCAAAATATTTTCAGATTTTTTTCCAAGTACACTAAATACGTAATGTACAAATCTTAACAGATATTTTTCATCTGCTTTACATACCAGTGAATAGCTTATATGCACACCGGCACCCCTTTTTCTATAAAATCAAGACCACTGACTACAAATCATCATATTTAAACACTGCTAGCTGCAACACATTAAACAGAGATACTTGTTGAATATCTGACAGGCAAACTGGTAATATGCTAGTTGTGCAGCAACACAGAAGAGTTACTTGTTGATATAAGCTTAAGAGGTTTTATTAAAAAAAAAAAAAAAAAAAAAAAAAAAAGTCTTAATTCTATCAAAACCAAGCTGGAGTGCTACTGACAACTACATGTTTACACTAACTAACTGTTTAATTTGCGAAAATTTGCAGCAATACCCTCTTATATAAATTCCCCTTAACTCCATTTTTTTTTAAACTCCACATCAATAAGTAAATGTATAGATATATAAAGTATTAGCATGCTTGTTCTAGCAATCTATTACAACAAATATGTAACCTAAGTTTCTTTGTGGGCTTACATAAAACACAATTTTCCAGGTTCTGCTTCTTAGTAATGATGGAAATTACACTGTTCCATTCTTCTACATCATTTAAAACACAGTTTTGTTAATTTAACATTTTTTAAATTGAGGTCTTAGTGTGTAACTTCTTTTAATCACCTAAGTAAACAAGGTAATATACCAATTTAGAAAAATATTTTAATATATTGTAATTCATTAGGATGAGCCTATATTGTTACCTTTAATTGTACATGAAATAGAACATTACTGTCCATCATTGCTTTCAAGAAGTTTCTGTCACTGATATTAAGTATGCTAGATTATATTTTGGAGATTACTCACTCAAGCAATATCACTAGTTAAATAAAGTACACTCTAATATTAAAAACAAGCAAACAAACAACAACAAAAAAAAAACCACTTCTAATTTTGTTGAGGAATTTGTAAACTACCTATCCAACATGAGATTTAAAAAGATAGAAGTCTCGATCATAAGTGATCGATATGTCTTATTGAAAAAAAAAATGATACTAATAAATTTTAAAATAAAGGTGATATGAAGTAAAAGCAGAACATTTGAAAATGTAATTGTAAAGTATGATTTTTTTTAGTGTTATGTTTTCACCCTATTTTTTTATTTTTGAAGTGTATATGGGACAAGTAACTCTTTCCGATTCTAAATTTTAATAAGAAACTTAGCCCTATTGACATATGCTATTTTATTTTTGTAAACACATTGATGAATAAGAAAAGTAAATGCAAGATTTTCCATTAAACTGGGATGAAAGTTATTTTGGCATATTGAGAAGTTTCCAAACATTCCTGGAGATTCCACCCAGCAGGTGGCTTCAATGGAGGACTCAAATTCTGGAGGCAGGAAGTAGAGGTGTATCATCTGTGTTCTTGCTGTCACCAGCCTCCTGACAGCCCACACTGGATAACCCATTATCCCCCAACACTTGGAAAAAGGCTACATTTGTGACTGACCCAACAGCTCACTGTGTGTCGTCCCTGGAGCAGGCAGGGGTGTAAGGCAGGAAAAAGGAAGTCGCCAAATCTTTAGTCGGAGCATAAACCTTCTTGCATCAACCTTCTGAAGAAAGAACATTTCAGCAGAGATTAGCCCCTCTCGGGAACTGATACAAGCCTCCCTCATCAACCATCTTTTCCAACAAAGACTAGACAAGTAGCAGTAAGAATTGCATCAGCAACTGGTGAAATGCCCCTGGGATGTAGGAGTAGGTATCCACTAATTCCCAGAAAAGTGGTTCCATCTCAACTAACATTTCAAGCCTGGATAAACTGAAGGGAGAAAGCCTGGAGAAGAAAAGATATGGAGAAGCAGAATAAGAAATGAGCACATGGGGAGAACATGTGGGACAAAACAGCTTTATTCTGCCAGGTCACTGGGGGCCAGACCTACTTGAGATCAAGGTGACACCAGAAGAGATTATGGGGAGGGATCCACAGTAGGTGCAGTTTTGTGCTATGTATGTGGCCCTGGCCAAGTTTAACTACAGAAATAGGCAGAAAATTTCCTGCAGAAAGGCCAAGTTCATTGCTCCCAGTCTCCTGCAGGCACTGGAAGCAACTGTAGTTCAGAATCTTGCTTTGTCAGGGCCCAGTCCCTTGAAGTGATGCAAAGCGGCTTAGACATCTACAAGTGGTTAGATGAGATGAAGGATATAGAGCTACCCCAGAGGCAGGAAACAGAGGTGTTAGCCTTGCTAGACTGGGCATTGTCTCTCTCTGATCACAAATTCCATCCTGGTTTTTCAAGCCTCATGTAACCCCTTCTTTCTTGATCTACAGTGCTTCTGCCCTCTGTGGAGTGAAGAAGAGAGATCTCTTCTACACCAATTGAGGAAGAAAATGAGTGGAAAGGACCTGGCTTTCTTTGCAATATTGCAAAATTGCTTTGGCTTCTGCAGATGTGGAAATGTTAGTCCCTATCTGGGATTATCTTGGAGAAGCTGAGAGCTCCAAATGCCTGCCTTGGCTAAGCCAAACCAGGCCCATTTTGCAGCTAGGATCATGGGATGAGGCAAATCTGGAGAGAATAAACATAATCACAAACTAACATAGTCCCTGCATACATACATCCATGTGGTCATTTTTTGTATTATTAAGAGGGCCAAATGCTCCCAGCTGTGGCCAATTCTGCGGCAACCAAAACAGTTCTGAAGAAAAATAAAGACAATTTCCAGACAAAGGGAATTGGTAAGCTGACTAGGGGAGGTACAGGTAAAATGAAGTATTTTTTCTTCTCTGCACAACACTAAGGAGGGAGGCACCTGAAGGATTTTGTTCACTTTGGGCTCCCCACTCTATAAGTTAGGGAGTAAACCCATCGGAGGGCCACCAGGATGCCGGAGCACAAAAAACCTGCAGGAAGGTTGAGAACTTTGTTCAGTGCTAAGAGAAAAGAAAAAGGGAGATCTTGTCTTCACCTAATCCAGAAGATGTACAGAACCACATCCAGGTTTTTCTCAGAGCTGCACAATGACAGAATGGGAGGTGATGGATGGAAGTTGCAACTTTTAGATATTATGAGAATTTTTATTATTATTATTATTTTTATTTATTTGTTTCTTCAGGTGTTTCAAACATGGGAAATAACATGCAGGGATTTTTAGAATTCTTTGTCTGTGGAGATATTCAACACTCAACTGGGTAAATCCCAGAACAATCTGATTCCAGCTAGCCTTGTTGGACCAGATCACCTCCAGAGCTTCCTTGTTCTAAATTATTTTATAACTCTATGAAATTCATTTTAGCAGTTGCCACAGTGACAGAATTTGATACATAAAAAAGGAGTGCATGGTAATGCCTAAGTTATACTTACCAGCTTACAAGCAGTGGGTGACCCTACCTAGCGTTTATTTAGTCATTACTATGGTCAAGAGTACTGTGCAAATTATCTACTTTTTTCTAGTGGTATTATATTGATTATTTTTACCTCTTTAGGAAGCACTGATATAAAAATCTTTATACTCGCTCAAGTCTTTTAACAAAAAGAATAAAAATCAAGTTTCACAGCTGTGTTAACATTAAGCTTAGACCTTTTTCAATACATATTAAATACAAAATGTTAAAATAACATTAAAAGCCTAATTTAAGCTGACAAAGGCAAAGAAATCAGAATTTGAATGAAAAAAGATTAAAAGGAAAGTGACCTCTTTCTAGACATATACATACCAACTTTCTCAATTTTTTAAATAAAATTTATGTTTATTTTGGAAAAAAAAAAAGGTCCCTGGGACTATTAGAGAACAAATAACATGGGACCTCTTCCAAAATAATCTATTCTAATTCATTATTTTCATATTTTTTAAATAAATTTATAAATTTAAATAAATTTTAAATAAATACAATTACTAAATCCCAACATATCAGTTTAAGGATATTGATCTTTTTATGTTCCAATTAAATCCTCTGTAGTTTTCATATTGTAAGTATTGCATAATACAAAATTTAGAATATTACATGCATTTAAATGTACTTCTACAAAAGTACTTAAGCAGTATTTACTGCAGCTTCTTCTCAAAATAAACAGTTCTTGCTCATTGTTTATTTGGGGGAGAGAAGTAGATCAGGAAGATGTGCTAATGCAAGTGTATTTTTAGAGAAAGATACATTTTCTGAACGTCTTATGTTCATATATTAATGGGATTTGCAAGAGCATCTCATGAAAAACTAGCAGGAAAATTAGCACAAGAATGAAATACGTTAAAACAGGCTTCATTGTTATGGATAGCTCTGTGTATCATTTCTACATTCTAACTGGCCCTAAACGTATCTATAACTTACAGAAAAGTTGTTTTTTTGTTAGATGGTATTCTGTAGATTTTAGCAGAAAAAAGCTATGATTGCCAATTTCCTGTCTTTTTTTTTTTTTGATTTTTTTACAGATATATATGCATTGCAATACAAATTTAAATTCCTTTTGAAGCTCACTTTTATATTGAAAAACATGTACAGAAATGCTACCACTGAACAACCATATGTAAATACAAAAACTACAGTTTTGGAGTACGGTAAGTCAAGAACTAAGTGAAGTTTAATCTGAGGACACCAGTTACAGTCATCTGTTCAGTAGTCTCTGGTGTGCTATACTGCTGGGTTTTGTCAGATGCTTTGTAGCTAGAAGAAGAAGATGCCGCAAGAAGTGTCAGCCTTTGTTATTGAAAGGTGAATGACCTTTCAAAAAGTGTAAGTCAAGGTCTCTAATAATCTATCAATACAGTATTGTCTCAGAATTCCCCAACTGACTGTAGATATTGCATCAGGCTATGTCCTTCTATGCTGTAGATATAGCTCTTCCTGCAAGGAAACACCTATTTTCATTTTTAAACAAAGGCATACAGATTTTAACCAAGTGGAAAAAAAAAAAGTAATCCTTAGCTTACCATTAAAAATAGGTTCTGTAATATATTCCTGTGTAACAGACCTACATTTAACATAGGAGCAATGGGGCATATTGAATTAAAACTACAGTAAACTACAGTACGCTCTGTATAAAAGCTAACAAATACTGCAATATTCTACTTCTGATGGCTCAGCCACATTCATTCCAAACAAAATCAGTGTATTTTGTTTATTATTTAGTATAGGCAGCAGCAGATAGAACAACTAGGTGGAAAAGATGGGAAGGAGGTATTGAAATAATAATAACAATAAACAGCTATGAACCAGAAACAAACAAAACACACACGTGCACATATATACACATGCACACACACACACAAAAATTCTTGCTTATCTGTTGCTTAACCCTGATGGCCCAGACTTTACTTGATTTTTTTCCCCACCTTGAAGAGCTCAGCTGATGTCACCCTCTCTTTATCTTTTTCAGAGAAAGATAAAAGAAATAAAAATAAATATGTGAAAGGTAAAGTTACATAGCACAGTCCTGGAGAATTTTCAGCTGTTCATGTAAGCATATCTTGTGTGGTATAACGGGTAGTTTGGGGGGTGTTTTCAAAAATATCAAGCATGCGTATAATTTACAAGCCCACATTACTTTGAAGTTTTTGACAGTTTTACAGAAATCACCCAAAGGCCAAATTAACAGTGGACATACATGTCCACTAGGAGATGTGTTTTATAGTAAACTGAGTTTATGAAAGGAAATTTGAAGATACTTTCTCACAGGTCAAATTATTCATCAGTATTTGGCAATCTTTCAGTCTCATTTCATGGAAGATATACACACTTCTCAAATTATCTCTCTCCCTCCTTCCCCCCTCCATTTATATTAATACGATGATACATTATAGTGCTTTTTAAATTATTATTTTTTTCTATCTATTTATCTGTCTATTTATTTATCTTACGCACAGATGTTACCACTCTTTGTTTTTTACCAAAGATGGTCTTAATGTCCAAATGATCACATTGTCTTTAATGAGAATCTCTATAGCAGAGGATATAGCATCCTGGTCATCATATAAGAAGAATGTTTTTATGGCTTTCTATATATTTTCCTCTAAGAAACTGGGTTACATCATTATTCCCTCTCATTGTCCATGCTTTCTTCAGCTCATGTATAGCTTCTGTGTACTTTATAGAGTTTTCCCAGACAATGAATCTGTAGAACAAAAGACAAAATTAGGAATAAGCACTGGTACGCTTTCAGCCTAGGAGAGTCCTGCTGAAATCATTGCCTGCTTCTTCATTTTCCAAAACTTTAACAGCAAGTCAGCAGATTTAAATTTTAGATAAAAGTCACCTAATTGCATTCCTAGTCTTGAGAAAAATAAACTTACAAAAAACCTCATCTGTCTTGACTACAAAGGGAGTTTATAAAAGAATTTTAGTACAGAAAAATACTGGACAGGGTTATGAATAGTTTTATTATTTCAATATTTATATAAACTAATTTTAAAAGTATAAGGACTGTTTTTCCTCTTCATACATTTGTAGCATAAATATCATCAACAGTGGTAGGAATGATATGCATATTTGGAAAATAAACCCTTTAAAGACTATGACTGAAATATACAGACTAGAAAAATAATTCCTTAAAGGAGAAATATACCATTAATGTATGCTGGTGATGAAATAATAAGCATTAAAGACTATCAGTAACAAGATGTTTGGGAACACTGTTTCCAGATCCTAGAGTCTTTTATTAGCAGCTTGCTTGTTCACATTTTAACATATCAGTGGAGACATAGATGTTAACTTTTGATCATCTCAAAATAAGTTATATAAAGCAAAGTTGTTATTAGATTCAAATTTAAATACATATGAACAACAACAAAAAAAAGAGAGAAGAGAAGAGAAGAGAAGAGAAGAGAAGAGAAGAGAAGAGAAGAGAAGAGAAGAGAAGAGAAGAGAAGAGGACTTCTGCAATCTTCCCAAAAGTATAATATAGGTAATATAATAAATAAATAAATAAATAAATATAGTATAGGCAATTAATTGAATTAAACCTATGGCACTGTGAGATGATGTTGTGTATGGATTTGTATGTTTGTTTAAATAAAGCTATTGTTCTAGTCGGTATACCTGCTTTGGTGGCAGGTCCTGTTTTCTGTCTCTGCAGAGGACAGAACACTGAAATTAAATATTAAAGTGAGTTAATGCATCTAGGTCAGCTGAAAACTCTATTGCTACACAGATAAATAGCTTTTATAGTTCAGACATTTCTATTTAGACTTACTGAATACAAAGGACTTTGCTTTTGGAAAGTTTTGAATTAAAGAATAAGCAGATAAGCCAATTTCTTGAGAGAGGCTACTTGGCAACTTCAAGTGTGTAACCATGACACTGTAGTTTATTAGCTAAATGTTACTGTATTAAAAAAAAAAAAAAATCATTAAAAACCCACACTGCTAAATCCTGAATGCTTGTAAAATAAGCAAATTTCCTATGTTTAGTCTGTAATTACCATGATGGGCTTCTCTAGAACTAACAGGGTTAAAGCCTACAAGATGCTTGTGTGAGGAAGTCAGAGAGGTATATTTTAATAGGAAACAAGCTTGAATTTTCAGCGATGTTAATGGAAGTTTTGTGGTGTGATCAGCATATTGCATTACTGGGATCACAGCACAATCTTTTGAGAGCTAAATGAAATATAATTCTACCAGGAAAACCCTTACAATGCTATCCAGTACATTAGTCCTGGAAAATCCATACCCTCTTTTACAGCACCTTTGGTCTAGATCACATATAAGTTTTACCCTTTTAGTTATGCTCTTAGGTATTGAACTCTAGATCTTTCAGTCACGTGTCAAAATAAATACAGTCTGACAGTTAAAGAATACCTTTATCATCCCCTGTTGTTCACTGACTTCACAGAAGCATACCTTTAGTCTTCACAAGAAAAAAGGAGACTGTGATCTCAATATTTCAACACTTTTATTTACCTTATCTGTAATATAATTAATAGATGACTGCATAAAGATCAAGGTGGCTATCAAAGAAAATGAGACAGCTTCATATGAAACTTGCTGTTTTGAATCAGTCTAGGACTCTATCAAAGTATGTGTGATAATTTCATGTAAATCCCGGTGTTCTGAATCTGTATCTTTTAACCTGTACATACCATTTTTAACACACTACATTTCAAAGACATTCAAAGCTAATCTAATTTGTATTACAGAATTACATTTTAATCTGCAAGCAGCACATCATGCTGATTTCTTAAAATTAATGTGGAAGCTCATTATAAAGACATCTACAGAGGACTCATGTAGTCTTTCTCAAAAATACAGTGACTTAAAACAACCACATTCTGTATTTAAAGCACACCTCTTTTTCTAGCCAGCCAGATACTTTCTCTAAATTCTGTATTTTGAAACTCAGTATATTGAACATCAAGATCAAAATATTCATTGGCATCCAGGATTGCCATATGTAAAAAGAAACAGAATTTCTGGTGTTGAAATATATTTAAATTATATATATATATATATATAAATTATGAGATAATGGACTAAGAGGATAGGTTAACATAATGGGAATTAATGTAAGAGTGAAGGACTGAAACAAAAAATGATGGTACTAAACAGAGCTTTAGCAAAGGGAAGTCTCTAGTTGTTTTTCTGCAAGTTTACATGAAAAGTCTAAACAGACTTTTCAAAATGAACCTAAGATTATAAATTTAAAAAACAGACTTAAAAATACCATGTAGGCTTTGTTGTGACTAATTAATGGACCTTGTTTACCAGGGTGCCATCCTAACAAAGGTACAGTCAAAGACTGCCTTTTTACCAGCTTCCAGGGGGAGACACTTTTTGGAAGAGCATAGGAGAAGTAGCATAGACTTCCAGGCCAATCTATTTAGACACACTATAAATTGAAATCTGACCACTATCTAAGTCTGGTTTTAAATTAACTCTGAGTCTGTGTACTGGAGAACTGTCCCATGCCAGCACTGCTTTTTGAGTAACCTATATTAGCCTATAACCTCAGTGAATTACATCTGCCTTTTTTTTTTTTTTTTTTTTTTTTTTATTCTCTTTCTCCAAATTAGCAGGAACTACCCACACTACACAAGGGAAGAGTACGTAAATATTAAATGTAAAATGTATGTGGCATACATAGCTGACCAACTCCAAGGTACATGAAATCATAGAATCTTAGAATGGTTTGAGATGGAAGGGACCTTAAAGATCATCTAGTTTCAATCCCCAAGCCATGGGCAGGGACAGATTCCACTAGGTCTGGTTGCCCAAAGCCCCATCCAACCTGGCCTTGAACACTTCCAGGGATGAGACATCCACAGCTTGTATAGGCAACCTGTTCTAGTGCCCTCGTACTAAAGAATTTCTTCCTAATGTCAACTCTAAGTCTACCCTCTTTTATTTTAAAACCATTACGCCTTGTCCTATCACTACAATCCCTGAAAAAGAGTCCCTTCCCATCTTTTCTGTAGGACCACTAAAAAGGAAAGAGGTCTACCTTGGCCCTTAAACTGAGTTTAATATACTGAATACTTCTGTCCAACTGAAGAAGCTGCAATAAATCTATCAGTTTATCAGTTTAATTTTCTAATGGAAGGACATCAAGCTGGATCTTTGTATCCTTGGTCTGGCTAATAACATTACTGTGTTTCTCCCAAGAATATGTCTGTATAAAGGGGCAAATGCTATGATGCTAATCATAAACTCCTAAAAAGAATCAATGCTCGCAAGCCAAAACTGGTGTTACCAACAGTTAAAATAAGCCTTGAAAACCTACATGCAAAACTTTTTTTTTTTCGAATGTGATGTATATGAGAAAAAGGTCTAGAACAAATTTTCTACAGTCAACTCCACAAAGTTGTTTGTGTGCTATCAGCAGAGAGGATTTCCAGAGTGCCTAACCCCTCATGAACAGAATCCAATTAGATATACCTGCTCACCCGTCTCAGAACACAGCTTTAGAGCAAGACTGAGCAGTTCAGAGGTGAGCTCTGCCTGATAGCTGACATGCAAAACGGGAAAAGCAGTATCTGGATAGAGGGAAAAACAAAGGAATGCAGCTGAATATGACAACCTAAATAAATTTAAAACATTGTATATCTGACATTATCTTTCTGCTGCATCCACCTGCAAATGGCAGGTGTTTGCCCACTGTTTTGATTGTAAAGGCAGCAGCGTCTGGAGTTCCCATTCTCAAGCACTTAGTTGTTTTTTACACATTTTGACTATACAGATGTTAGATTTAGAGCATCCATTAACAAGACTTTACATACGGTAAAATAATTTTTACAAGGGAAGAGGAATAAAGACTGTACAGTGCACAGAGATGTGATAGCACTTTTCCTATATCTCATATTAGATTTTAGATTTTGTGTAAATCATTTGTATGAAAATTGCCATGAAGTTGTTAGAGATCATGCTCACATAACTGAGGACAAAATTTCACCCAGTACCATTAAATTGGAAGAGTGTTCTTGCCAAGGACAAAACTTGGGCTCTTAATACTAAGAAGGCATTATCAATCATTTAGAGTGAAAAGCATGAAAACTAAAACATCTAACAGCTTCCCGTTTAGTCAAAGGAACCTACTAACAGTATACCATCTCTACACTAAAGTGTAATCATCCTGGTATATATATTAGTTATGCCCTTAAAAGAGCATTAATTAACATGGTATGGAAACAAAACGACAGAAAAACATTCTGTGCCCCTTACCAAAAACTATTTAATAATTTCAATAAACCTTTTAAGCAAACATAAATGAAAACAATGATCCCTCTCTCTGAATGCCATGAAATCTGCTGGCCTCTCTTAAGAACTTTTAAGAAAAAGCCCTAAAACAACAATTTCTATTCCCCAGAGAAAAAGTGGGCAAACAGAAAAATGATCCCTGCTTAAAACAAGTGCTGATCTGGAGCTACTAGTGATGTTTCAGCTTTGAGTGCATGTCTTGTTTTTCAGGAAATATCTTAAATCCAGTACGGATTACAGCTATGAAATAAAACGCAGAGCCACATCTGGCTGAAACATCTGTGCAAAGCATAGTTTACTTTGTTTTGTTTGTCTTATTTATGGGTGTATCCAAATTATCTGAAAGCTATCTCAATTCATATTTGCATAAAGGAAGCAACAACATTATATAATTTTAAGTGCTGTAATATACAAACAAATTTTATTCCATGTCATTTCAGTATTTTAAAGATATCTAAACTGAGGGAAAGCATTGAACAAACATAATTTTAGAATATAACATAAATCTTGGAAATTAATAAGATACATTTTAATCTAAAATTGTTGCATGTTATTAAACTATAAAATATTGTATGTATATAAATTATTACATCAAATGATGAAAACTGCTATGAAACATTGGTCAGATTTTCAGCTATGTAAACAAATGGCAACCCATTAACTTACAAGTTGTAAAGTTAAGCTTTCAATCAAATTCAGTGAAAAATTTTGAAATATTTGTTTCAATAAATCATCAAAGCACACAGCCAAGTTTATGAAAATGTGTCAATGCATTCCTTTGTAACAAAGCTGGCTAAAACAAGCTTAATGGTAAGCAGTGGCTTGAATTAGATTCACTAACAGCCCTACTAAGGTTAGAGTATGAATAGGCATAAAGCCAAAATAAATAACTGGATCCAGAATAAATATATTGATCACTTAATCTCTATTATGAGAAGAAAAGATAGCAAGGAAAGAATTAAAATTAAGAGAAGAAGAATCAGAAACAAAGCTTAAAAAAGTAGCCATTTATAACTTTGCAAAATTTCAGACTGATGGTTACAAAAGGGATAGAGAAATAAGGGAAAAACAACAGAGTTCATAAACCAGTATGCACAGTAAATTCTTCTACAACACACTGTAAAAGAATTAAGTTGTCAGCTTAATAGGAATACCAATGATCTTTGAATAATATAATCTTAAAATATTTATTGTCTGTAATGGGAAAATGCTAAGAATTATTTTAAAACAAACTAATTTGGAGGTTAGATCAACAGTGACTTTTAGATGTCATGAATCATTATTTCTTTGAAGAAGCTGGAAAAGGAAAATCACATCATAGTTAATGTACACAGTGAGAATAACCCCCTGGGGTTTAATACAATGACATTTATAACAAAAATCCCATATTTATCTATAGTTTTTTTTTTTTTAAGTTACATTCTCTCATACTAGACAAAAGTCACATACACCATATTGTTATGTGATAGATTGTCTAGAAGAAGGCATACAACTTTTTTTATGTTTAAATTTAATTCCCACTACAAATACATTCCATCATAGGACTCATTTCTCCAATGCTGTAATTTTGCTTTCTTTTCCTCCATTCTCCAGCAAAACTACACTGAGAGAATATACTTTAAAATGCTAACAATTTAGCACAAACAATTCAATAACTTAAAAGTATGTGGACATTTTTGGAAAATGTCAAGATAAGTTAAGAGAGTCAAAACTCATACAGTCATTTCATGCAATATGTTCTTCATGTGAGTGGTTGTATTCTTTAGCTCAAATTAAAGATATAGAATGCTTGACAATAGACAAGAATGACATTTGGACCAGATTAAAACCATATTGGCTTGCAAAATCATATTCAGACTGGAAAAAGAAGATACAGGTTATGTAATTTGTAAAATGATAGAAAACAATTTCTATTGTGATAGAGCTGTTGTATTTAGTTACATTCTGAAATACTAGTAATCACAAATTGGTAGAATTTTTCCATGTGCAAACACATAGAGAGAACAAGATAGAACATAGAGAGAACATAGATTAGACCTGGTACGGCACGTGGATGTGCACAAGTCGATGGGGCCAGATGGGATCCACCCAAGGGTACTGAAAGAACTGGCAGAGGTGCTGGCCAAGCCACTTACCATCATTTATCAACAGTCCTGGCTATTGGGGGAGGTCCCAGTTGACTGGCGGCTAGCAAATGTGACGCCCATCTACAAGAAGGGCCGGAGGACTGACCCGGGAAACTACAGGCCTGTCAGTTTGACCTCAGTGCCAGGGAAGCTCATGGAGCAGATTATCTTGAGAGTCATCACACAGCATTTGCAGGTCAAGCAGGCGATCAGGCCCAGTCAGCATGGGTTTATGAAGGGCAGGTCCTGCTTGACGAACCTGATCTCCTTCTATGACAAAGTGACACGCTGGGTGGATGAGGGAAAGGCTGTGGATGTGTCCTCTTCAATATCTTCATTGATGATCTGGATGAGGGCATTGAGTGCACCCTCAGTAAGTTTGCAGATGAAACCAAGTTAGGTGCGTGTGTCGATCTACTTGAGGGTAGGAAGGCTCTGTAGGAGGATCTGGATAGGCTGCACCGATGGGCTGAGGTCAACTGCATGAAGTTCAACAAGGCCAAGTGCCGGGTCCTCCACCTGGGGTGCAATAACCCCAGGCAGAGCTACAGGCTGGGAGATGAGTGGTTGGAGAGCTGCCAGGCAGAGAAGGACCTGGGAGTGATGGTTGATAGTCGACTGAATATAAGCCAGCAGTGTGCTCAGGTGGCCAAGAAGGCCAACAGCATCCTGGCCTGTATAAGAAACAGTGTGGCCAGCAGGGCTAGGGAGGTGATTGTCCCCCTGTACTCGGCTCTGGTGAGGCCCCACCTGGAGTACTGTGTTCAGTTTTGGGCCCCTCGCTACAAGAAGGACATGGAGGTGCTTGAGCAAGTCCAGAGAAGGGCGACAAAGCTGGTGAGGGGCCTGGAGAACAAGTCCTATGAGGAGCGGCTGAGGGAGCTGGGCTTGTTCAGCCTGGAGAAGAGGAGGCTCAGGGGTGACCTTATCGCTCTCTACAGGTACCTCAAGGGAGGCTGTAGCGAGGTGGGGGTTGGCCTGTTCTCCCACGTGCCTGGTGACAGGACGAGGGGGAATGGGCTTAAGTTGCGCCAGGGGATTTTTAGGTTGGATCTTAGGAAGAACTTCTTTCCTGAAAGGGTTGTTAGACATTGGAACGGGCTGCCCAGGGAAGTGGTGGAGTCACCATCCCTGGAGGTCTTTAAAAGACATTTAGATGTAGACCTTAGAGATATGGTTTAGTGGGGGACTGTTAGTGTTAGGTTAGAGGTTGGACTCAATGATCTTGAGGTTTCTTCCAACCTATAAATTCTGTGATTCTGTGATTCTGTAACAAGTGAAATAATATGACAAAATTCAAAGCACTCAAAAGCTAAACTATTTTAAATGGTTCTCAAACAGGTTAACTTCTGGACTGTTCATTGTAGAATGCATGGAACACTGAAAATTAGAGTGATAAAATTATTTTATTTGAGATTTCAGAGATAAAGTAATTTATCTTTACTGACATACTGATAGAAACGCATCTTTTTGTATCTTTGGAAGTCACGAAGATAAAAGATTCATCTCCATGTAGATTAACATTATTATTATTAAGAAAGCAGGAATAATATATTGGATACACATTCAAACTGTAAGGTCTCTGAGGCAGGAACTATCCACTCCTCTGCCCCTATGTAAGCCCTAGAATAGCAGGGCTTTGTTTTTGGTTAGTTCATGGCAATACCATAGTAAATAAGATTAATTCAAAATAATAAGAACAATTTAGAGGTGGTTTTTTTTTTTTTTTTTTTTTTTTTTTTTTTTTTTTTTGGTATAACTTAATTTTGGAAGATGTAGGAAAGTTCCTGTTCTGAAGGTTAGTATAATTCTTATAGAGCCCTTAAACACCACACCTCTAAGTGTAGAACTGTAGGTATTGTTACACAAACCTGATATTCATTATTTTCACAGTAATGAATTGTACCCAATCTTCTATTTCAGTAAGATCTTTAACCTTGAACTAGTTTTGTCTTTCCCTCCTGCCCTCCCCTCAGCAGCTAGGCAGATAGTTATTGTGTGGAAAATGTTTGTCCAATCTTGTTTTGGAAACTAACTCTTCTTTACACCAGGAAGTTTTATTCCTTGTCTGAAGCTTAACAGTTTAAAGCCTTTATTTCTTCCCTACCCACACCAACTGTAGAGAACAACTTCCTTCTTTTCTCTTCTCAGTCAAATTGGCACATTGTGTATTTACTACTGCTTATATCTTCTTCAGACTAAACAACCTCAATGTTACAAATATTCTTTCTAAGTACCATCTCTCAGATCTGTTACTGTTCTTCATTGCTTGTATAAACATTTATTGAACACTGCCCCATACAGGAGAAAAGACCACTCCTTGCCTGTTCTAGGAAAGGACTGCTACTTACATCCTCAGCATACAGTTCATATTTTGGAAACTGACAATTTAATATCTATCTTCTGGTTCACTAGTGAAAATAGAGTTTTCAAAAATATTTCAGTACACTCTAGTCCCTGGTTTTCTGTCTTAAGACTGTGTGTAGTTTATTTGTCAATAAACAACATCAAGACATATTTCCTCCACACATTAAAGTCTTTCATCTTCTAGAAGAAAATGAGACCAGTGTGACTAGCAAATATCCTTTTATTTGTTCCTATATTGTTTTCCCTCTTTCTACTTCTATAGATTTTGAAATTCAGTTGTATGAAGTTAAGCTGCCTGTTTGTAATTCCTATGTTTCTCTTGCACTTCTAAATTTGGATACTATTTGCAATAAGTTATTTTTCTGGAATGTCACTTACTGTCACAAGTTTTCCAGAAGGACTTCTAATTTATCTGACAGTAGTGAAATTATGTTATTGTGAATTTTGGAGTTGAAATGGACATGTCCAGCTGACTTAAAATAATGTAAATATTTTTATCAATCTCAAGCTTATTCTTACCTTTTTGTAACCTGACTCCTCATCCTTCTGTCATAAACACTGCCTGTTTGACTGAAGTTTAACTGTTTAGTGAAGACAGGAGAAAAAAACATCAAATGTACTTTGTATTTACTCATATCACATGTTGATAGCATTCTGCTCCATTGGGTTCTTTTGTTAATGTTCTTCTTATGTTTCTTGCCAGAAGTGTTCTGCTTTGAACCTTGACTTTTCCTCATACTGCAACTCTTATTTTATGGTCTTTCATAAATTACCTAGCTTCTACTTCTCTATTTTTCATTCTTAAATTTTAAGTGATTGAAAAACACCTTATCAAAAATTTCATTTTCCATCCTTCATCTGCCACAATCCAATATACAGTTGTGCTCTTGATATAATTTTTAAAGCAATGGTTAACTTTTGAGAAATCTGTTTCTTCTTCGTTAGATAGGAGCTTAGTTGCAAGTCTTAGTCTTCTTCATAGGAGCTTAGTTGCAAAGCTCTGAGTTTATCAGTCTGCTTTCATACCTTTTATTGCCTTAATTCTCATTCTATTTCTTCCTAAGAAATAATAAAAAAGTTGTTTTGTTGCCAGTCTCATCACATTGCCTTTCATCTTCAGATTTTCATCTAGTTCTTCTCAGTTGATTAGAAGTGTTCTAGAAAGTCCTCACTCTCTGCTTCTTGTTCTCTCTGCTATTTGTATAAAAAAATTGTCAACATATTCCAAAATGTGAGACATTTAGTTTTTGCTTTATTCTTTTCTCAGCAGATCTCTGAGTAAAGGCCACCATCACTACCAAATCATTAGATGACTCTGCTTATTGTTAAAAATAAATAAACTACCTTGATTGCTTAATTTTCCTGGGGGTTGAGAATGAGAACATCGAATAAACAAAGACTTGGGACCACAATTTTCCATCTTATGAGAGGCCTGTGTTTCCTTTACAACTAAAAGTGCTTGTCAGAAATGGTATTTGACAGCTTCTACTGCTCTCTCTCACCTCCACACATTGATTTTCACCTTGTACTGTACTTTAGCTTCAATTAGGCACAAGGTGTTATGCCTGAGACCACTTAGATACCCATCAGAAAGGCTACAGCCAACTACTACTGCTGGGGAGACCAAGGGCAGAAAAACTGATTTGGCTGTCAAACACTCTGAAAAAGGTTTCATAGTAGCTGCAGGCTAAAAACATGAACTATAAGTGATGTAGTTATAAAGTAGATGGAAAACAAACTCGATGGTTACCCAGCTCCGTCATTATGATCAGATCACTTGGCACATCACTGCAGAGAACTTACTCTGGAAAAAGACTAATTTTTTTTCCATGAGTAGTTCAATAAAATAAACTATTTTATGGGTCCAGGAGATGGTGGAGGGGGTCAGAAGGAAATAATTTGTTTTTATTTTGCTTTAGAAATCAATTTACATTTTTATAGAAATTTATAACAATTTCCTGGTTATTAAATACAAAATACTAAAGCAAAAGTTAAAAAGAGTGAGTATCAGTATTTTTGGAATGAAAACTAAAATGTGCTGCCATTTTTGCAGTACAAGTCATTATATTTTATGACTTAGGTTAACATTGTGCTATAAAATATAGTAAATAACTGTTAAAAGCAGTCATTTGCTCAGAATTATTGTGAGTTTAGTTTTTGGGAATGGTTCAAACATTTTTTTTTTTTTCTGTATACATGGATTATTATTATTATTATTATATTTTAATTTTACTGCTCAGCAGTTAACAGTGTTCTGCTGTACTGAGTAGACTGTCCATGTTAAGAAATCAAACCTAAATAAGCCAACAGCTACTGTGTTTGATCTCACCTCCCCATTCATAAAAAATTGTATGTATTAAATACACAGGGGTCTTTCTTTTCTAGCCAACCAATGTTATATACTAGGAGTCTCAGCATGACATAGTAGTCAAATTCAACTTCTTGCTTAAAGTCCAGCTTTTCACATCTTCTATTCCTAATCAAATACAAAAACAATAACAGTTTACAAACCATATTAGGTTTCTGGAATATTTCAAATATATATAACCAGACTGTTAAACAAAAGAATTCAATATTACGATTATGGGTGTCCTGAGATAGTCCAGGGGCCTGTGCATTTCCTCTTTTGATCCAAGACTGTGTTGCAACGCAGAGAACAGTTATTTTTGATGTATCTGTACTCTCCTTACATATGGGATACTTTGACTGTCATTTACTATCATAGTATCTCTCTATTAAGGTATTTCATTATCCCTCCAGGTCATCTAACACATCATTAAGAATTTTAAGCTATCCAGCATCATTTTAACAATGCACTGTACAGTGCAATGCACTGTAGTTTTCTGACTGCTGGTTTGAAGAGGTTGGACATACATATTTTTACATAGTTCATCATTCCAATGAGTCTGTAGGACCCTTTCACATTTGCTGGAGGACACGTTTCAGTTTGGCCCATACTATGTTGTGAAATGTTTATTCACTTATCTTCCTGAAATATTACTGAAACAAGCTGGAACACATGAGATTCCATCTGAACATTGGGAAGCATTTCTTTACTGTGTAAGTGACTGAGAACTGGAGCAGGTTGCCCAGAGAGTTGTGGAGTCTTCCTCCTTGGATATCTTCAAAGCTGCCTGAACATGGTCCTGGGCAATCTGCTCTAGGTATCCCTGCTTGAGCAGGGGGTGGGACCAGATGATCTCTAGATATCCCTTCTAACCTCAAACAGTCTGTGATCTGTTATTGTATTACTCAGACTTGTTGACTCAAAAGTTCTTGCTCTTTGCAAAGCCACTTTGAGCCATCAGTTACAGTCTTCTACCATTTTTCCAAATCAAGATGTAATTTCTATAGACCATAATATAAGTTATAGAGCATAAAAATATAGCAAAAAAGTATTTGCTATATAAAAATATAGCAAATACTTGCTATATTTTCTTGTGAATTATAGTAGATGCTGCATATCATTCAATAATCAAGTTTTATTTTTTTTTTTTTTCACAGCAGAACTGAACTGATACTTCAATTTAAGCACTCCACTTGAACACCCATCATTAATCAAACTTAGAAAAACAAGCAACGTCAAATACTTCTACACCTTTTCCCTTTCCTATCCTGATTTAGTACAATGACAATTATTTTTCTTTAATTCAGGTCTATGTATAAGTGTGAGATCTGCATTTTTCACCAATGGTGACCAGGTTATGGACCCATTCCCTTTGTTTCCCTCCTCAAGCTGTAATTTCCAGAGCAGTGAGGATTTTCCCTATGAGATGGGATTTAGGGAGGATTTTCCCTATGAGATGCATACATCTTAGGACAATAGATCTACCTTCTTTTTTTTCCCTGAAGTGTGACATTAAAATCTCCTTCTGTTATGATCCTAACCCTGCAGGACTTGAGATGTTTCAAAAAATATTACAAAGTAATATTTTTGCCTTGACACTTTTGTAAAATTTTAATACTTTGCAGTTCTGTTCACTCAGACACGTTCTCTTTGTGCAAATAAGTTCTCCTCCATAGGTACTTCATTCAAAAATCATACATACCACTGCTTATAGCTTTTTTTTAAGCGTTGATATTATGGTTTCTGCTACTGTGTTGGCTGCTGTACTGTCCTATTCAACACTGAGAAGTGTTCCATTTACTTTGAAGCTGAGTGTAGATAATAGCCCTGTGAAGAAGTAGTCTCACTATTCATGACTACAGGACCAAGTGAGCCAATATGCGAGTACATGTTAGATTGTAAAATTTCTAAATGTAGGCAATTGTTTTTGTTATATTTTTCATGATACTTAAAAATTTGCTTTTCAAACTATTTTGTTTACTAAGTCAGCTTGTCATTGTTCTGTCTCACAGTTATTCCCTTATGAATCTTGTATTCAGAATTGCAGGGTATCTCACTAATTAGGGAAAGGTTTTTCTTCAAAACACTAGATTACCTATATACATATGTAACATACATAAATAGGTAAAAATTTCTCACTGACTCACTATTTGACACACAAGAGCTTGAGCTGCTATGAAAAAGTTGGCTGGGTGACAAGTCAGCAATATAGGATTCCATGAAACAGGCAGAGTTTCACACTGATTCTTCTCTTTGTTGTTTCTTACTAAGTAGTTTAAATATCTTTGTGCTCACAGAATCACAGAATCATCTAGTTTGGAAGAGACCTCCAAGATCATCTAGTCCAACCTCTGACCTAACACTAACAAGTCCCCCACTAAGCCATATCACTAAGCTCTACATCTAAATGTCTTTTAAAGACCTCCAGGGATGGTGAATCAACCACTTTCTAATCCATTCACAATTTACTTTGGCTAATTAATTTATGTATTTAGGAGTTTCAAATACTTCATTTGACATTGTAAATTCCATTCTTGGAGCTGGGTGCCAAATTTCAGATGTCGCAGAGCTGAACATTACAGGACAGTCAGTCTCAACTGTGTCCCTGGAAAGGTGTTGGAACAGCTTGTTCTGGATGCCATCTCCAAGCAATTGGAAGAGAAGAAGGTTATAAGAAGTAGTCAGCATAGATTCACCAAAGGGAAATCATGTTCAAACAACCTCTTTGCTTTCTATGATGGCATCACCAGCTGGGTAGATGAGGGGAGAGCAGTGGGTGTCATCTACCTTGCCTTTAGCAAGGTTTTTGATGCTGTATCCCATGACATCCTGCTAACAAAGCTGAGAAAATGTGGGATAGACAAGTGGACGGTAAGGTGGGTTGAGAACTGGCTGACTGGCCAAGCTCAGAGGGTGGTGATCGGCAATGCAGGGTCCGGCTGGAGACCTGTGAATAGTGGTATTCCCCAGGGGTCGATGCTGTGTCCAGTCATATTCAACATCTTCGCTGATGACTTTAATGAGGGAAAAGTGCCCACTCTCAGCAAGTACGCCAATGACACAAAGCTGGGAGGGGTGACCGATATGCCAGAAGGCTGTGCTGCCATTCAGTGAGACCTGGACAGGCTGGAGAGCCAGGCAAAAAGAAACCAAATGAAGTTTAATAAGAGCAAGAGCAAATGTAGAGTCCTGTACCTGGGAAGGAACAACTGCATGTATCAGTACAGGCTGAGGAATGACCTGCTGGAGAGGAGCTCTGAGGAGAAGGAGGTGGGGGTCCTGGTGGACGACAGGTTGGCCATGAGCCAGCAGTGTGTCCAAGTGGCCAAGAAGGCCAATGCGATCCTGGCGTGCATTAAAAGGAACGTGGCGAGCAGGTCAAGGGAGGTGATCCTCCCCCTCTACTCTGCCCTGGTCAGGCCTCACCTGGAGTACTGTGTCCAGTTCTGGGCTCCCCAGTACAAAAAAGACAGGGATCTCCTGGAAAGAGTGTAGCAGAGGGCCACAAAGATGATATGAGGCCTGGAGTATCTTCCCTGTGAGGACAGGCTGAGAGACCTGGGTCTGTTCAGCCTTAAGAAGAGAAGACAGAGGGGATCTTATCAATGTTTACAAATATCTTAAGTGTGGGAGACAGAGGGATTTGGACAACCTCTTTTCAGTGGTCTGTGGGGATAGGACAAGGGGCAAAGGCCACAAAATGGATCAAAGCAAGTTCCACACCCACATGCGAAAGAACTTCTTCAAGGTGAGGGTGATGGAGCACTGGAACGGGCTGCCCAGGGAGTTTGTGGAGTCTTCTTCTATGGAGATATTCAAGGCCCGTCTGGACGCCTACCTGGGCAAACTGCTCTAGGGAACCTGCTTTGTCAGGAGGTTTGGACCCAATGATCTCTTGAGGTCCCTTCCAACCCCTACAATTCTGTGATTCTGTGAAAAAGTTGCTTTTATTGTTTCAAACATTTTTCTTTCACTTCTTTATATCTTTCTGTCTCAGGTGTCTTTCTTTTTGGTATTTTGTTCTATTGGCTAACCTAAGAACAGTATCACAATGATTTCATCCACTTAGTAAATTCAAATACAGTAGTTTGGCTAAGGGTCAACTGCTGGGTTTCTGAGAACCACTTTAAGTTTTATTTAATACTCCAATCATCATATTACTTCTCATCATGGAGGCAAGTTAGTCTTTAATTTTGAGTTAAACTGATTTCCAGGATTTTTTATTAACTGGGATTTCTTGCTCCCTTGGTGAAGTTGTCATGCATAGCACCTTGATATCAGTGGCAGAAATTGCAACAAACAAGAAATATTACCAAGTTCAGGAAATGTTTGTTAACTCTTCAAACAAAATGTTTTTGAGCTCAACAACCAGGAATGCTGTATGCCTTGAAAAGAATCTGACCATTACCAACAAAATAACCAGGTCACAGTGAATACCATATCAGCAATTCTTTTAACTCACTGAGTACAGACCTCATAGGTTCCATCTTGGACAGTACCTACAGGAGCTGTAATTACAACTTATTCTATACCAACAGCTGTGAAAATGTTGCAGAAGACTTCATCATGGGGTTGTACAATTACAACTACCTGAGCCTAGCTGCTGACAGAAGGGGGTGATATTGCTCAGCTTTCCCCTGCTTCTTGCTCTTCAAATTCTCACTCTTCCTTTCTACCTTTCCTGCTTCTAGCTACATGCTCACAGTCCTCCTCTGTTAAACTGGCTGCACTATTTGTTGGTTTATAAAAGAGTTGCGTTTTGTAGACCTGAATATGGTATTCAGATTCTTTTTCCTTCCTGCATATTTTATTCTGCCAGGTTAGTGAGCTAAATTGACTGTTAGAATGGTGCAACAATATTTTTGAACACAAAAATACCTGCTATATGGAAAGAGATATTGTACGGAAGTCCTATCTGAAGTCACTCAAAATTTATATATGTTGGTCAGTTGACAATAAATAAATAAAAACAAACATAGAATGCACTAGATAAAATTAGTTTTGCATAAAAATCAACTGCTTGTGGTGTGTAAAGGGAGAAGTAGGTGAAAGTGGGGACTATTCATACATTAACAGTCATATGTGCTATAAGAACTTTTCATATTCTTCAAAGGTGAATTCGACCATGAGCAAAGGGTTTATTCACAGATGGTGTATCACTTGAATGTAATAGTTTGGTTCTCAAAATAGATATAACAGAACAGCAGGTACTACATGAGGCCTTATTATTTATATTGAGCATAATCTGTCATTAGTAAAAAGGTATTGAATAACAGGATTTTTTTGGTGAAGCTTAGATGTTAACATAGTCAACAGTTAGAAACTACAAGATTTATGAAAAAAATAAGTGAATCATTTTAGTTGCCCTTTTTTTGTACCTTTTTTAACTCCTCTTTCAAAGAATGTTGATGTCAGTCAGGGAGTTCTAGTACTCATTGAAATTGTTACCAACAAACCAATGAATTGAATCCTCATTCTGCTGATCCCTTAGCACCGTAATACTTGTCATCCTTTCAAGAGTCACAAAATAATGAACACATTTACTACCTTGCAATATGTTGATACCATTTAGTAAGTATATCCTTGTGCAAGTAACAGGAATGAACAAAGCTTATTAAAAATTTTTGTGTCACTAAAATCCATTTCAGCATAATTTTCTAGAAAATATTCCTTCAATGCTTACTCAGACTTTCTATATCACTCATCTTATTTGAATTCTCCAAATGGTTTAGTAAAGGGATTTACTAGCAGGAATGTTCACTGGTATATAGAAGGTACAATCAAATATGATTTAAAAATGTATATACAAGAATAAATGGGAACTGAAGTTTTATTCAGCCATTAACAGAAGAGAAATAGACTCAGTAAAATATTTGGGCAATCATCACACCAAAATTCCCTATTAGTACCGATTTCCAATTATTTCAGTATAAGATACAGCCATGAAGAATCACATGAATAATTAATTATTGATTTCAAATAAATAAATCTGAGAAAATTATGAACTGTTCACAGTCTGCAAACAGAAAGAAAAAAGGAAAAAATATAACTTATTTATGCCAGATAATTCTTGAAACTCTGCATGAGTCACTGGTACTCTGAGCATTCATTATTTATATGTGTTTTTTGCTTTTGTTGTTGTTGTTGTTTTGTTTTGTCTTAGTAATATCATGAAAGTTGTAAATGTGAAAATACAATGTTGCTCAAATATATCCCCACAAATTTTGACCAGTGTGTCTGACACCTTTCAAAATTTCAGCTCACTAGATTTCAGCTCTGAATACCATAGCAACATAGTTCCAATTTCTACTTCTTTTATTCTCCACTCACATCAGATCCATGCTCCTTTACTCACTTGAGTTGAGGAAGAATGACACAGAAAATTTTCATAATTATAAAGGAAATCTTGAAAGTTGGTACAATAATAGCTTTAATTTACATGGATGTTGACCATGGCAAGGTGTTATCACTGTCATCTCAGAAGGAAAAATATGTTTCAATATATCACCAGATGGCTGCAACTGACAAATTTGCATTATACAGGCTTTATTTATACATTCCTTCTTATGTACAGATTCTAAGTTAAATTATGAATAGCAGACTCTAAACACATCTAGAATTTCTTCCTTGGTCAAACAAAATATTGAAAAGATCATGACATCTATTATGCTAAAACATAATAAAAGGTGATAACAACGTAATGAAATGAAATGACATTTTTTATTTCTGCTTGGCTCCTACCAGAGCACTGAGGAGATGTATAGATGTCACCCTGAAGACAGGACCCAATATATTCCAGGAACATCATTCTGCTCTGCCATCTTGGTCATGAACAGAGTGACTGGGAGACCTCCAGGGCTTTGGCTCCTTCAGTAATCTTTTAATCTTTTTTTTTTTTTTTTTTTCTTTTTTTTCTTTTTTTTCTTTTTTTTCTTGATCTCCTGTCATAGTACTGTCACTAATTACATTCCTACCCCAGCGTTACAGTGATTCTTTGATTCCCTGATTTATGTAGGTTCCCTGGAAGTCTAGCTTAGAAATGTGAATAGTGGATTCAATTGTGAAGGAATGGGGGAAAGGGTGAGCTAAAAGTATTTTCTTTTTATTTATTATATGACCCTAAAGGTAGGTGTACCGTTAGATCATGACTGCAGTCAGGTTGAAGGCTTGAAGTGAACCTCTCCTATGAAGAAAGGTTGAGAGAGCTGAGGCTGTTCAGCCTGAAGAAGAGAAGGCTTCATGGAGACTTCACTGAAGCTTTTCAATATTTAAAGGGGGGGGGGGTGTATAAAAAAAAGGCGGAGAACAAATTTTTGCTCAATCAGATAATGACAGTACAAGGGAGAATGGTTTTAAACTGAAAGAGGAGAAAATGAGATTACATGTTATGACGAACTTCTTCTCTCAGAGGGTAGTGAGGCACTGGAATGGGTTGCTCAGAGAAGTTGTGTATTCCTCATCCTTGGAGGTGTTCAAGACCAGGTTGGGCAAAGCTTCGGGCAACCCGATCTAGTGGGAGGTATTCCTGCCCATGGCAGTGCTGTTGGAATTGTATGGTCTTTCAGGTCCCTTCCAATACAAGCTGTTCTATGATTCTATGATTCTATGAAATGAATCTCCTGCTCTTGTCTGCACAAATGTTGCTTTCATTCCTGTCACTCATCCTAAGGCAGCTACCAAAGGGTTACACCAAAACTTCTGTATAAGGGCCTCTAAGATTTTCTACATTGCCACCTTTAAACAAACTACCCTCCAACTCCGATGCTGGACATCATCCTTCCTACATCTCTTTTCATGTCATGTATTTCTCCCACACTACCCAGGTCTTCCTGTGAACCTCTTATTCTCATAGTAATTATAATCTTGTGCCAAAACAAAACCTGTCAAGCTTGGGATGGATATGAGAGATCACAGGGAGGAAATGTCTGTGCATGAGGGGCTCCTTTTCCTGTCAGCCTTCAACTCATCAAATACTACTTCATACAGGAAGTCTTTCTCCAGATTAGAATAAAGTGCTTTTCATAGCGAAGTTCACTATGAAGTCAATCACCTGAACATGATTTTTCTTTCATTAAAGCCACCTATACAGGTACAAATCTGCACTGCAAAATCGTAGGCAACTGTTTAACACCACAGATGTACAAAAATGGGGCAACTTCAAGTAATTGGTTTTGTGATTTTATATTGGCTAATTTCAATGTATTTCATGATTACAAACTGACCAAAACCAGTTTCAAGATGCTATTTTAACAAGGCCTGGAATAACACAGCCTCTCCTTTTTCCAGTCAGTTAGACTTATTAAATGAAATGTAATTCATTGAAGTGAGAAATGCAGGTAAATTATTTCCAAGATGCTTGGCAGATGATTTATTTATTATTATTATTATTACTATCATTATCAATATTATTATATTAGAATTATATTATATATAATCATATAATTATATATATTATATATATATATGTAATTAAATATTAAATTATTACATTTCTGAGTGAAATTTTTGCATTTTTCATGGTCTTCATTGGAATCCAGATTCCAAATGCTCTGTCAAGATTTAAAATCTAGGAAATAAGTCTGTTATCATTCTCAGTAGGTGCCACTTATATGCCTCTGTATAGCATTGCAAGATGAAAGGACAATCAAAACAGTGTTTGAACTCATCTATGCAATGCTTCTCTATGGTGCAGAAAGGAAAATTTTAGACCAAAGTAGTACACTAGATACTAGATATGAAGATGAAGACCCCCCAAAAAATATATTTTCTGAGGAAAATTCACAGATTACTGTGCATGTAACTCTACTGAAAAAGCACTTGCAGTTTTGGAAAATACAATTAAAAAGTATCAAATTGAAAAAGAGCTAATGAGAAACACAAGAATCAGGTTTTGATTAACCTTCTATGTTAACAGTCTGATACTAAGTAATCAATTTTTTTCTATTTTTTTCTAAATTTTATTTTCATAGAAATATATTTAAATATATACATATGAATATTTGATACAGAAACTATTCAAATACAAGCAAAAGTAAACAGTGATCACAGAAAATTGCCATGTCTCTTTATGAGCCTTGTTACTGTATGGGAATAAAGCTACATTTTGCTTTCCGTGTTAAATTTTAGCTTATCTGAACCCCAATTATTTATAGCAGAAAAAAAATAAAGAATAAAAAATAGGTAAATTTCTTATCTCTTTTAAAACTAAAGTCAAATTACAGTAGACCTTGCTGTTCTCTAATAGGTTTTATTATCATTATTAATGTTGCTTGACACTTTAAATAAGGTCTTGGTTTCCAGTGCTCATTACTCTATCACAGATTTAAGCAGTGATCTGACTCTTTACATTCTGAGTGTCCAATCTCCTCTGATTTTTTGTAAGATGTGAGAACAAAAGAAAGATGACATAAACAGGTGGGGCAAGAGTAGGTATGGAACTGAGAATTCAGATACCCTTGAAAATGAAGGTATGTGTGCTTTACCTGTGTGAAAGGAAGGAAGGAAGGAAGGAAGGAAGGAAGGAAGGAAGGAAGGAAG
>CM021732.1:93291517-93452275 GCA_011075105.1 Heteronetta atricapilla
AAGGAAGGAAGGAAGGAAGGAAGGAAGGAAGGAAGGAAGGAAGGAAGGAAGGAAGGAAGGAAGGAAGGAAGGAAGGAAAGAAAAAAGAAAAAGAAAGAAAGAAAAGAAAGAAAGAAAGGAAAGAAAGAAGGAAAGAAAGAAGGAAAGAAAGAAGCAAAAGAGAAATACAGGCAAAAACTCTGGTTTCCATAAAGATCTAAAATGACACTGAAAAACATTATTAAGGTCATGAAGTCAAATACTGAACAGTTAGGCAGTGACACACTTGTTTGAGCAGCTTTAATTTAGCCCCTATCTATGTGCATTCTGAAAAAGAACTAACAAAGCACTTAGATTACAAAAATTAAGCTGGCCTTATTTTTGAGCATTTGATCTCTGCTTTGTTATCTAGCAACAATCTCCACTAAGTGCACAGAGATTATATATATATTTGTTCATATGTGTGCATTGTGATATGACAGTATTGTCTCTGGTTTAGTTTGTTCCTGGAGATATTACAACATTAAAGAACCAATTTATACTAACCTCTTTCACTTCCTTTTCAAGATTTACTAAATATTTGTAACTCATTTTTAACATGCAGAAAACAATTAGGACAGGAAAAAAAAAAAAAAAAAAAAAAAAAACCCACTCTTCAAAAACAGTTGTAAAGCTTAACCTGATGCTAGAAGTAAAAGACAAAAAGAAAGTTCTTGAAATAAATATAGACACAAAGACGATAAAAAGACGAAGGAACAACTGAATATCCCGCTTCAAATTGAACTCTAGAGACATACAGCAGCCATCTGAAAGAGATTAAAATAAGAATTTGAACTTTTAATGAAAGTAAATGGAGCTACGGAGAAAAGTGAGGAATACTGGATTTTTTTTTTTTTTTTTTTTTTTTTTTAAATATCTTTAACTCCATGTCATTAGATTTGCTGAAAACTTTTCCATTAAAATAATCAAGAAGAAGCCAATTATCAGGCAGTCCTACAGAAATTAAAAGAATGTTACACTGGTAGTGAGAATGTACATAAAGAACTAATCTCAGAAGCAGAGACACTGACCTCTCATTAATCCCCCAATAAGAACATGATGTACTTTAGAATGACATTCAAAATGTCTGCATGCTGAACAGTCCAATTAGCATGTTGTTGCGTCGAGCTGAGAAGTGGGAAAGAGTCATAAGAGAGGTGCATCTTAATTCCTGCAGTATATCTGTATTGTTAGGGGTGAAATGGTGTATTTCTATACATTTAGAATGCAGAGTTCAGTGACTTAATGGAGACAGATTATTATATGCTATTTATAAAGAAAAGAGCATTTGATACTTTTTAAAATAAGCCAGAGAGGGAGCTTCTCCAGACCAGAGAATAGCTTTTTGTGAGAAGCTGATAATTCCGGAGCATATTAAATGCATTTTGAGAGCAATGTCTGATTCAAAATCTTTGGAGACATCAACAGACAAATGCATGGCTTCCAAGTACTGACAAGAGCTTTGGTGCAGAGGCTGTCTGTTGAGCTGCCCTGTCTTTAAAGACTTGGCATACTCAATTTTAGATGCCTGTGGAGCTCTGAAGTTAAAAATGATGAAAGAGAAGGTGATAATGAAAACTTAAGTACCTCCAGGATTAGTGGGCAGCTGATGGTCTGTTCACGGGTTTTGTAGTTTTGGAAGCAGGAACCTAATCTCTGAGTCCCAAACTGAGTGCAGAAGTACTGTGACAGATTTAGGTTCATCCTTTCATTATGTGACTGTTGACATTTTTTTTATTTTTTATTTTTCCAGTGAATATCTCTTTGTGATACAGAGCAGGGATGAACTAACATTAATAAGGTTGTTGTATCCTTCATCCCCACATTAGTATGAAAATGAGAAGGTATTAGCAAATACAGTATGTAATAACAGACAGTAATGAGAGGTAATACTGTCTTGCTATTGCCTTGCTCCACCCTGGAGAACCAAATTCTTTACCATCCTGTCAAGATATTTAGCAAGTTCCTCGTGCCAAAATTTTCATGTGGGATCTCTAATTGTGTGAGCTTTATTTGCTCTGTGCCTGGTCAGAAGTCATACCACAATACTCTGAGTAGCTGCACTGATGGAAGAAGCCAGTGGATCCTGTTAGCAGACAACTCCACTCTGTGTTTTTGAAAACCTGTTCTGTAAGGTATTTCTGACCAGGCACTCAAAATTAATGGAAACTTCTGACTTCAGTGTTGGTGTGCATAATCATGTTGTAAAATGAAGATACATATCTCTACTTCACACAGTCATTTTGAAAACAAATTCTTCTATATGGTGATGTTGGGAAACAGCCATGGGGAAAATGAAAGGGTAGGATTCAGAGTCGGATTTTAAGAGTAAGCAAAAATAAAAGCTGAGAGAGGTACACACTGAAGAAAGCAAAGTATTAAACTTCCTTAGGATCACAATGCCACTCATTCTGCATGCTGAATTAATTGGTGGTCTTCTTTAGAGAGTGGCATGGATTTAACTAACTAAAGAAGGTTTCAAAAAATCACATAGGCAAGAGCACTGAATTGCAATTTTCTTGGCAACTTTGACACTAACATCCATCTCAAAACGTTATAATTTTCAATTGATTGAACTGAATGCTCAAAAATAATTTGATTTGTAATCTTAATGTGTGGTGATTTTAACAAGCTGGGCAGCTGAACTCCATGACAACCACTCTCTCACTCTCCGTCCTCAAAGGGAATGGGGGAGAAAATATGATGAAAAGAAAAGAAATGGCTCACAGGTTGAGATAAGGACAGGGAGATCACACAACAATTATTGTCACAGGCAAAAAAAAAAAAAAAACAGCTTAGGGAGATCAATATAATTTATTACCTATTACTAAAAGGCTAGAGAAGTGAAAAACTAAAAGAAAACTAAAAACACCTTCTCCCCCTCATTCACCTTCCTCTACCTCCTCCTGCTGAGTAGTGCAGGGGAATGAGGAATAGGGGCTGTGGTCAGTCTATGGTGCTTCATCTCCACTGCTCTTTCATGGTCATTCCCTGCCCCTGCTCCATGTGGGGTCCGTCCTATGGGATGCCGTCCTTCCCAAACTGATCCTGTGTGGGCTTCCCACAGGCAGCAGCTCTTCAAGAACTACTCCAACATGGGTCCATACCACAGGGTCCATCCCTCACGAGCAAACTGCTCGGCACGGGTACCCCACAGGCAGCAGCTCCCCTCAGACCCCCTGCTCCAGTGTGGGCTCATCTCCACGGGCTGCAGATCTGGCCCAGGGCTTGCTCCTGTGGGGTCTCTCCATGGGCCACAGCCTCCTCCAGGCCACATCCACCTGCTCCACCGGGCGCTCCTCCACGGGCTGCAGCGTGGAGATCTGCTCCATGTGGGACCCATGGGCTGCAGGGGAACAGCCCAGGGGCCTCTCCACAGACCACAGGGGAACTTCTGCTCCAGCAACTGGAGCACCTCCTGCCCTCCTGCTGTACTGACCTTGCTGTCTGCAGGGTTTTTCTCTCAAATTTTCAAACTCCTCTCTCTCCCAGCTGCTGTTCAACATCATTTTCTTCTCTTTCTTAAATCTGCTCTCCCAGGGGCCCAACCAGCATTGCTCCCTGGCTTGGTTCTGGCCAGCATTTGGTCCCTTTTGGAGCTGTCTGGAGCTGGCTCTGATGTGACATGGGGCAGCTGCTGGGCTCTGCTCACAGAGGCCACCCCTGCAGCCCCCCACTGCTAAAACCTCACCACATAAACCTAATACATAATGTTATGTTAATTTGTTTTTCTAGGCGGTGTGATATAGAGGCCGTATAAACAAAATATCTAAGAGATTTGTTGGATGAGTGGGGAATACGTTCATTCTGACAATAAGAATACATCTTGGAAGCTATATTTTGCAATAGGCTTTATTATATTTTGCATACATTACATTTTTATGTAAGTAAATGCCTTTTAAAATTTTTGTCTTGTTAAGGGATTTGAATTAAAGGTGTTTAATCATCTGATGAAATACTGCTTTACTATGAAAAGTCTACTTGTGTAGAGGGAACAGGAAAACTTGTCTCAAGGATTTTCAATTGGTAAGTTTGATAGGTCTCCCTTTAAAAGCTGATGGTCAAGAAATACTCATCCTGGATATTTTAGTACAAAACATAGATGAGGAGAAGGGAAACACTGTCATGTTTTGGTTTTGTTTTAAAGGAAACTCTTGTACAGGGGGTGTTGGAACATTAGAAGTAGAACTAGAAGTTGATCTGTTACTAAGTTTGTTGTGGGTAACACAATAACACTTAGACTGTGTTCAGTCACAGAAATTATTTAGTCACCACTGTACAGCTGAGGAACTTAGGTGCTTTTTTATTAACATTTGCAGTTGTAGCCAAGTTATTTGAATGGGAATGTTCCAACGGAATTTAAATGACGTAACTGGTATCATGGTCTTCATTAAAAGCATGTAACAGATGGATAAAGTGATTTTTAGCATGCAGATTTTTTTTTATTATTATTATTTTTTAAATCTATAAATCAGTGAAAGTTTAAAAATGCATGTGTAAAAGATATAGTTATATTACTCAGACCATAAATATGCATGTCTGCATATCTCTGTTAAGAGGTTTCTTTCTTTCTAGGTCAGGGAGAGTTTGATGGAGAGAGGAAAGTGAAGTGCAGATGTTTTTAACACTGATAAATATATGAAATAACCTGAAGTGTTAGGAAGGTGTGTTTCTTGTATGAATTTATAACATAATACAAACCATCATAGTCCGTAGGAGAAAAACTCCATGAAGTATTAAGAAGGTGCATCTTGAATAATGCTGATGAATCTGTGGTACCTGCAGCAGCCGTGAAAGATGTACATACAAACAACAGGCAGAAACTCAAAAGTATTCTTCAATCAGATTACAGTCAAGTTTCAACAAGACCCTTAATTTTGAAGTTAATCCTGTTTTAGTTAGAAGATTGAATTAGATGACCTCCACCAGCCCCTTTCAACCAACTTTTTCTGTGGTTCTGTGAATGTGAACTTGCTTGAAAGGCACAAGCATGTAACGTGTTATCCTGGGATATGCAGCTGTGGAGGTCTGTAAAAGCTTAAAAAGCCTTACAGTTTGATTTCATCATATTTCCTTGTTGTCTAAGTCATTCTCTGGCATCTACCTGTTAAAGTCATAAATGTTGTCTAGTTCAACTTATGGGTTTGAAGTAATAAACTCTACTCATACCTTATTTACCTGTATATAGGATGTGAGAACAGATGACATAAACTTTTTATATTGCCTTCATATAAGTTGATGATGCAGATTTATTTTTTGCCTTAAGATATCTGTGTAGTGTTAGACTTTTTTTTTTTTTTTTTTTTTTTTGTAATGACTAGTCAATAAATGTGCATGTTCAGGGACAGATGATAGCCTATAGTGCTTGAAGATCTTAAGATATTTAAATGTCAAAATAAAACAGACACTTCACAGGGAAAGCAAAACAATATTTCTCTAAAGCATATCCTCTCTAAAGCTCTTCCTAAGTGAAAATTTATACAGAAATTAACAATGTGTGAACTGTAGATCTGATGGTTGATTTTCAAAGTGTAACAATGGAATGTACTGATAAAACAAAGCTAGTAAGTAAGAAATTCTAAATTTCATATCTATTGCTGAGACTTCAACTTAAGTATTCCTTTTGTGTTAGTTACTGGGAAGTGCAGAAAAGCTTAAGTTATAAAGAGTTTGTCATATAGTGCTATGATCTGGTGCAATATAATTGGGGTCTGGGTTTTTTGTCTCTTTACTGTAGCTAATAATTGTCATGTTCATCTGTTTGCTTTTTAGCTTGCTGAAGGAGCAACACTGTTCTCAACATTCATAAGAGCCTGAAATTATAACATTCATAAAAACAGCCAGTCATAAACATGTCACATAAAGTATTTCACAGTGTTTATGTGAAAGGAAATTGAAGTCTCTTGAAAATAGAACTGAATCTTGTCCAAACAACCTTAGATACACTAACCCAACTTTATTGTTATTATATATTACAGGCTTCTTTATCCATGCATACTATAATTAACCATACAGTATGTTTTCATAAATATTCCCCTTCCTGGAAATTCATGCAGTTTTCTTTGACCATTGTCTCTGTCTGAGGTGCTTTGACATTAAGTCTAAACTGTAGAAGAGATTCAGATGAAAAAAAAAAAAAACTTTATAAATTAATATATATATATGTTATTATCTCTCAAGGTATGCATTTAGTATGTAGTGGAACTACCTATCTCCACTTTAACATTCCTAGATAATTGGTTAATATTTGAGAAATAATAAACAATCATACTTAAGGCTAATAACACTACTTAATTTTTATTAAAGATTTGTAATGGCCAGTGTCACCACATAACCTGAATTAGTCAGGCAATATTCCCAAATGGTACTCAGGATGTGAGTTATGACATAATTTGGAATAATAATTCCTTCATTTTAACAGATGACAAAAAGAACAAAGAGAAAACAACAAATTGTGATATGAATTTCAGAATACCTATACTTTCACCTGTGTTGGTTATGTTGGTTATAAAATTTAGCTAAATGTTCCTTTGATCCACATCATAGCTCTTCAGGATTTTTGTTTGCCTCAGTCAGCTATGTATACATTGTGTCTTTCAGATTTTGCTGCTGCTGCTTCTAGTGAGAACCCATCATTTGCACTCATGCTCTTGGAATAGCTTTAGATAGGTGGACTAGTCCCACCCTCACCCTGTCCAGGAGCAGGCACAACAAAGTCTACAAGGTTGGTTAGTCACCAGGTCAAGATTATCTTCAAGTTCAGCAGTACATGTAGTTGTAATAGTTATGCATGTAGTTGTAATGTATGTATGTATGTAGTTGTAATAGTTATGGGTTCATGCTCCAGCAGGGATGTAGGTCTAGCTCTGGAAGGGAAAAGATATCATTGCTGTACATACCTAATCCTCTCTACAAATAGAATAGATTGGGGCTGGGCAAAACTGTGAATGCAAAAACGGGTAGAGTCCAAATGTTATGGTAATGATTTTCTGTTTGTTATGTGTGCTTAAGATCCAACAATAAATTCAGTTAACCTGTTGATTAGGAAATAATTAAGTTTGGTCTTAATGTCTGTTACTGAAAGTTTTTTTTTTTTTTTTTTTTTTTTTTTTCTCAATTTTACTGGGCTTCCAGAATTGTCTGATTCTGTCTATCTTTCAGCCATTAGTCATATAGTACACTAGTTCCATGACCATACATGCTTCTGTAACTGTAGATTATCAGCTAAAATAGAAGGCACCTGTGTCCCATGAATATAAAGGCCAGAAGTGAGTAACTGAGGGCAGTAGATCGCAGCTCTGCACAGTATGTGTTTCGTTCTCTTTGGTTGTCCATTTGTCTTGAGGGTACAAGCTGTATTTAATAATATACTTCAATAAGAGACTGAGATCTTAGAAGTACCAGAAGCAATTTAGATTGCATTAAGTCTAGCAGGATGGACCATGTGGCAGATTGCATTGAATCTAACAGGTGGACCACATGGCATTTAAAGAAATGTAGTTCAATCACCCACAGGTTTCTGTGCCTGCGACACGGTGGTGGATTTACTCGGGTGGGCAGCTGAGCTCCACCACAACCATTCTCTCACTCCCCCTCCTCAAAGAGAAGTGAGGAGAAAATACGATGAAAAGGTCTCAAGGGTTGAGATAAGGACAAGGAGATCGCACCGTAATTATTGTGATGGGCAAAACAGACTCAGCATAGGGAGACAGTAAGATTTACTGCCTATTACTAACAAGCTAGGGAAGTGAGAAACAAAGGAAAGAAACTAAACGCCCCCCCCCCCCCCCCCCCCCCTTCCACCCTCTTCCATCTCCTCTCCCTGAGCAGCACAGGGGAACAGGGGCTATGGTCTGTCTATAGAGCTTCTTCTTTGCTGCTCCTTCTCACTCATTCTTGTCCCCTGTGCTGTGGGGTCCATCCCATGGAATGCAGTCCTTATTGACCTGATCTGGCGTGGGCTTCCCACAGGCAGCAGCTCTTTGAGAACTGCTCCAGATATGGGTCTGTACCATGGGGTCCATCCCTCAAGAGAAAACTGCTCCAACCTGGGTCCCCCATGGGCAGCAGCTCCTGCCAGGTCACCTGCTCCTGCGTGGTCTCCTCTCCACAGGCTACAGGTCAGCCCAGAATCTCCTCCAGCAGGGGTCTTCCACAGGCTGCAGAGTCCCCATCAGTGCAGATCCACCTGCTCCACCGTGGTCTCCTCCACAGCCTGCAGAGTGGAACCCTGCTCCACTGTGGTACTTCATGGATTGCAGGGGGACAGACAGCCTGCTTCACCATGGTCCTCACCACAGGCCACAGGGGACTTCTGCTCCAGCACCTGGAGCACCTCTCCCCCTCCTTCTTCACTGACCTTGGCGCCTGCAAGGCTGTTTCTCACTCCTCTCACTCTCCCAGCTGTTGTGTGGCATAGCGTTTTTTTCTGTCTTAAATATGCTTTCACAGAGGCGCAAAACTACATCACTTATTGGCTCAGCTCTGGTCAGCAGTGGGGCCCTTACCAAACATGGGGCAGCTTCTGGATCCTTCTCACAGAAGCCACCCCTATAGCCCCCTGCTACCAAAACCTTGCCATATAAACCCACTACATACACTGAGAAGAAACTCCTTAAAAAACAAGTTGGGAACTTCTATGATTATTGTTTGGGATTTTCTTATATCAAACCCAAAGCAAACTGTCATGCTAAGTGAAAACTTTAACAGAGCTGTCTACTTGAAAAAATGTTTTGACAGTAGTTGGCCAGATGCATTTATGAACTCTCACGCTCTGAGAGTCAAAATACAAAAAATTGTGGTTTTAGGATCATGTAGTTCCAGGCTTCTGAGCCCCTCAGTCAGGGAACTTCTCAAGACTTCCTGCTGACCTCTGATTCTGTAGGGGTTAAAGGTGAAAAATGACAGCTTCTCAGATTTTATGTCTGTTCTTAGCTTTTCCTATGGAAAACCTTGGCAATAGAGTCAAAAAAAAAGACATTTTCATCAGTATTTTTCTGAGAAAAAATTTTAAGTTTTTTTTTTTTTTTTTTTTTTAAAAAAAAAAGTCTTCAATGGCATGCTGAAAACTGGAAAAGTGGGTGTTATTATTTGGGTGTGGAGAGAATGTTCAGTAAATAACAAAATAAAAAATCCAACTATCAGTTGAAAAGCAGAGTGCTAGACATTTTTCAAAGATCTACAGTAGACATTTCTTTCTTCCTTCCTTCCTTCCTTCCTTTCTTTCTTTCTTTCTTTCTTTCTTTCTTTCTTTCTTTCTTTCTTTCTTTCTTTCTTTCTTTTTCTTCCTTCCTTCCTTCCTTCCTTCCTTCCTTCCTTCCTTCCTTCCTTCCTTCCTTCCTTCCTTCTTTCCTTCTTTCTTTCTTTCTTTCTTTCTTAACCAGAAACATATTTGTTTCTTGTTAAGAATGTATTGTCTGTCATGTCTTGCTTGCTTCTGGTTGCCTGAAAATTGAATCTGAAAGAATGGTTGAGTATTAGTTGCTTTCACATTAGATATTAGCCAACCTTCTTCAGAGAATTTCACTCTTAACACTTGAAATTATGGAAGAGAATATCATGCTTTATCATTTGTAAAAATCACTACAAAGTGCTGAAGTTTTGTGACAGAAGGACCTCAATAATGAGGAGTTAAAGTACTGCTTGGGATGAAGGGGATATAGATGAACGTGGTTTTCACTTTTCACTGTGTCCTTTCTCACCTGTTTGAAGGTTTCCTCTCTCTGTGTCATCTCTACGCTGTTAGAAGTTTTGTCTTTTGTTAAATAATTTAGAGCTTTTCAATCTGCCAATCAGAAAAGGATTAAAGGTGTGATTTTTTTTTTCTTCTTCTATTTTTTTTTCTCCTTCTATTGGCCTGCTGCTATCTGTTTCTTTTAAAAAACAGAAAAGGAGAAGACAAAATGAAAAAAGATTAACATCCATTACAGATGTACTATAGTGGTATTTGGTTGTTCCTGAAAGAATTCAGAGGCAGAGCTCACATAGGGAATCATATTTTTATGTTGTGCACTTTTGAAGCCGATAGTCTATCAGATCACAACAATGTCTTTTTTTTAAAAAAAATATATATTTTTATATATATATATTACTATTCTAACTTGTTTTTTCTACTTTTAATTTATAATTTTTTTTTCAGGTGAAATGTTTTTCAGAAGTTTCAGAGTATGGAACTTATTTAAAAGTAGCATTTTCACACAAAATTATGAACCAATATTAAAATAACTGAAATTCAGAAAAATTGTTATTCTATTGATTTATGTTTGTCTTCACTAAAATGGAAGTACAAAAGTGTTTACTAGAGGCAGACCACATTTGATCCACTTTGGGAATTTCTTGACATTTGTCTTCTTGCATTATGTTTGATAAGGAAAATACAAGTAAATATGGAACTCCTACATTATTGTGATCTCAATCTTAGTAAAGTTAATGTCCCAGACAGAGTGAAGGAAGCAATAATCTAACAACTGTTTAAATATAAATTGCAAAACTCTAGCCATGACATTAGCAATTATGTTTTTTCTTCCCCTTTCCCAGGCAAAGTTCTAGAGAAAAGAACAGTGAAAAAATAATAACAGCATCAGCTGACAAAAGTGTTCTAGGTTTGTTTGTTACTGGTTGCAGCAACTGACAAATCTTCACATAATTAATAAAGAATTTGATTAAATTATTCAGTTTAAATGTGAAAAATCCACTACATTTAGCCATAAGCCAAAATTCATTACATGGAGAGGGTTATCAGAACCACTCTAAACTGGCTTTACTAACTTTCATCACAGCTGTCAGAAGACTGTTACAGGCAGGATCTTCTTCTCATGCTCAAAGTCATTTAAAATCCTTCACTTTATGAAAAAAAAAAAAAAAAGTTGTACCTTTATATACTAAGGTGTTCAATGTTCAATGCCTTTGCTCAGTATCAGTGCAAGACCATAAAACTGAATATTATTGGCCTAGATGTAGAATTTCCTGACAGCATCCAGCTGTTCTTCTTCTCTTCTCACCCTCTGCCAACAATGTCATCACCTTGTTGGCTGCATGTTTGTGAAAAATAAGGCCTCAGATAAAAAACAGGAGCCTCCAGATTAACCAAAGCATAAGTAAAGAAACATTACACAACTGACAGACAAGAAGCTGAGAAAGTACTTATCTACTGACTGTTAAGGAAAGTGTGCTCTGAAGGTTCTATTGCATATATATATTAACCTGTATGTTAAAATAGCAGCATTCACTATTGCACACTTTAGTCCTCTTTTCTGCCTGTATAGTGTTAAACCTTTGTTTCCGTTAGATAAACAAATCATCTGTTTTTCATGGAAAATTAAGCCAATTTTTATGTAAGGTCTGTACAGAGATGCTTCCATGAATGTGCCTAGACCTCTTGTAAGCATGAGGAAAACTTGGTAGTGTGGTAGAGAACAGTGCTTTGTATGTGGCCCAAAGGATTTTGATACAAAATGATCAACTGGCTAGATTTGTTAGTTTTTTCTTAAAACATACCTCTCACTCTTAACACAGTTCTTGCTTTTCACTATTGCTTTTTCCCATATGGATTTGGACTTTTTTTTTTTTTTTTTTTTTTTTTTTGCCCTGGGCTGGGTTAAAGCCCAGGAGCTATAGATATCATTCAGAGGGTGTTTTGTGCCCCTCACCTTGACATCCAGCCCAGGCAGGTCAATAGTAGAGTTAAGAATAGGTGTGCTGATTCATATACTGCAAACTTCACAATATACCACAGATAACCTGCATCAGCTTCCCATCCATTAGTGCACTTCCTGTCTTCTGTAGTGCTACCAGCCATGCAAATGGATACTCATAGTTGAATCAAGCTGAGCACAGTACAGATAATGACAAAAGGGTTACCCAGGGCTCGGTGCTGGGGCCGGTCCTCTTTAATATCTTCATCTAGATGAGGGCATTGAGTGCACCCTCAGTAAGTTTGCAGATGAAACCAAGTTAGGTGTGTGGCTGCTCGAGGGTAGGAAGGCTCTGCAGGAGGACCTGGATAGGCTGCACCGATGGGATGAGGTCAACTGCATGAAGTTCAACAAGGCCAAGTGCCGGGTCCTGCACCTGGGGCACAACAACCCCAAGCAGAGCTACAGGCTGGGAGATGAGGAAAGCTGCAAGGCGGAGAAGGACCTGGGAGTATTGGTCGATAGCCGGCTGAATATGAGCCAGCAGTGTGCTCAGGCGGCCAAGAAGGCCAATGGTATCCTGGCTTTTATAAGAAGCAGTGTGGCCAGCAGGGCTAGGGAAGTGATTGTCCCCCTGTACTCAGCTCTGGTGAGGCCTCACCTCGAGTACTGTGTTCAGTTTTGGGCCCCTCGCTACAAGAAGGACATCGAGGTGCTTGAGTGAGTCCAGAGAAGGGCGACAAAGCTGGTGAGGGGCCTGGAGAACAAGTCCTGTGAGGAGCAGCTGAGGGAGCTGGGCTTGTTCAGCCTGGAGAAAAGGAGGCTCAGGGGTGACCTTATTGCACTCTACAGGTACCTTAAAGGAGGCTGTAGTGAGGTGGGGGTTGGTCTGTTCTCTCACGTGCCTGGTGACAGGACGAGGGGGAATGGGCTAAAGTTACACCAGGGGAGTTTTAGGTTGGATCTTAGGAAGAACTTCTTTCCCGAAAGGGTTGTTAAACATTGGAACGGGCTGCCCAGGGAAGTGGTGGAGTCACCATCCCTGGAGGTCTTTAAAAGACATTTAGATGGAGAGCTTAGTGGACAGTTAGTGGATGGAGCGGGAGTACAGGTGGTGTTTTCATCCATACTAGGGAGAGGTACGGAGAGGACACGGAAAGCCCACCTGTTGAACATGTGGCTCCGGGGCTGGTGCCAACGAAGAAATCTTGGGTTTTTCGACCATGGGGCACTTTACTCAGCACCCGGCCTGATGGCCGTAGATGGGTCCCTATCCTTTAGGGGAAAAAGGATCCTGGGCCAGGAGCTGGCGGGGCTCATTGATAGGGCTTTAAACTAGGTAAGAAGGGGGATGGGGCTGAAGCAAGGATTGTTGGGGCTGTGCCAGGGGGAACAATGGCAAGGCCAGAGGATAAGGTAAAGGCCCAACTGAAGTGCATCTACACCAATGCACGCAGCATGGGTAACAAACAGGAGGAGCTGGAAGCCATCGTCCAGCGGGCAGGCTACGACTTGGTTGCCATCACGGAGACGTGGTGGGACCAGTCTCATGACTGGAGTGCTGCGATGCCTGGCTATAAGCTCTTCAGAAGGGACAGGCAGCACAGAAGAGGTGGCGGTGTGGCTCTCTATACTAGACGGTCTTTCGATGTTGTAGAACTCGAGGCTAGGAATGACAAGGTCGAGTCCCTTTGGGTTAGGATCGGCAGGGACAACAAGGCTAGTGTCCTGGTCGGGGTCTGCTATAGACCGCCGAACCAGGATGAGGAGACAGGTGAGGAGTTCTACAGGCAGCTGACAGAAGTTGCGAAATCTTCAGCGGTTGTACTCGTGGGGGACTTCAACTTCCCTGACATATCCTGGAAGCACAACACAGCCCAGAGAAAGCAGTCTAGGAGGTTTCTGGAGAGCGTGGAAGATAGCTTCCTGATGCAGCTGATTAGTGAACCTACCAGGGGTGGTGCACCGCTAGACCTTCTCTTCACAAACAGAGAAGGACTGGTGGAGGATGTGATTGTCAGGAGCTGTCTTGGGCAGAGTGACCACAAAATGGTGGAGTTCACTATTCTTGGCGAGGCCAGGAAGGGGACCAGTAAAACCACTGTATTGGACTTTCGGAGGGCTGACTTTGGGCTGCTCAGGACACTAGTTGGTGGAGTTCCTTGGGAGGCGGTTCTAAAGGGCAGAGGGGTCCAGGACCAGCCTGGCTCAACAGAGAATTGTGGCTTGAGCTTAGGAGAAAAAAGAGGGTTTATAATCTTTGGAAAAGTGGGCAGGCCACTAGGGAGGACTATAAGGATGTAGCAAGGCTGTGCAGGGACAAAATTAGGAAGGCCAAAGCTCATCTGGAGCTCAATCTGGCTACTGCCGTTAAAGATAACAAAAAACGTTTTTATAAATACATCAACACAAAAAGGAGGACTAAGGAGAATCTCCATCCTTTACTGGATGCAGGGGGAAACTTAGTTACAAGAGATGAGGAAAAGGCGGAGGTGCTCAATGCCTTCTTTGCCTCAGTCTTTAGCGGCAATACCAGTTGTTCTCTGGATACCCAGTACCCTGAGCTGGTGGAAGGGGATGGGGAGCAGGATGTGGCCCTCACCATCCATGAAGAACTGGTTGGTGACCTGCTACGGCACTTGGATGTGTGCAAGTCGATGGGGCCGGATGGGATCCACCCAAGGGTACTGAGAGAACTGGCAGAGGAGCTGGCCAAGCCCCTATCCATCATTTATCAGCAGCCCTGGCTATCGGGGAAGGTCCCAGCTGACTGGCGGCTAGCAAATGTGACGCCCATCTACAAGAAGGGCTGGAGGGCAGACCCGGGGAACTACAGGCCTGTCAGTTTGACCTCAGTGCCAGGGAAGCTCATGGAGCAGATCCTCTTGAGAGTCATCATGCGGCACTTGCAGGGCAAGCAGGTGATCAGGCCCAATCATCATGGGTTTATGGAAGGCAGATCCTGCTTGACGAACCTGATCTCCTTCTATGACAAAGTGACGTGCTGGGTGGATGAGGGAAAGGCTGTGGATGTGGTCTACCTTGACTTCAGCAAGGCTTTTGACACCGTCTCCCACAGCATTCTCCTCAAGAAACTGGCTGCTCTTGGCTTGGACTGGCACACGCTTCGTTGGGTTAGAAACTGGCTGGATAGCCGGGCCCAAAGAGTCGTGGTTAATGGAGTCAAGTCCAGTTGGAAGCCAGTCACTAGTGGCGTCCCCCAAGGCTCGGTGCTGGGGCCGGTCCTCTTTAATATCTTCATCAATGATCTGGACGAGGGCATTGAGTGCACCCTCAGTAAGTTTGCAGATAACACCAAGCTATGCGCATGTGTCGATCTTCTCGAGGGTAGGAAAGCTCTGTAGGAGGATCTGGATAGGCTGCACCGATGGGATGAGGTCAACTGCATGAAGTTCAACAAGGCCAAGTGCCGGGTCCTGCACCTGGGGCACAACAACCCCAAGCAGAGCTACAGGCTGGGAGAGGAATGGTTGGAGAGCTGCCAGGCAGAGAAGGACCTGGGAGTGATGGTGGACAGTCGGCTGAATATGAGCCAGCAGTGTGCTCGGGTGGTCAAGAAGGCCAATGGCATCCTGGCTTGTATCAGAAACAGTGTGACCAGCAGGGCTAGGGAGGTGATGGTTCCCCTGTACTCGGCTCTGGCGAGGCCTCACCTCGAGTACTGTGTTCAGTTTTGGGCCCCTCGCTACAAGAAGGACATCGAGGTGCTTGAGCGGGTCCAGAGAAGGGCGACGAAGCTGGTGAGGGGCCTGGAGAACAAGTCCTGCGAGGAGCGGCTGAAGGAACTGGGCTTGTTCAGCCTGGAGAAGAGGAGGCTCAGGGGCGACCTTATCGCTCTCTACAGATACCTTAAAGGAGGCTGTAGTGAGGTGGGGGTTGGCCTGTTCTCCCACGTGCCTGGTGACAGGACGAGGGGGAATGGGCTTAAGTTGCGCCAGGGGAGTTTTAGGTTAGATGTTAGGAAGAACTTCTTTCCCGAAAGGGTTGTTAGGCACTGGAACAGGCTGCCCAGGGAGGTGGTGGAGTCACCATCCCTGGAAGTCTTTAAAAGACGTTTAGATGTAGAGCTTAGGGATATGGTTTAGTGGGGACTGTTAGTGTTAGGTTAGAGGTTGGACTCGATCATCTTGAGGTCTCTTCCAACCTAGAAATTCTGTGATTCTGTGATTCTATTTTATGCACTAAATGCCAGTAATGCTACATGTGTACCTGTTGCATTTGTATTCAAGTACTTCCTCTACAAGTATAATACTCAGTTAAAGTTAATATTCTGATAATTCCATACCATGTTTCTGTTCTTGTTCACATACATAGAAATATGCATAATTATGAGATGTCTCAATGAAAAAGCATATTGCAATAAAACATAGAAAAAGGCAGTCTCATAACATCTTTGAAGTTTGATTTGATTTTTTTTTATAGTCAGCATTCATATTCTTTAAATCTTCACTCTTTTCAAAAGACAGACCTACTGTGGATGGTACCTGATGCATCAGTAACCCAAGTCTTCTTTTAAGATACCATCAGGGTAAAACAGGACTATGGAATTTAGCATAAATATATTTATTATGTAAGGGTGGAAAAACTTCTGAAAACAGTCATTTCCTGTGCCTTATTTTTGCTGTACAAAGATCTAACTTCAGAAGTTCCTCATCTTATGCTTGCTGCCACCCTGTATCATAATGATTATAGCACCTTCCTAAGGTGACTGTTCAAACCTCTAGAAAGGGCTAGAACCTGATTCCCCTAGTGCACTTCACTGACTGTTGGCATTGGCTGGAAAGTGAACACTACTACTTGTGTCTGGAGCCTTCTCTGCTATATCAAAATAATAAGCCAAAGGTCTATCATCTTCTTGAGGAAAGAACTAAAGTTCTGTCCAAATGATAAACTGACTCCTGTTTCTCGTCTGATTAGGACACCCCCAACCTTATGAGCCAGTCTTTGCTATGTATCTGAAGAAGAAATATTTTGGCCTGTAGGAAGGAACTGACTGCTTTATGTGCTGCAAGGTTTTGCCAATAATCAGTCTGACTCACTAGCAGAGACTTGTTTCCAACAGCCCAGCCTGATGAACTGGGTCACTTTCTGTAGAGTTTTGTAATAAAAAAATTTCAGTAAAGCATATCAAACAGCTTGTTACTTCACTTTGCATTGCTACAAAAGATGACTTAGCACACTTATGGTTTCTCTACTAGTGCTGTAAAATCAGGTTTTAACACTCCGTTTTGCACTGGTGTAGTCCACTCTGGAGTGAAAGGTGAAAGACATTACTAACAAATAATATTAAGTTTAATTACACTGCCAGGCCACATGGGGCTTTAAGCAACCTGGTCGATTGAAAGATATCCCTGTCCAGGACGGGGGCTTAAAACTAAGTGATCTTTAACGGTCCCTTCCAACCCAAACTCTTCCATGAATTCTATGATTATTTATGAGATATTTTGGAGGCAAACATCCTAAGAAATCCAAGTCTTAAATAAAAAAGCTGTTCTCATTTATTAACATACAAGAAGGTAAAACTTTTTCATGAGAACACATAAATCATCTGGAAATTGATTCTTTTTATGCAAGAAAAAGTGAACAGTGAGGTACTCTTGACCAGATTCTTCAAAGTTACTTCAAATGAAAGTATTACCTTTTTAGTGTCTCCCTTGCCTCAACAGTGTTTGTTGCATATATTAGACCTCCTTCAAGGTGATTTGAATGTACATGCTCAGTGTTTGAAAACCTCTCTGTTTTTCAATCATGAAAGACTATTTATTCATATTTGATTTTATCCCCCTTCTCTCTATCTTTATTTAGACTTCACATGCCTCACAGATACAAATGTATAGAAAATAATCCATATTGCTTTGTATTGTCTTCATGTATATTACAAAGGAAAATCCCCACAGCATTACGATTTGTGTGTATAACCCTTAGTGAGAGCAGAATATTAAGAAGTTAAGAGTTAAGATGAATTTTAACATTAAAATGATTCTGACTTCTTCAACACAGTTTGGCTCCTAACAATCTCGATTAAACTAAAAAAAAAAAAAAAAAGTAATGAAGAAGGCACAGATAACTACTTCATGGTTTTTTTTTGGTATGTTATAAGCTTGGTGAGAGCTGTTGGTACAATCTGTCAGTAGTAGCACATCATCACAGAAAATAAAAAGCCCAGATATGGAATTTAATTTATCATTTTTAATTAGTCCTTTATTATTATTATTATTATTATTTATTTATTTGCACAACGCTCAATATTGAAAAGAAAAAAAAAAAAAGGTTGTCAATTTCTAATACCACATTTATTTCTTCAAAAACTATTATTATTATTATTATTTTATTAAACTCATAGAACTGATAGTTAACAGAGTCTTTTTGGTAGACCCTTAAGTTTATCTGGGCCTCTTCTTTCCTTTGTGTAGCATGACCGTGACTTTTATTACTGAAAAAAAAAAAGCAAAAATTTAACCAACCAACAAACAAACAAACAAAAAGGTCAGTGTCTCAATTCAGTGATCATTGAGTTCTGCAAGTTGCAATGAATTTAGTGTTTTCACTCTCAGAAATAAAAAATGTAATGCAATTGGGTGTCTCTAAATTTAGAGTTATAATTTCAAATGTTTCAACTACATTTTGAGTTTTTCTATTCTGTCTCTTCATCTTCTGGAATTCTCTTGGGGAAAGTGGTCTTACCAAGAACAGGGTTTAAAAAAAAAAATCCCTTGTCTTTTGTGTAATATAAAGCTAATTTATGGTGTTCTCTTCAGTGTAATCCTGTAACTAGGAATAATCAGACCACCCATGAGCTGAACTGAAGAAGATAGTATCTGGGACTAGCTGAGAAGAGAAGAGGAAGGTAATTTGCATCTGTAACGCTTCTGGCTGTTGTGGGGCATTGAAGATGGATGATACACCACAAACATAACCTGTTAACGTCTTTCATAGCACATAATGATGGTGAAAGTGAAGATCTTCCAAATCAAATTGAGTCTTTGAGTCTTTGGGATCTCTATGGCTTTACTTTTGTTACAAGACAATAGCTTGAAAGGACTGTGTGGCTGTGGATTTTTTTTTTTTTTTTAATAATAATGTAATATGTTCTAGTATCTAAAATAATTCCAAAATAACAAGATAATAATTACCCTCTTTACACATGGTATTTATGTAATATTACAGGATACACTGATCTTATTTAAATTACCTATTTGATTATGTTATGTATGCTGTGTGAGATAGTGTTACACAGTTACACATTTATATGTCTGTTTTGATTGACATCACTTTCACACTAACTACTTGCTTTCTGTTTTCAGCTAAAATAGACTAAATTCATCATGCACTGGCTGGAAACTTAAGAATAAGTGTTTAGATAATTGGGCATCAGGGATTCTTAGAAGTCTTTATTATGTGAGAGTGTCCAAATAACATCTGTTCCTACATTCCTGTTTTTCAGGGTTGCTTTGTAGTTATCAGGTCTTCAGGGACCTCAGAAACAAGAAACAAAGATATGCTGAATAAAATCCACTCTATGTAATGCCTTTTACACTCATCTAGTTAGTGAAAGTGGCCTGGTTTAGGGTACAAGTAAACATTAGTGAAGAAGGGCATAACTGTTTTTTTTTGGTACTCAGCAACAGCCAGTTACATGAAATACATAAAGAAGCTGTTTAGGAGAGTATGCCTAAAGACTTCTTGATACCACTAGAAGGGCAACTTCCTTGAGATGTGTTTTGAAAACAGTAATTTTCACCCAAATACCAAAGTTTCCAACATATTCTGTAGAGAAGATCTTATCACAGATTCAAAAGAAATGTAATTTAAATTGAAAAACAAAGAAACAAACAAACAAAAACATAAAAATGAGTTGATTGAGAACAAAGGAGAAAACAGGTACAGCATGAGGGGTAGTACTCAGAGATTAGAAGCAGTTAGTTAATTGTAATGCATGAGTATACCTGAATTACACCTGCTATCTCTTCCAAATGCAGTTTATTTATATTCCAGTTCTTTCCCTAGGCTGGATGCAGTAGCAAATTATGATGGGATGAATAGGTGATTTGGCTTTCCAGTTGACAGAGGACTAATTTTATCATCTCTCACCATCATGCATGCAATCTTCCCTTCTCATTTTGTTTTAAAGCTCCACTTTCAAACAGAATTTACTAATGGTTTTGACTTGGCACTGAATTAATGCTCTTTGCCCACAGAGTTCATCTTAATCTTCTCAACTCTTGAAAGATGGAAATTACTGTACTTACTGCACAACAGGTATTTTAGTTTGTTGTCCTCAGAAAGTCCATCAATTTTCATCTTTACCCTTAAAGAGGGTAATCACAATGATTTGGCTTTTTCTGCTTAGGACAATAACTGGAACTTAAACATAGGTCTCTTTCCATTATGATGTTAGCTGAGATACAGCTGATATAAAAGAGGAGATAAAGGTTGAATTTCTCTGAAAAAAACAGCTGTATACAATTAACAGTTGTCTGACATAGTGCTACTATTAGTATTTCTCATGGAATAACTTTAAAATGAAGAGAAGGGGTATCCTTAACATTATTTAGGAATGTACTGTGGTGATGTATGCACAGGAAATAGACAGGCAATCAGTGATTAAGGAAATGAGTTTTCCATATGCCTCCATTTAATTTTAGTGCTTTCCAGCATGCTCTGCTTCTATTAACAAACATTCATATAGCTTTTATTTTTACTATTATTATTTTAGATTATTACAAAATGGAAGTGTACCTAAAACCAAAACCAAACCAAACCAAACAAACAGAAAACAATCAAGGAGAGTCATTTAATTATCCCTAAACAACAGTCAATAAATGTGTACAAAATTAAAATTCACAGGCTTAGGAATTTAACTTTTTTTTTTTTTTTTTTTTTTTTTTTAATATAGCACACCTCTTACTTTAATTAATGAAAGATTAAAAACTGATTATCATTCTAAAGTCAAAGTATTGTATTTGGCCTATAATGTCTAAACTATATTTTTGAGTAGTCAGAGTGCCAAGGAGGGTTCTTTGCATTGTCATATATATACCTATTAATCTATGTTCTGGTCTCCTGAGAGATCCTGGAAAGTTTCACTGCATTCCCATGCCTCAGTTTTCCCATCTGTAAAAGGGAGATTACACTGATCTCTTTAACTGTTTTATACGCAATGTCCTCTAATTTATTAAATTGAGCAGATGTTGGCGAAACTTGCACACAGGTATGAAAGTAATGGTCTCCTCGGATTTCTTTACTCTTCATGAACTAATATGGGTCTGTGAGAGCATAATCCCATACTCAAGATTATGTAGATTTCTACATGTAAGAAAATTACCAACATGACAGATAGGTAGTACGTGCTAGGGCTTCTTCTTAAGGAATTTCCATAGGACTTTGTAGAGTTAGAGCCAAGAAGAAAAGTAAATGAACTGAGTCTAGAGTTTCTCCCAGCTCTGTAAGCTCAAGTGTCCTCACAAGAGGCCATGGAATACAGAGGCTTTATGGATGCACACAGGATCAGTCATGCTATCTGGTTCCCTACTCTTAATCAGGAAATACAGGCAATAATTTTGCTATCACTCTGTTGTGTCACGGATAGAAAGCCTTTTGAAATACCCTTGTCTTTAGTATTAACCTCTCAAATTATTTTCCTCCTCAGCTAATTTTCAGCAGGGATTTAGATACAAAGATTTAGTATCTAGTGGCCCTTGTCCCTTCTATAGGCATGCATTATAACCCAAGTCAAATAAATTTTTATTAAGCAATGACAGTCTGATGTCAATCTTCAAATGAAGGCTCTGTATATCAATAAATAAATCTGCTCCTCAGTCAGTAATAATTATAATGTTGAAACCAAATTAATGTTATGCATATTTGTTCTGGTCAAACTGGAAACAATAAAACTTGAAATTTCTTGGTATTTTCTCCCTAAATGTTGTTCCAACTTTGTTTCTTATTTGCCTACTCCAGAAGATGTTCCAATTCATTTTTTAATGGCACAAATCTTTGTGAAATTCTCTCTCTCTGTTTTCCAGTACTCTTCTATTTCACTTAAAGAAGTTGATAATAATTTTTTTTTGCAAAACAACTGTTCAGAATAATAAACTCAGAACATCCCTGATGGCAAGTAAGGAAACACAGGAAGAACAGAAGCATATCTTAAGTACTGTTTTTCATATCACTTTGTCTTAGTCTTCAATAGCCACAATATAAAACTAACTTCATGACGTAAAAGACAAGTGTATATTGTGGGTGATTAAAAAAACACAAGAATTATCTGTAATGCATTAACTTCACAAAGAGATTCATTTATAGAATCCAAAATTCAGAGACATTGTTGAATGGAACTTCTTGATAGTTTAGTATCACTTGAGGGTATCTTAATAACTTGAAACTTAATAACTTGAGGGATATATATATATCCCTCTCTATATATATTAATAATAAGTTTTCCTATTAAGAACATGTGAAGAAAAACTATGAACTAAACAATGTAATATGCTACATTATTAAAACAATTACAGCTTCTGAAAACAGTGTTTCTAAATTCATACCTCTTACTGAGTCATTTTCTAGCTGTACCTTCAATAGCTTAAAATTTTCCAGACACATTTTTCTTTATATTCTGCAGGAATATTTTCTATTAAGAGATTATTCCAATTATCTGTCAAACAGAACATGCTATAATTATAGAAAGATATCAGACAATCTCAGAACAACTCCTCATAATTCATTGATTTACTCAATTACTTGGGTACTTTGTATCTGATATCTGTTTGTAATTTGTACAGTCATTGTGTATACTGACATCAGCAGCATTCCTTCTGTCAGCCTCTCTCAAGACCTTCTTACGGGACTCTGGATGTGATATTGTTAAAAAGAAAAATAATCTATGCTGTCTTTATTAAAAAAGAAAAAAAAAGTAATTTGAATCCTTCCACATTAAAGAATTAAAGATAAGGAATATTCTAACCCTTGATAGAGGTGGTGGTAAAGATAGAATCAGAAAAAATAAAAAAAAAATAAAAAAAAGATCCACATGAACGTTATTGAATTTATTGTTTTCTATCTATCTGATCTCATTCCTTCCTTTGTATTTGATTGAGAGCTATAGCTGTAAAAATTTCTGAAATTCTGATTTTTTTTTTTCAATGTGTTGCACACTTTAAAGTATTTAATAAATATTTAATGACCATTTAAATACCTAATATTTAGATATTTCTGTTGTAGAATAACAATTGTATTATTTTCTAGTATAGTAGTAAGAATAAGTAAGTAATAATATTCTTACTTATAAGAATAATATAAGAATTAAGTAAATAATATTCTTACTTATAAGTAAGAATATTATACTTATAAGAATAATAAGTAATAATGTCAGGTATTTATGTCAAACATTTATGTTTTTAGGCCAAAATGGTGTGCCTAGATATTTTAAAAGCTTAGGAGATGTATCATCTTTCTCATTAATAGTGGAATACTGCAATTATGACATAAGTTCTAATGCTGAAGTTAAATTACATAGTAAAGTCACTATGGCTTCATTTCTGAACCTGTTTTAGGATGTGTGAGATGTGTTTTAATCATAACAATTGCAGCCAGCTGACACAAAGTTTTGTTTTTTGGACACAAAGTACTTTCAGATCTGACAGTTGAGATTTGTATTCAGTAGAATTACTGGTCAGTAGTCCATTATATGTAGATTGTTGTAAATCTAAATTAAATAAAAGGTAATGACAGGTATAAATTAAAGATAATGACAGGTACGTTCTAAATACAAAATTATTTAACTTGCTGATCTACAGTAATTTCCTTAATTAATCTACTTTGAGTTCAGTAATGAATCCCTGATGAAATTAACATCTACCACATCTTCATGATAATTGTAGAAACTGAACAATTTTTCAAATTTCCTCTATAGATAAAGTCATGAAATCCCATGCATTGAGTCCACATTGTCACTGGTATCTTGTCATGTTGAAGGTGTGTAGAAATCCCTTCTCACCTCTCAGAGGTGTACAGGGTTTGTTTCTAATAATGGCCATCATGTCTCTGGAGCAGAAAGAACCCAGACCACTTTACCTCACATCCTAACACAAAGTAGAGCTAACTCAAATGAGAGCTTCTGGTGCCTTGCTTTGCACAGAAATGAGGTGGAGTTGAGAAATATACCAAAATGCAGTTACATCCTTGAAATTTTCCTGCATGTAAAGATGTCACAGAGACCATGGAAGCTACCCTAATATGTGTGCTACCACAGAACAAAATGACTTTTTCCCACTTTATAATGACCAAGATGAAATGACCATCTTCAATTTCTTTTCTGTTAGTTTTCTCTTCCTCACAGTTACATTACTGAGGGTCATAGAGATGAGGATTTAGGTTTTAAATCGTAGGATAATGCAGAAGATCTCACAGAATAGGTTAAGACTGGAGAAAGTCTGGGTTGCAGTGACCATGCCCTGGCTGAATCCGTGATCTCCAGAGATATTGGACTGGCTATGAGCAAAATCAGGATCCTGAACTTCAGAAGTATGAACTTCCAGCTGTTTGAAAAATTAGTAGATGAGATCCCATGGGACACTGTCTTTGCTTTTCAATATTCATCAACAACATGGACTGAGTGCACCCTCAGCAAGTTTGCAGATGACACAAAGCTGAGTGGAGCATTTGATTCAACAAAAGGAAGAGATGTTATTCAAAGGGACATGGACAGGTTGGAGAAGTGGGCCCATGTGAGCCGTGTGAGGGTCAACAAGTCCAAGCACAAGGTGCTGCACCTGGGTTAGGGTAATCCCAGACATGAGTACAGACTAGGAGAGAACTTGAGAGCAGCCCTGTGGAGAGAAACTTGGGAGTTATGGCAGATGAAAAGCTTAGTCTGAGCCAGTAGCGTGCACTTGCATCTCAGAAGGCCAACTGCATCAAAAGAGGCATGACCAGCAGGATGAGGGAGGTGATTGACGTTTAATGGCTTCTTCGCCTCTGTCTTCAACGCAGATGATGGGCTTCAGGATCCAGGGTGCCCTGTGCTGGAGGACCTTGATGGTGGGAATAACAAACTCCCAACCGACCCTGAATGTGTGCGGGATTTGTTGCTCCACCTGGACCCATATAAGTCCATGGGTCCGGATGGGATTCATCCCAGGGTGTTTAAAGGGCTGTCTGACATCGTTGTGGGAACTCTCTCAATTATTTTTCAATGATCTTGGGAATCTGAAGAGGTCCCAGTAGACTTGAAGCTGGCAAATGTTGTGCCAATTTTCAAGAAGGGTAAGAAAGAAAACCCTGGCAAGTACAGGCCTGTCAGTCTCATGTCAGTACCTGGTAAAATTACGGAGAAGATGATTCTTGAAGTTATTGAAGCACACCTGGGGGACAATGCAGTCATTGGTCCCAGCCAACATGAGGGGTAGGTCCTGCCTAACAAATTTGATTTCCTTTTACGATAAGATCACCCATCTAGTCGACCAAGGGAAACCAGCTGATGTGATTATGTGATCTTTTTGGACTTCAGCAAGGCTTTTGACATGGTTTCCCATAGGATCCTACTGGACAAAATGTCCAGCATACAGCTAAAGAAAAACATCATACGATGGGTGAGCAATTGGCTGATGGGCAGGGCTCAAAGGGTTGTGGTAAATGGGGCCACATCAAATTGTCAGATGGTCACTAGTGGGGTCCCTCAAGGCTCCATTTTAGGGCCAGTCCTCTTCAATGTTTTTATAAATGATTTGGATGTAGGACTAGAAGGTTTTTTGAGCAAATTTGCCAATGACACCAAAGTTGGAGGAGTTGTAGACTCAGGTGAGGGTGGAAAGGCCTTGCAGAGAGATCTAGACAGATTGGAGAGCTGGGCGATCACCAGCCACATGAAGTTTAACAAAAGCGAGTGCTGGGTCCTGCACCTGGAATGAGGTAATCCTGGCTATATATACAGACTGGGCGATGAGACGCTGGAGAGCAGCCTAGAAGAGAGGGATCTGGGGGTCGTAGTTGACAGCAAGTTGAATATGAGCCAGCAGTGTGCCCTAGCAGCCAAGAGGGCCAACCATATCCTGTGGTGCTTCAAGCATGGCATCGTTAGTAGGGCGAGTGAAGTGATCGTCCCGCTCTACTTTGTGCTGATGTGGCCTCACCTTGAGTACTGTGTGCAGTTCTGGGCACCACAGTACAAAAAGGACATTCAACTGTTGGAGAGTGTCGAGAGGAGGGCAACAAAGATGGTGAAGGGCCTGGAGGGGAAAACATATGAGGAGTGGCTGAGATCACTGGGCCTGTTCAGCCTGGAGAAAAGGAGGCTGAGGGGAGACTTCATCACAGTCCACAACTTCCTTGCGAGGGGGAGTGGAGAGGTGGGTGACCTATTCTCCATGAAAAACAGGGACAGGACCTGAGGGAATGGGGTTAAGCTGAGGCAGGGGAAGTTTAGACTAGATATCAGGAGGAGATTTTTCACTGAGAGAGTGGTTGCACACTGGAACAGGCTCCCCAGTGAAGTAGGCACTGTACCAAGCGTGTCTGAATTTAAGAAACATTTGGACTGTGCACTTAGTCACATGTTCTAAACTTTTGGGTAGACCTGTGTGGTGCAAGGAGTTCGACTTGATGATCCTTTTGGGTCCCTTCCAACTCAAGATATTCTATGATTCTATGATTCTATGATTGTCCTCATCTACTCTCCCCTCATGAGGCCCTACATGGAGTACTGCATCCAGGTTTGGGACCCCCAGAACAAGAAAGATGTGGATTTGTTAGAGTCCAGAGGTGGGCTACCAAGATAAGAGGGTTGGAATATCTCTACTATGAAGAAAAGCTGAGAGAGCTTGAAGCTCTGAAGAACATTCTTCAGCCTGAAGAGAGACCTCATTGAAGCCTTTCAATACTTAAAGAGGTCTTGTAAAAAGGATGGAGGAGGACTCTCTACTTGAGTAGATAATGATAAGATAACGGGGAATGGTCTTAAACTAAAAGAGGATAGATTTACACTAGACAGTAGGAGGAAATTCTTCACTGTAAGGGTAGTAAGGCATTGGCATAAGTTTCCCAGAGAAGTTGTGGATGACCCATCCCTGGAGGTGTTCAAGGCCAGACTGGATGGGGCCTTGGCCAACCTGACCTAGTGTGTGGCATTCCTGCCTATGGCTGGGAGGTTGGAGTTAGATATTCTTTAAGGTCCCTTCCAACCCAAGCCATTCTATGATTCTATGATAATTCAAATATTTCATGTTAACACTAGTCAGAATAAATAACTGTGCCCATATTTCCTTAAAGTAGCCACAGAAAGACTGTTATTTATCAGCAAAATATATTTTTAATATTTTGAGAATGATAATCAAATGAATAACAAAACTCTATATATCTGATTCAAGACATGACTTCAAGAGATGTCTTTTCAACACCAAAATTATGTTTCTACTTCTCCCTGCTATTCTTGAGAAACCAACTAAGAGTATTTTAAAGTAATCCATTATTATTATTATTATTATTATTATTATTATTATTATTATTATTTAATTGAACTTAAATATGTAGAAAACCAGTCCATCTTCAGTCCTAAAGTTAAGACATATTCCTTGTATTTGATGTGACAGAACTATATCTGAAGGTGTAATTGGTCTTTCTGAGACCTTATTGTCTAAAGAACCATCTGAATCTGAGAGGTCAATAAGAACTCTAAATTTTCTTATGATTTGGTACACCAAACCAAATATTTTGTTCATCTGCTTTAATTTTACAGCATATAGGAGAGTTTTATTTAGTACTTTTGTGTGTGTATGTTCCATTTTCCAAAGGATTTTGAGAAGTAGGACAGTTTTCGGTTGTCACAGCATTGTCTTCTCATCAGGAAAGGGCTGATATTCAGGAAAGACTTTCCACTCATTCTCTCTATTCCTGACTTTATTCCTTTGTGACTCCAAAGGATTTGTGAGCAGTACTTATTCTGAGATTTCAGGTTCAGGTTAGCCTTGAGTAGATGTGAATAGTTTAAAATACTGAAATATTCAAATAAGTACTGTGGAAGTATGGGTATATTTCATTGTGCAAGGTATGCATGCTGAGATCTGCAAGCCTTACATTTTGCAAACTGTCATTAAACAATGGAATATTTTGTGACAGTTTACGTAGCTTTCATATTATGCATTTATATTGTGCAGTTAATCCTTATCTTTGCTCTCAGAGCTGCTGGGAAGAATGAAAAATACACGTAAACTCAATGAATCCCTGCCAGAGCAGAAGGTCAAGCAGAACTAGCCATATATAAGGAAAAGGTGGGATGTCATCAACATTACCAATTACATTTCTCCTCCTTTCTCTTCTAACTTCTTCATAGAAACATTTATAGCAAACCAGCATGATACTAACTGAATCTTGCTGCTCTATACAGCTGTGATTATGCTGCTAACTAGATAAAGTAACCAAGTGTTTTGCAAGATACAAACTTAGCAAAAAAATATATTATATGGTAAATTTAATTCTGTAAGTTAGCATAATCTGAAGAAAAATTAAGTGAGCTGTAACTCATGCAAAAAGTGTCAATTCTTAATGCTCAGACTAAATATGATGAGACATTAGGAACAAACCCACATCAAAAAGGAAAAAAAAAAAAAAACTGGTACAGACATACATAAAAATTGTACTGAATAATGATTCATGACTGTTATCCTTTTTGACTGTCACTTTTTAGCTTCTCTTTATCCTCAAATACTCAGAATCTAAGACGAAATTTATGTCCAAATTTCTGGACACATTTCCTGGAATAAAAGTCAATGTTTAAAATGTGAATGTCATTGGCACAAACAGAAAGTGTCTTTATTCTCAAAAATGACTAATTTGCGGTAGATCTCATTGAAATAAACAATAGCTAGAGTGTTCTCAGCAGTTTGAAAATACTTCCATGTATTTAGAAGTTTCTGTTGCACTAATAAATTATAATGTGAACTGTATTGTGTTGTTTGCCATTCCTATTTCTGAAACTGTAGTGTTTACCATGATTTCCTCTAAGGCTGTAGTTGTAACTTTCTTTTCTTTCTAGCTTCCATTAGTATAACTTCTCCAGTTTTCTGTTTATCCAAAATGCTGTATCTGAGATCTCCATCTTCAGCTACTGCAATTGCAGTGACTGCAAATGTCTAGTCCCACTGTACACTTGCACCTAAGTGTAGAACCACTGATAGATAGTATTATTACTGCTATTGTCATTGACAATCGTAAATCTCTAAGTCATATCAGGGTCACATTACACTAAAACAAACATATGGGTATATATATGTAATTAACAACTGTTGATTTGCTACAAATTTGCTACAAAATAAATAAATAAGGTGGACAAAAAACTGATTTGCACATGTATTAGATGAACTACTGAGAAGTGGTATCTCAAATCTATCTAGGTTGACTACCTAGTCTCATACACAACAGGAAATATTAGCTTTCAAATTCTGTAGGATTTTTTTAAAGGTTATTTTTATTTTATTTTATTTTCAATCCAAAACAGATATGCTTTTAATCGTCCACCTCTCTTTTATGACTTTCAGAATTGATTGGCCTTAATGTGGCATTCATGGTTGTTCCATGGATACGGAGAATTGTATATTTGGGTGGAGATTTTCCATGCATATCACAAAAGGAAATTTGTCTTCTGTTTTTACAACAGGTTTAATAAAATTGTGTTTTTGTTATGTTTTCCTTTTGCCAGCATTTTAAATGTCCAGAGAATTTCAAAAGCCTCTGGAAAATAAATAAATAAATAAATAATTTCTATATGGATTTTATAACATCATACATTAACTCCAATACATATCATATGCCAACATAATCACTGTCAGTGTCAGCATAAGAAAACTTTGAAAAAATCTTTAGAAAGCATTTGAAGGTAAAGGGGAACATACAAAATTTGGGGACCTAGAAAGACAATGGGCATATGAATTTTAGAAGGCAAAGAGCCAGCATCTAAAGAATAGTTTTCCAATGTGTGTGTAAATAAATCATGGATAAAAAAGTAGGTAAGATCATTTATTGCTAAAGTTGTGTTGTGTGCAGTGGAAAAGGACCTGGGGGTATCGATTGATGCATGCCTGAACATGAGCTGGCAGTGTGGCCCAGTGACCAAGAAGATCAACTGCACTGGCTTGTATCAGGAATGGTGTAGCCAGCAGAATGAGGGAGATGATCATCCCCTTGTATTCTGCTCTGGTGAGGCCACACCTGAAGTGCTGTGTTCAGTTTTGGGCCTGTCAGTACAAGAAAGACATTGAGACCCTGACGCACGTCCAGAGAAGATCTACAAAGCTGGTCAAGGGTCTGAAACACAAGTCTCTCAGTAGCTGAGCGAACTGGGGTTGTTTAGTCTGGAGAAGAGGAGGCTCAGGGGAGATCTTATTGTTCTCTACAACTGCCTGAAAGGAGTTGTAGTTGTAGAAAAAGGAGTTGTAGAAAAGTTACCTCTTCTCACAGGTAACCAGCAATAGGACTAGAAGGAACGTCCTCAAGTTGTGCCAGGGGAGGTTTAGGTTTGAAATTAGAAGACATTTCTTCTCAGAAAGAGTAGTCATGCATTGGAACAGGTTGCCTAGAGAGGTGGTGGAGTCACTATCCCTGGGGGTGTTTAAGGAAAGGTTGGACATGGTGCTTAGGGGCATGGTTTAATGGATGATAATGGTGGTAAGGGGATGGTTGGACCAATGGTCTTGGAGGTCTGTTCCAGCCTTAATAGATTCTATGATCATCAGTACTTGCAGGAAATTGATACAAACCAATTGAGTTGAACTTGGTTATTTTAATTTACTTTTGTCCCATAACATTTACAAACTCATGCTGATTTAGGAGCCATATTCTACTCTGTAAGTGTCACTGTGATAATACATCTTTGCCACCTCTTTGCTGTCTCACGCTTCTACTTCTATAAAGCAAATAGACTGACAAAAATAGACATATAGAACATTTATTTTTCTGCTTTTTTGGGGGGGTCTCTTTTTTGGGGGGTTGTCTGTCTGTTTTGTTTCTATTAGGTGCATGATGTCACTGTGGTGCAAAATCAACATAATTATATTTTGACTAAGGAACAACACTTTATTTTGGAGTAATCACACCACTCTGTTGAAGCTGAATATGCCAACAGCACAGGCTAGAAAAGAACAGATTTCTTTCTAGCTGTTCACACACAGGAGGTACAGCCTGATGGAGTTCTTTGCTCTGAAAGAGAAGCTATGGCACTCCCTGTAAAACAACAATCCAAATTCTAAGGTACAGAAGAGAAAAGAAAATAAGGCCTAGAACATTAAACTAGGTGAACCATTGTTTTTAGCAGTGTATCACAATTGGAATGGAAACTGCTGAAACACAACAAACATAAAACCCCACTGTAGTCTTTTAGAAATCCTTTAAGTTAACACTCTTGTGCCCTTTATGTAAGCAATAATCATGTTTCAAATGTTTAACTACAATAGTTGTGTTGCATATTAATTCAAATTCAAATGAAATTGAAAATAACAAAAATATTATTTTAAATGGAAAACATGTTAAGAAAATGACATAGAGATGAAAAAAAACCAAAATGCTTTTCAGAGCATTCATACCTATGAAGCTACAATAAGCAGCTGTTATCTTTGCATATCTATTTCACAAATCCATAACAATGTTACTCAAAGAAGGCCTTTAAAATCAATTTTGAAAGTCTTTTTCATACAGACAGCAGTAAGAAAACAAAAACACAGGACCAAAACTAGAGGAAGTTACATGCAGCTCAGGGAATTGGACATTTTTTCTATAAGATGGTTGAATGCATGTCTATGGAATTGCTTCCTTTAGTTGGATTTTTCTTCCTGCGGTGCTGGTATGTTACAGAAAGCACACAGGGTGTGAAACAGGAGATGTTCAGTATATTGTTTGGCCAACACAGTGGTTGTTGTAGGGCTAGCTTGTACTGTGAGCATGAAAGAAATAATATTGCTAAATTTGGCTTTGATATTTTTCTGCATTAATCTTTGTTAATACATTGTTCTCCACTGCAGAGGTTGTGAACAGTTAAGTCACTGGAATGCATAAGTCTTTTGAGTCTACTATCTTGTAAGGTAGTAGGATTTCTTTTAATTACCCATAGGATGAGTCCCATGGGTAAGAGTGCTTACTCTGCACTTACTGTGCATGAAGATCTCACTGACATCATTGGGATTCCAGAGAGAGCAGATCCTCACACTGGATAAGACAGCTCCATGCAACTTTAGATTTTTACCTTCAGAAAAGATAGTCTCTTTCCAGGTGGGAGGAAAATAAATAAATAAATAAATAAATAAATAAATAAAATCTATTAATCTTTCCTCTATTGATTGAGAAAAATTCTTCTGTTTAGTTATTCCTTTAGAGAATGCAAGAAAATACAATGAGTTAATGTCATGTGGCTTCTGACTTGTGTTGTCAGCTTGCATAGCTTTTTATCCAGTACTTACAGTCCATGTAAGTAGCTGTATTGTCACAAAGCACACATTTTAAGCTGTGTGTCTCAAGGTGCTGGTGGTGCCCATTAGCTAGACCTGTGGAGTTAACTTTGACATTGAAGAAATGATTAGGTCCCTTCCTATTCAGCAAGTATTAACTAAGGACTTGGAAGCTGTGGAATGCTATGGAAATTTCATACTTTGAAACAAGTTATTTTTATATGTTGATAGGTTTTTTTTTTTTTTTCATGTTCTGTAAAATATTCTAGTGAGTAATGGTCTTTGAAGAAAACTTGCTGAATTATAATCAAAATAATTTGCATCAGACACCTGAGGTTTAATAGTCAATCTTATCTAGCTGAAGAAGAGAAATGAATAGTGTATTTAATATAAATAATCTGATTTTAAAATTAAATATTCAAAATAAGCTACCCCAAAGTTCTTAGATATCGATTAAATTATCAGTATGTTTTTGAGGAATAAATATGTAATTCAAATAATTCAATGACTGAAGAATAAATTGTTCTGCTTACAGATAATTTATTAACAGAAAAAAAAGAGATGAAATAAACCAAATATTAATTTTGAATTAACTGTTTACCTTTATTAAACATTTATGATAATATGAATTATTAGAGAATTGAACTGGGTTTCTTGAACTGTCTAGGAAAGGTCATCTTTGTTATGACATATTAGTGTTAGATGGTAGGTTCAGTACTTTTAAATTAAACTGTAAATATAAACCCATAAAAGATATTAAACATATTTTCAAAGTGCATAGTAGATATTTACCAGGAAAACATGAAATAAAATGAAAAAAAATAAAAATAAAAAGCCTGTAATTGGCAGAATGCTAGTAAGTTAACACTTCTTATGGAATAAGTTGTAACATTTGGACTAAATTTTAAGTACATACAATGACTCTGAACTGCCTGTTATTATTCCACTAAATTTGTGAATTTATGAACTGAACTGAGATTCTATAATACTCCTTCTAATACAGAAAGAATTCCATCATTTACAATCCTGAAAATCCAAAACTATATGTACGTTAGTGTTTTACGGTAATTTTGCCCATCAGCATTTTCACTATTTTCCCTTAATAGAGACTTCTAAAATCAGATTCAAATATGCTGCATAAAATCTTAAAGAAGAAAATAATCTTTCATTTTTTTTTTTTTCCAGTGTAGCCATACTTTCCAAATCTAGTCTTTGTAATTTTAGCATATGCCCCAACAAGTTATGCTAAAGGGTTTGTGAATTAACATAATTGTCTTAAATTCATATTGATGAATTCATATTTCCTATATGTCCAGAGTTTTTAAGTGTCTTATGATACTTAGCCCTCTTGGGTTCATAAGCATATCCACGAATCCAAGAAAAAGCACTCCATCCTATGAGATCTATGTTTATACTCCTTCAAAAAGAAATATTTCTTCTCAGTGTTATCTCATGTTTCTAGTGAGGGTCTCAGCTGGTTTAAAACTCAGTTGATATGTGGAATTTGGTTTACATTGAACAAATTGTGAAAACACATTTTGGAGCCACTGTACAATATATCCCTATTTTGCAAAGAACTTGACCAAAATAGTGAGAAAACGGTTATGAATACTTGTACATCTTTAAAAGAAAGGAACTAGCATGAATGATCATTTTATATCTCTTCCAGGAGACTGGACAAGAAGGTGCCTTTAAAGAAAGAAAGAAAAAAAAAATTTGGACAAGCAACAGAAATATTCACAATAAAATATCTTGAGGCAAGATAATGTATTGGCATTTTTAAAGGTAACATGTTGCTGCTTTAAAACTCATTAGAACAAAGTCTTCTTGATGTTAAATTTCTCTCACAGAAATGCCAGAAGTACTTTATTCTTAGACAGCCTATGACTATTTAATCACAATTTCTATGAGAAAATACTATTGTATATCATGATTCTAGCAATTAGGAAGTTTAAATGTATCGTTATATTAAACAGACTCTTTGCAACCTGTAGTCATCTTGAGAGAAATGTCATAATTAATTGCTCTGTTGACTGTTTTGAGGGGAAAAAAAAGAGAACCTGAGTCTTGATGAAGCTGTAAATAGTCAAACTTTTCTCAGGAAGAAGAGAGACCATGGCATTTCTTGTGTAAACTGTTAAATATCTCTCAATAGGCTGGTCTAACAAAGACCTTGAATAGCTAAGTATCTTGACAAAATGATAAATAGTCCCTTTTATCAAGGGGAAAATGTTGTAAATAGGTTTTTCTAATGCTTTTATTTTATGAGATTAGATTAATTTTTCATTGCTTTATTTTACCACATTATCTTTAACTAGGACACTGAGTATTCCTTGCAATTTATACAGTGTACAATTCTTTTGACAGCAAATGGCTTCCCATAGTAAAATCTGATCCTCTTACATATATATATAAAAATAAAAATAAATATATATTATTATATTATATATTATTTTTATATTATTATATATAATCATATTATATATTATTATATTATATTTATAAATATAATATTATATATATTATAATATATATAAATATAAATATATATATATTTATATATAATATATATATATTATATATATATATTCCCCCAACTTTTCATGGCTTGATACACAGAGTAACTCAGCTAAAGTCAGTGGACTTGCTCAAAATTTATCATTATGTAAATGGTAACACATTTTGTCCCACACTGCTCTCCGTCAGCCTTTGTGGTCCCTCTTCCGTCTCAAATACTGGCCATGCATTTGTCAGATAGTTAGCTCATTAAGTGTTTCAGAAAAAAAAAAAAAAAAAAAAAAAAAAAGGAAAAATTTTGTCCTTCTAATTTACTATTTTTACACTATACATTTGCCACTGCAGGTCACCAAGACAGTGAGCCGAAGAATTTTACTGTGTCTCTGTGAACTAAGCAATTGTTTTCTTCAGGCTTGACTTGCTGTCTCATAATTTTGGTTGTGCCTTGTGTCATTTTCTCATAAGATTATCTCCATATAAACAGAGGGATGTGTGATGGAGGTCCATGAGATTTGAATATGAATTATCTCTTTGTTGTGTATTGTATCTTATGCATAAATTCATGGCTTTACTGTGTGCAAGTGATCAGAAGATAAAAACATTTCATGGCTGAAAATTGTTCCCTTTATTCCATTCCTTAAATTATTTTTCTTCATTGTGGCTTTTAATTCACTATGTTTTGTTTTTAATTTATTTCTAAATAGATGTTTTATGGAATATGTCAGAATTTTAACAGAGGATGCCCCTTGCCTGACAGTAAGTTCCTGTGCATATGGGTAATGATGTCAGACCTGCAATAAACTAGGGGTGCTTTTTCCAGTGTACATACAGTGCTTTAAGTCTAGGTGCTCACTATTGATGCTTTTGAGAGGTTTTCCAAACCATACCTCTGAATGACTCTTGTTTTAATTCCTGGGATCAAACCTGAAAATCAAAACTGTTACAACTAGGGTCAGTTTGTGGCATTCAAACAAGGCAGTGAGAGTATACTCACCATGCAGGTTTTGTCTATTTACTGCAATGTGGCTAAGCAGCCAAACTCATAGAACTGCCATGTACAATAAATATTAGGTCTGACCTCTTGGCTAAGATCAAGTGTGAAATCACTTTAATATCTGATACATTACCTCCCATGCGATTATGTCCTACCCTTGCAAGGAAATGGATTCAGTAATCTGACAGGTCGTTTCCTTTGCTAGCAACCACCAGGCAAAGATATGCTATGAGCAGCTATAAAGGGAAGGTTCTGGAAGATAGGGATGGACACTAAGTACTCTGTACTTAGAAATCTTCTGGTTCTACAAAGGGCACTAGTTCTGTTATGGAAATAAAAGTGCTTTTTGAGTCTCTCAAGCACAGCAGTATGTTGACAGATTTAGCAGCAGGTTCACTGCTGAAGAATTTATGTCTTAAGTTCTGGGGTGTAGATCAAGATTTTGTAAAAAGATGTGGAAATGACAGGTAGGGACAGCACTATTTCTCCATCAAGCTCTATTAAGATTTAGTGCAGACAATGGAGAGTAGAAAAAAGGAAGCACTCACTCCCAGCTTTTATTTAAGTTTGTTTCCACTTGAAATAACTAATAGATATAAATACAAATTTTTGCATTTAAAACCCCAAAGTCTAAAAAATGGAAACTAGTAATTTTTAGCCTGCCCGATGAAGAAAGATATGTCAAGCATACTCAGCCTAGTGATATACTTTTATTCTGTGTCTATTCTCACACAAAAATTTGCTTCAATTTTGAAACTTTCTATTGCTAGTTAAAGGAAGTTGTAGGCACAGAGTTCTAGAATGCTTAACAAAGAGCTTTTCAGAAGCAGGCTGAGCAGAGAGGCTCAGAAAGCTAGCAAATAGGGTAAACTGAAGAAGAAAACAGTTCAGGTACCTCTGTCTGGCAATGTATCGCATTCAGGGCTGTGTACAAGTTTCTCTCCACTGGCATTCAGAGATATTGTTTGCAGATGACACCAAGTTAGGTGCATGTGTCGATCTGCTCGAGGGTAGGAAGGCTCTACAGGAGGATCTGGATAGGCTGGACCTATGGGCTGAGGCTAACTGTATGAAGTTCAACAAGGCCAAGTGCTGGGTCCTGCACCTGGGGCACAATAACCCCTAGCAGAGCTACAGACTGGGAGCAGAATGGTTGGAAAGCTGCCAGGCAGAGAAGGACCTGGGAGTATTGGTCGATAGCCGGCTGAATATGAGCCAGCAGTGTGCGCAAGTGGCCAAGAAGGCCAATGTCATCCTGGCTTGTATAAGAAGCAGTGTGGCCAGCAGGGCTAGGGAAGTGATTGTCAACCCAGAATCAGGTTGTCCCCCTGTACTCAGCTCTGGTGAGGCCTCACCTCGCGTACTGTGTTCAGTTTTGGGCCCCTTGCTACAAGAAGGACATCAAGGTGCTTGAGCGAGTCCAGAGAAGGGCGACGAAGCTGGTGAGACCGACGAAGCCTGGAGAACAAGTCCTACGAGGAGCAGCTGAGGGAGCTGGGCTTGTTCAGCCTGGAGAAGAGGAGGCTCAGGGGTGACCTTATCTCTCTCTACAGGTACCTCAAAGGAGGCAGTAGCGAGGTGGGGGTTGGTCTGTTCTCCCACGTGCCTGGTGACAGGACGAGGGGGAATGGGCTAAAGTTACACCAGGGGAGTTTTAGGTTAGATGTTAGGAAGAATTTCTTTCCCAAAAAGGGTTGTTAGACCCTGGAACGGGCTGCCCAGGGAAGTGGTGGAGTCACCATCCCTGGAGGTCTTCAAAAGACGTTTAGATGTAGAGCTTAGTGATGTGGTTTAGTGGAGGACTTGTTAGTGTTAGGTCAGAGGTTGGACTTGATGATCTTGTGGTCTCTTCCAACCTAGAAGTTCTGTGATTCTGTGATATAATTTCACCATCTGTCTATGGTGAAATTATATATAACCATCACAATTTGTCTATGGTTCCTCCCAGTGTCCTTCCCCATATCATTGTACTGCCTGTGAATTTGTTCACTCTCAAGTACTATTTTGTTACAGATCAATTAGTCCTTTGTGAGACAGAGTTAAAGTGCAGTTCAGACCAGAAATTTTGTACTAGAAGTCATTTCACTCTATCTGCCATGTGTAGGCCTTTGACGTTAGAAGATTGTGCCTCTTACACAAATATCCCTTTATTTCACTCCATCTGCCATGTGTAGGCCTTTGATGTTAGAAGATTGTGCCTCTTACACAAATATCCCTTTGCAACCTTGATTGAGGCTCACAAAAAGCATCTTCATCCTACAACAGCACCACTCTGACAAGATTAGAAACAGTCTTCATTATAACTGAGGAGTTTTGAGAAAAACTCAGGGAAAAAACAAAACAAACAAACAAACAAAAAAAAAAAAAAAAAAAAAAACACAGTCATACCTTAGGTCACAGAGGAATGCCACAAGGGACAAAGTTCTATGCAATGTCAATGTGTCTGGCTATAAGCATTATAAGCATCACTTCTACAAGCTGCTCTGCGCTATTTGGCACTCCTTGGGACACTCCTTTGGACTCCTTGGGACTCCCTTGCAACATTGAAGGGGAGGCCTTTTTTTTTTTTTTTTTTTTTTTCCCTGAGAGTCGTCAATGCTGACTGGCCTAACTGGCCTATTTTTAAGCATGGGTGCTTGAGGAAGAAAATAAATCTCTTCTCACTATGCATTGTTATCTGTAGGGTTACCCACAGTGGGTGCCCCCACATCAAGCATTTCATAGGCTGGTGGCAAGGATGTCATGTGGAAAATGAGGACTGTAGGTAGAAAAAGGCTATAGTAGGTGATTTCTACTTTCTGGATGAGTGCTTTTTCATTTAACACCTTAGAGAATAACCACATACTCAAATGAATGAGGTTTTTGACAGCTCCTTTGTTCATTACTTATTGCTGCTGGTGTGTATTTGGTTCTGCTTAAAGTACACCTAAAGTTTAGGTTTTGTTTCCTGATGGATTTTGAGTAGGTGCCTGTCAGGTTTGCAGGGGTTCTTTTGATCACATTTGGGAGCCTAAGTTGAAGTATTTCACCGTACCAGTGAATTTAGAGCCAAAGCACTGGCTCTCAATGAATCTAAGATTTTTAATCTGCAGCTGCTCCTGTGGCAGTTTGGAAACTGTGGAGATGGAGAAGTGGAGAAGAAAGCTGTACTTTGGCACCCAAATAACAACAAATCCCATTGCTACCGTAGCATCTGTGAATCATGCCTTAAATCTCTGTGGATCTTTGAGATCAGCATGAGGGGGATATAAAAATATACCACTCAAAGTTTTCGTGTTTATTTTGGCACTTAAATACACAGAAACAAGAGTAATCTTTCTAAAAGAAGAGTTTGGAGGAAGTACATGAGGCAGGAGAATGACGGAATGCCCTTTTCTTACCTCCATACCATACCCTAGCCTCAAGATGAAGTCTGTAAGGAATGATGGGAACCACCTTACTATTACACCCCCAACCTCCTGTCAGGTTTCAAGCAGTCTTGCGAAACAAAGACTCCTTTCCCCAGCACCTGAGGAGGTGCGTTCCTGTTCCACTCAGCAGTGCATCTCTGACAGTGCCTCAGCTACCTGCTGGAGCTGTATGATTCTTCCCCAGAACACTCATCACTAAAGGCTGTCCTGTGGGGATGTGAACCTGTACAGTTCAATGTCTGCCCAAGAGGTCTGGCTGAATATATCTGTTCACATATGAAAACTGAGGACAAACATGAGAAAAAAATGTATATTGTCTGCCTATTTGATACTTGTTTTTGTTGTGCCAGTGGTGTGAAATTGAGCACGTGGACTGCCAATCATTACAGAATATTTTATATAGTGTTTTTGTAAATTCTTCCAAAAGAAGAGCCAAAGCCAATTAGCTTGTTGGATGTCTACAAGTTATTTACAGTTAAAATAACAATATAAAGTAATGAAGTTAAAAACTTTTTTTTTTTTTTTTTTTTTTTTTTTTTTTTAAAGCACAGCATACATTTTATACTTCAGCTCTTGTTGATATACTTTTCTTTGGCATCTGCGTAGTAGCAGGAGGCCATGATCCTGTGACTTTTTCCACTGGCAGTTTTTCATAAACAAGACTTATACCAGCTAATGTTTTTCTTTAATGATTTGTGGTCAGGCACAGTGCCTGTCCCATCTGCAATCCAACTACGCATGGAAGCAATTAAATACGATCTTCTCCATTTCTTCTCCATTTTCAGAATAAGTGTGCAACTACACCTGAAACTCCAAAAATTACAGTGGTGGTTTAGAGCTTTTTGTTCTTAATCACTAAACAAACAGTTTGATAAGCATTTTCTTCCTGAGCACAGAAAGCTTCAGACCTGGAGATACCAAGGGTGGCATATATATCAGGAATAGAGAATGATGTCTCCCCGTTTATCATTTTCTATTTCTCTTTTCTGACTTGTCATCTTTCTTTCCATATCATTGAACAAGCCCACCTATCAAGCTGATCATCTATCAAGACTCTACCTTGGCACAGAGTAGAGTCTCTTCACTAAACAGTCTGTACTTTTTCATTTTCTATCCAAAGTACAAGGAATAAGTTTGCACACAACTCTACCAGATGCAGAGAGAAGAGGTGTGCAACAAGGCCTTCAGCTCAACGAGGCTGGACTTCCTCATTTTTTTTCTGCAGGATTAGCCAGGGAACAGGAGATGTTGTCTATCAAGTTCACAGGAAAAGCATCACTGGTCGAAAAACTGGAGGACACTAGCAGCTCCTGCTGAGTATAGTATGTAAGTATAATATTTGCTGTGTCTTTTAAAATCATTTGCTGAAACTTGTTTCACTGTTAGAAAACATTTTCTTATAAGAAAACATTTTTTTTTCTCTATGTCTTTTTTTTAAGAAAAAAAAATCAGCATTTTTCTAAACTAATGCTGGAAAAAAAAGGCACTGGTAAACTTTATTCTATGATATGTTAATTCCCATAGCATATTCAGTCCTTGACAAGGTACTCTTATTTCCTAAAATGCTTTGTGAAAACTTCCCTGGCAAAATAATGTCAATTTAATGTCAATTAGAACTGGTGGTGAAAATGTGGCCTCCCTGATGGCCCACAGAGTTTATCATTGATTTAAATATAGTTTCTTCACTCAAAATAAGATTTTTTTTTTTTTTTTTTTTTTTTCTCCAGGACTTCCTCTCCAACTGAGACTGACTCCTGGAACACACCAAAACAGCAAAAGTATTACTGAAAAGCTATTTTATTTCTTTTGTAATGGGTATTACTTCTGACACAATTTCTCTTTGGAAGAGGAAGTATTTTACTGAATTATGTTTATTCAAAGACATGCACACTTATGGTAGGCACTGATTTGAATGCTTGAGACAGATAATTCTTTTTAATCTTTTTTTTTACTTTTCTTTTTTTACTTTTTTTTTTCTCACACCATCCAATACTATTAGATATAGTATAGTTTTGAAATAAATGCATCACCACCTTATTTCTTGTGAAAGAACTCAGAAATGTGTTAGCAAGCAATCACATATGCAAATGACAATATTGTAGTGTTTTCTGCAGGGAAAGAAACCCAGAAAAATGAACACATTTTGTTCAAAAGTTTTGTTCTGCTTTTTGTCCTTCATGTTTACACTAAAATTCAGTACAAATATATTAAAAAAATAATAATAATAATGCTGCCTCTTCATTTTGCACTCAGCTATAAGAGCTGTTTCCTTGACCAAACCCCAGCTGCTAAATGACTAGTTTATTGATTCTAAAAAGGCTTTGTTCCATTTAATCCATGCTGTATTTCCTGGATGAGCCTGTTTTTTACTAGACGTAAAAATAAACAGAGAATAGAAGGAAATAATAATAATAATTACAGAAAAAAAAAAAAAAAAACATAGTCTAGAGCCAATGATAATACAGTAATAATAATACAGCATGTGAACAAAGGATTCTTACATCACAGATCACGTTGTGGTCTTTTATTTTATTAAACACATTTTAAAGAGAGAATAACTCATCAGTAGCATAACATTTTCTGTTTACTTTCTCCAACATTAGGAAAAGTGTAAGACTAACTAGTCCCACTTGTCCCAGTAGCAATGTCCATGCTTAATGCAAAGATGCAGCTTTCTAAGACAGTGGTCTAAACTGACATTATTACTTGTACTTAAATTACTGAGAAAAAGAAAACCACAAAACTGGGAAAGATTCCTATCATTGCTTTTATATTTTATTTTCATTTTTATTTTTATTTTATTTTTTATTTTCCCAGAGAAAGGTAGATCAGGCCTTGGGTGAAAATGTTATGAAGGCTTACAGTTTTAACACAGATTATTATTCTTAACCTACAGATTGGCTGCTAAAAATATGACTGAACAATAAAATACAGATGCCTGGCTATAAGCAGCAGTTCTTTGGAAAATATATAATAATATTAAAAAATACAGAATGCACAATGACTTAATTAAGTTAGTTTTATGTCTCTTCTGATATTATTACAAGCATACAGACCAGGATGTGGCTCCCATTCACAGCACCCACTGTCTGATAACATCATAACTATTTTCTACTCTCTGAGCTAATTGGAAACATCAAATCTGCTTTGCTAGAATTTAGTCATGCTTCATTTGAAAGTTAAAAGCAGCTCCTGGGAGGAGGGAGGTTCCTTATTCAAAACCCCTTTTATAAGCAGTGTGGTTAGAGCTGGAATACTTAAATACTTGTTTCTAAGCTTTGATTTAGGCCTTGCTATCTTTTTAAGGGGAAAAGTGTCATGCAGCTCTTTAGTTAGAATTAAACTTCTTAGTTACCCAAATTATGTCAACATTAGTTACCCAAGTATGTCAACATCAGGCAGCATTAAAACAACAACAACAATAAAAACATTATCATTATCATTATCAATCATTATCATTATCAAGTGAAATATTTTCATCAGCATAATATACAGGGACAAGATTATTGAAATACTTCATGTTTATTTCCAGGAATAGCATCTATGGGTATGATATTGGTATGATAGTGAGAATTTTAATAGTAGCTTGCCCAGAAAACCCATATTCCTCTCAGTAAACCTTCATATTCATGGAATAGACACATGTTCTTTTGAAGGTTATTCTGGTTGCAATAAGTATATGTTACTATAGAAGAGTGATATAACTTTGTGATATAACTTCTCTCTTTGCAGGGGGCCTTTCTGTGGTCCAGAAACTATCCAAGAAAATGTAACTTAAACACTATTTTTTTATAATTTTCTTTTAATTTGTGATATTATCAGTGCTAGTAACTTTTTAATACAAATGTGGAGTTTACTTTTTGCAAAGCAAAAAAAAGTCTCTGATAGGGTTGGCTGTAATTATCCCCTTAATATGTTCAAAGTCCTTTGTAGGGAACTGATGTTCTCTCATTCTCTTATACACGTAGACAGGCATGCTCAATAATACAGACACATACATGGAGCTAGTAATTCTTTTGATATTATGGGGATTTAGTAGCTATCTTCCCAGCAGGGACAAGCATCCAGCATATTGTACAAATAAAATCGTTCTTGTTCCTCCTAAGAAGGCAACTGCTCAGATTCTCCATTCTCAGGGGAATGGAATACTTTGCCTCTTGTCAGTCAGTGCTGAAGGCATCTCTGTTTTGAATACTTTTTGCATTCAATTTGGTTGTGTAAAAATAGTTCCTCCCTGATGAGCTCCTGAGAGAGCATGCCTACCCCACCACTCTATAGAAGTTTCAGTCAAGTAGCTCCAGGATTTTAATGCTGAGGGAGCTACATTTTCAAATGCATTTGGAGCTGAGCATGATGTGAAAGGGAACTGGAAGCATCCAGTGTGATCTGTTGTAGAGATGTCACTTGGCTCTTCCTACCTCTTACAATCTCAGAACATTTGCAAGCGACTACCATGTTCATAATATTATGAATAAAACAAGCCTGAGTGATCCACTTATAATGCTTCTCTTTTCTGTCTACATCAGAGAACAATATATTATTAAAAATTCCGAATATGCTGAGATCAGATTTTCTTTAAAGGCAAATAAGTATTTTAATGTCTTTTCCCTTCAGCCCAAGAACTCATGTTTGAAAGCTTTATGGAAATCCTGTATGTTTTCAAAGATCATTTTCACTCCAATAAAACTGCATATTTTTCTGATGCTTCTTTTTCAGTGGAATTACTCTATGATCTAGAATGAAACAGGAGAATGTTCATTTTTTTGTTATGACTAATATCTGTAAAGGAGGAGTAAACCTAACTCATTCATTATCCTATTGCTTAAAACTCCTTAACAGTAGTAAGGAGAGTTCAAGTTGAGACAATATGCCAACATAGACATAGTGGAAGAAAAGACATGATCTTACCTAATGCCATGAGGATTCCCATCTTATAAAGGAAGGATGTTTACAAATGCCCTGCCCTGGGCATGAAAGTGTTTGGAGTATGACTACTCAGTAAAAAAAAAGAAAAAAAAAAAAAAAAAAAAAAAAAAGAGCAACAAGGAGCAACTGTAATATGCATGTGCTTACTTTGTTTATTTACTAATACAAAATTCAAGCTCATGTGAGACTTGGGCTGTCTTCACTCATGTGTTTAGAGCTTATACAACCAGGCAATAAAATCTACTACCAATTCCACCAACTTCAACAAATATCACCCTTTGATTTCTTTATCAGTCATTAATTTTGATATGGATGAAAACATTGCCTGATTTTTGTGAGAACTACCCAGGCTGTTCAATTCCAAAGATTAAGTACTCTGACCCGCATGGATATGCCTTTTGTACTATTTTTAATGAAATAAAACATCACTTCTAGTAGTGAGTGAAGTTATTGGTTCTTTTAGTGTAGTACCTGTCTCTTTTTGTAAGTTGTAAAAATATTTCTGAGTCAAAGCACTTAGTTTTGAATAAGGCAATTCAATTTTCTTTGAATTTTCTTGTCATTCAATTTTTTTTTTCTTTTTTCTTTTTTTTTTTTTTGTGTACTAAATGTGTACTAGAGGTCCTTCATATATTGCCTTAATATTTGATGTCCTCTATAATTGGGAAGTCATTTGTTCCACAAGAATGTGAATGACCAAAAGCAAGCAAAGTCATATAATTTCTTTATACCAAGAGTTAGCACCCTCAGCACAGCAGCTCCATGAGCTTCATGGAACTGAACTGTGTCATTTGGCATATAAAAATACAATGTCTGACATCCCATAGGACTGACAAGCCAGTCCATTTTTGAGTATGTGATAATCACTAAGTCTGAGAAAAAAAGCTATTGAGTCTTGCTTGGATTGTCCTTCTGAATGGAACTTACAGGTTTAAATTTAGGTCATTCTAGCTTTCAGGTCAGCTTCCTTACCACTTTACCTTCCGACATCTTTATTAATCAGCTTTTGAGAACTTATTTTTTTCCTGATTCAATGTTTTATTCCTGTCATCTGCATCCATTTCCTTCTTTTGTAGTTATTTCAAATAGCAAAAGAATATGGAGAAGAATTTCAATGTTATCTGCATCTTTAGAAGGGGATTGGAAAATTTATGTTACTATTATTTATTTGATTACTCAATGATTCTTTTTTGTTTGTTTATAACTTAGATTCTAATTTTTACCAACTCTATTTACAATGATTCAGTGGATTCTCTGTTTTCCAACTTATGAGTTGTCTGAAAGCTATTAATGATAATTGTTGTGGTTTAACCCGGCTGGCAGCTAAACATCACACAGCCGTTCGCTCACCCTCCCCCCTCCCTCTCTGGGATGGAGGAGAGAAACGGGAAAGTGAAGCCTGTGGGTTGAGATAAAAACAGTTTATTAAGATAGATAATAATAATAATAATAATAATAATATGTACAAACAAGTGATGCACAGTGCAATTGCTCACCACCTGCTGACGGATGCCCAGCCCAACCCCAAGAGCTGGCCCCCCACCCTGGCTAGCCACCCCTATATATTGTTCAGCATGACGTCAGATAGTATGGAATACCCCTTTGGCCAGTTTGGGTCAGCTGTCCTGGGTCTGTTCCCTCCCAGCTCTTGCTGCCCCCCCAGCCTGCCCACTGGCAGGACAGAGCAAGGAGCTGAAAAGTCCTTGGCTTAGTGTAAGCACTGCTCTGCAGCAACTAAAACATCAGCATGTTATCAACACTCTTCTCATCCTAATCCAAAACATAGCACCCTACCAGCTACTAGGAGGAAAAATAACTCTGTCCTAACTGAAACCAGGACAATAATTCATCTCTCATGTTGTGTCAATAGATGCAAAGAGTTTTGAGTGGACTGTTTGAGCATTTGATGGTTAGACATCTGCTCAAATTCCTAGTTGTGCATTCTGTAGTGCATGTGCACATATTGCCACACTGAACACCACTGTTACTAAAACAAAAGGTTATTTCTATAAAGCTTGTTTAAAAATGTGTCAAGGGAAGTCAATGTACTTTGAAAGAAAACTTGCATTTATTTTTTTTTTATTTTTTATTTTTTCTCAAAATATTATTACATCACTTCATTTCACTGAAAATTATTTTGTTTTCCAAATTATTTTCATTACTGAGTTTATACTTTAGCAGTTTATACTTTAGCTGAAACTGAAGAAATTGCTATTTTCAACTAGTAAGAATATACAGATAGTCTAGAGAGAAATTTTAGAAATATGTATTTATCCAATCCTGCAAGAATCTGAATGTTTGAGTCTCTGAATGAGAAAGCAAATGCTGAATCCTGACTGTAGTTTTTTAAACGTCTAAAGCAATTTTTATACACTAAGTGACCTAAATTTTTTTTGGTTGTGCATTCTATAAAATCTGTTTGAAAAAATCTTGCAGATGCTATTACTGTTAAATTTTTTTTACTGTTACATTTTCATACCAAGGATGTTTAGGGCATTATACAGTAATTAGCAAGATAATTAATCCATGTTCAGCCTAACATCAAAATTTATACATAATTTGAAGTGTGTTTAATTTAGTAAGATTTTTTTTTTTTTTTTTTTTTTTTTTAAATGGCTTTATCATCATGGCTTACCTGGGAAAGCTCTCATATGGATATTTATAAATACATTCTTCAACTTTACTCATATCGAAAGCTAATGATCCACTTAAACAATGATACTTAACTAGGACTTAAATATATACTGCTCAAACAACCCAATCTTTTTAATTTAATTTAATTTAATTTAATTTAATTTAATTTAATTTTATTTTATTTTATTTTATTTTATTTTATTTTATTTTATTTATTTTTTAATATTTATATATTTACCATAAGAAAAAAATGTCCTGAAAACCTCATGGATTTTAGCAATTTTAATATTTTAAGAATTGTTTGGAAATTCTTAAATATAATGGGAGATCTAAGATCATTTTTTGTCTGTTTTTTTTTTGTTTGTTTGTTTGTTTGTTTGTTTCCTTTTCTTTTTTTTATCCTTGTTTTCTTAATAATTACAGCTGAGGAATTTTATATTGTTATAAGGGATGCTCCTTCATAGCTCTATATAGGCATACAAGGGAAATTCTTTCTTAGCTCTATCCAACATTTAATAGATTCAATATTATATGCAATTGTATTATTATTTCTGATTTTCAAAAAATCCCTAACATCAACATCAACTTGTAATTTGAAGTTAATTTTAAAATAAAATTTTATACTGGAAGTATTAAATCAGAACTGCATTTTTAAGTTCAGGAAACAATCCAATATGTTTGGATATGCATACTTAGTACAATAGACTAAATCCTGAAAGAATAATTTTATTAAGCTAAATTATGTGATGTTAGAAAATTACATCTGATGATACAAAATAACATGGAACTAAATCTTGAGAAATACCCTATGTAAAATAAATAAATAAATAAATAAATAAATAAGTAAAATCCAGGCCCACGCATAGTGCAAATTACAGAATCACAGAATTTCTAGGTTGGAAGAGACCTCAAGATCATCGAGTCCAACCTCTAACCTAACACTAACAGTCCCCACTAAACCATATCCCTAAGCTCTACATCTAAACGTCTTTTAAAGACCTCCAGGGATGGTGACTCCACCACCTCCCTGGGCAGCCTGTTCCAGTGCCTAACAACCCTTTCAGTAACGAAGTTCTTCCTAAAGTCTAACCTAAAAATCCCCTGGTGCAACTTAAGCCCATTCCCCCTCGTCCTGTCACCAGGCACGTGGGAGAACAGACCAACCCCCACCTCACTACAGCCTCCTTTAAGGTACCTGTAGAGAGCGATAAGGTCGCCCCTGAGCCTCCTCTTCTCCAGGCTGAACAAGCCCAGCTCCCTCAGCCGCTCCTCGTAGGACTTGTTCTCCAGGCCCCTCACCAGCTTCGTCGCCCTTCTCTGGACCCGAATTAACATCCTTGTGTTCTGTGCAAACAGTCATTTTTGTGATAGCTTTCCTGTATTTGTGATTAGTAACACATCACAGACTCCCATCATAAGATTGTCTATGCTTGCTTGGATAAAGCATTATGAATTTAGACATGAGGCAGAAGATGAAAGTGTCCAGTGCTCCCTGGGCTCTTTCTGCCACACCGAGGAACTAAAGCCACCTAGGTGAGGTGGCTTGTGTGTATTTTTCCTGGCCAGTAACAGACTGCACCCAAGAGTAATGAGGGAGCTGATCACCACCAACATATTTTGCCATTTTGTATTTAAAAATAAATGTTTTTAATTGTCCATGCACTAGCCAAATGAAAAGGCAAAATAAAAACTGATAGAATTTTCTATCTAAGCTATATTTTGATTGTGTATTATGTGTGGAGAAAAAAATTATTAAGTATCACAGGTTGTGATACCAAAGGTATTCTCGGGACATGTGATAAGGAGGCCTACAGAAAAACTAGGGAGGGATCTCTGTCAGGGATTTTAATGATGGGACAATTTATCATTTATGGCCAGGTTGGATGGGGCATTGAGCAACCTGGTCTAGTGGCAGGTGTCTCAGGCCATGGCACAGGCATTGGAATTAGATCTAAAAGGTCCCTTCCAACTCAAAGCTTTCTATGATTCTATGATACAAAAGGACTCTATAAACCTGGGGACAAATCATCCAGTGAAGTACTCACTGCACCAAGCCTGTCTGAATTTAAGAAGTGATTGGACTGTGCACTTAGTCACATGGTCTAAAATTTTGGGTAGACCTGTGCGGTGCCAGGAATTGGACTTGATAATCCTTATGGGTCCCTTCCAACTCAGAATATTCTATGATTCTATGATTCTAAGTCAGATCCTACATGTTTTTGTATTAAAAGGAGAGTGGTGATTCCCAGGGCTAAGGAAATATTCTTCAGTCCTTAGCTGCACTTTATGAGGCTACTTAACCATCAAAGAGGTCCACTTAAAGCTCATTAAATTACAGAAAGTTCAGTCACCCCAGCTGAAAGTTACTGTTTTTTTGGGTTCTGGCCCATATGCATGTCCATATCTGCATACCTTCTTTATTATATCATTAACTTAGTGTTGTGGTTTCACTCAGGTGGGTAGCTGAGTTCCAACACGGCCACTCTCTCACTCCCCCTCCTCAAAGAGGATGGGGAAGAAAATAGGATGTAAAGGGCTCAAGCGTTGAGATAAAGATGTGTAGATCGCTCAACAGTTATTGTGACGGCTAAAACAGACTCAGAGTAGGGAGACAGTAAGATTAATTGCCTATTATTAGCAAGCTAAAGAAGTGAGAAACAAAGGAAAGAAACTGAAAATGCCCCATCCACCCTCTTCCAGCTCATCCTGCCAAGCAGCACAGGAGAATGGGGGAATGCGCATTGCGGTCAGTCTATAGCACTTAGTCTCAGCCACTCCTTATCAGTCATCCTCTTTTCCTGCTCCAACCTGGGGTACCTCCCACAGGATGATGTCCTTCCTGAACATCCTGCAGGGGTGTCCCACAGGCAGCAGCTCTACAAGAACTGCTCCAGATATGGGTCCGTGCCACGGGGTCCATCCATCCGTTCCAACCTGGGTCCCCCATGGGTGGCAGCTCTCCCCAGACCCACTGCTCTTGCATGGTCTCCTCTCCTTGGGGTACAGGTCTGGCCTGGAATCTGCTCCAGTAGGAGTCCTCCACAGGCCGCAGACTCCTTCAGTGCAGGTCCGCCTGCTCCACCATGGTCTCCTCCACAAGCTGCAGTGTGGAATCCTGGTACACCATGGTACACCATGGATTGCAGGGGGTCAACCTGCTTCACCGTGATCCTCAGCACAGGCTGCAGGGGGCTTCTGCTCCAGTGCCTGGAGCACTTCTTCCCCTCCTTCTTCACTGATCTTGGCACCTTCAAGGCTGTTTCTCATTCCTCTCTCTCTCCCAGCTGTTGCGTAGCTGCAGGTTTTTTCCCCCTTTCTTAAATATGCTCTTACAGAGGCACAAACAACATGGCTTATTGGCTCAAATCTGGCCAGCAGCAGGGCCCTTATCTAACATGGGGTAGCTTCTAGATTCTTCTCACAGAAGCTACCCCCATGGCCCCCTGCTACCAAAACCTTACCATGTAAACCCTCTACACCTAAGGCTTTCTGGGTCTCATTCAATAAACTAAAATTAGCACATGCAAAATGTTGAATAAACTCTCTGTCTATTTCATAAGAATGTTTTAGATGGGGGTTCCAGGCTCATTTGAATGCTTCTGGAGGCAAAAGTGCTTGGAGGATTTTCATCCTAAGAGTGAGATTGCTGTCTAGTGATCTCAGATAAGAAAAGGCTAGGCCGTCCTGAAAATCAGGAAATTTAAATGGAACTTAATGGAACTTTAAATGATTTAATTTAATTTAATTTAATTTAATTTAATTTAATGGAACTTTAAATGAAACAGCCCCCAACCACCACATCTCCCACCAGACCTTCTCTGTTAGTGAACAGAAGGTCTAGGGGGGCACCTCCCGTGGTAGGCGTGCCAACCAGTTGCGTCAGGAAGCTATCTTCCATGCTCTCCAGAAACCTCCTAGACTGCTTTCTCTGGGCTGTGTTGTGCTTCCAGGTTATGTCTGGGAAGTTAAAGTCTCCCACAAGAACAAGCACTGACGATTTTGCAACTTCTGCCAGCTGTCTGTAGAACTCCTCATCCATCTCCTCATCCTGGTTTGGTGGTCTATAACAGACCCCCATCAGGATGCCTGCCTTGTTGGCCTTCCCGCTGATCCTAACCCATAGGGACTCAACCTTATCATTCCCAGCCGCAAGTTCTACAAGTATCAATATCTCTCTGACCTCTCTAGTGTTAAGTATGTTCATGATTTTGTTTTGAGGCAAAGAAACAAATAGTTGATTTGGGACTTTTATTTACTGAAAACTATTTTCCTAATTACTTTCAGAGTGGGTTTCATGTAAATTGCTTAGCAAGCTACAACATATGCTATGCAAACATCAACAGAAACTACTGTTTTCCATAGAACTTACCTAAAACTCATTAATAAGACAGAAATTCTCATTCCTAACCTGGTCTTACTTTAATATTTTCCTAAAACCTTTAGGAGATAACTTAATTACAACAGCAGTTTACAGTATCAGTACAAAAATTGTGGCTAGTTAAAGAAATGGCTTAAGTTTTCAAGACATTTAAATAAAAATTGTTGAAAGTTTTTGTAGTATTTTCTGAAGCAATATTTTCTATTTTCCTAATTCTATTTTCTATCCCCTTATTGTATTTTCTTTATTCTTTTACATTTTGAAGATAATAATGTATAAAAATGCTACAGAATTGCTGGAAATAAAGGAAATAAAAGTAAATCTATCTGAAAATGTTTATTTTAATAGGGAATATATCATCAGAGACACTTCTTGGTGTTTCCAATGTACCAAAAGCTTGTAAGAACGAGTCTGGCAGTATGTAAATAATTTATAAGGGAAATTTCAAATTGTTATTCAGGTACACAAATAGAGTAGTTTAAATTTATAGTAGTTTAAATAGACCCACACAAATAGAGTAGTTTAAATTTATTATTGTTGTATCAATTATCTTAGCCAACATTTTTCAGTATCAGCCAAATCTAATTGTTAAATTATCAGAAATTGTGCACTCTCCTGAATGAAAGTAATTCTGAGTACTCTGTTATAGTTTACCAGACTGAATAAAAAAGTTTGAAGTAAAAAAATAATTTAATAGGAATATCTAGTGCAAAACAGGTTGCTTTATAATATTCAGTATTAATTGTGTTTCTTATTGAAAGAGGATTGCTAACACAAGAATATTATGCATTTGACCAGTACATTTGAGTGAAAAAATATAAATGACTTCTCACTTTGTGGATTAATTATGTGTGCTTTGTTTTGTCCTTGCTAGTGTATCTTATTTATGGCACAAAATGCTCAACAATGGCAGGACAGGCAAAAATAGGGTCTAAATATTAAAGTACATTCAGAATAAGAAGTTAGGATTTTTTATTTTTCTGTTTTTGAATGACTACAAATATTACCTTCAGTTGCTTATACATCTGATACCACAGACGTACCGCAATTTTACATTATTGGATACATAAAGCCTAGAAAGCATATATTTACATATTAGTGAGAGTCTAGCTCAATCCAAAATAAATGTTAACACACTGGAAGTGCCAAAATCCCTCAGTCATGTCCAGAATTTTCCTTTTATATTATCAGTTTGTGTCTACTGCTTTTCTTTCTTTCTTATTATGACTTTTATGACTTTGCCTTTAAATTAGCAAATGGAGTGTGCTAACACTCAGAAAATATATAGATTTATATTTAAATATACTTCTAAAAAGTCATTATAGACATTTACTTATATCTATGTATATTAAAGTTGCACATCTGATTACACAATTAGTACTTAAAAATGTGAAGTCCCTGAAAGAAAAGACTTCACAAAGCAGCATATGATTTGCTTTCATTTTCATTTTCACAATGGTCACCTGCTGCAGCTTATAGGAATATTAAATCTCTCTTTAGTATTGCCACTTTATCATCTGCTTTCATATTTTCTATTTCTTAATATTCCCACCCACTTCATTTGACAGTGAATTCTGACCTCTGATGCCATTCAATAAATCAACAGTACTTTGGTCTGCAGAATTATGGGATTTCTCTTCATGAATAGTTAAAGATACAGGTAAACAAGTGAAAATTATCTAGAGAAGAGGCATTTTTGATCCATGAAGAAATAATTCTAAAGTTTTCCAGTACTAATACTACTGGATTTTCAAAACAAATAAAAGAGATGCATTAGTAATAGGAAAAAGGTGAGTATTCGTAATTACAATGTATTTTATCTTGTTTTTATACTGGAGTATTAGTACAAAAAGTGTCAGAATAGTAGCAGATGTTTTATGGAGTGATAAATTCAGATCTGACTCTCTGTTAGAACATTGAATTATAGATTCATTAAGGTTGGAAAATACTTTGAGGATCATCTGGTCCAACCACCACCTTACTACAAATGTCACCTACTAAACCATGTCTCAATATAAAGCCACATATGACAAAAATGTTTTTGCCAAGTCATGTTCCAGGTAGATGTATGATTTTCATATGTAAAGTCATGAGTTGGACAAAACAAGCAAAATCTGGGCCATGCTTGTAATTATGTCCCAACTGAGAGAAATGTCCCTAAAAAAAAAAACAAAAAAAAAAAACAACAAAGAAACAAACAAAAAACGTATTATTTAGGCTTCTCTGTACAGGGTTTACATAAGCTCAGGGATATCAGAGGACACCAAGTTGTGGGGAGGTGTCAATCTGTTGTTGGGTAGGAAGGCCCTGCAGAGTGACCTGGACAGGTTAGATTGATGGGCAGTGGCGAATGGGATGAGGTTCAACATGGCTAAGTTTCCTCCTTCACTTTGGTCACAACAACCCCATGCAGCTCTATGGGCTTGGGGCAGAGTGGCTGTGCAGAAAACTGTGCAGAGGAAAGGGATCTGGGGGTGTCAATCGATGCTGACCTGAACATGAGCTGGCAGTGTGCCCAGGTGGCCAAGAAGGCCAATGGCATCCTGGCTTGTATCAGGAATACTGTTGCCAGCAGGACCAGGGAGCTAATTGTCCCCCTGTCCTCAGCAATGGTGAGGATGTACGTCAAATTCTGTGTTCAGCTTTGGGCCCTTTATTACAAGAAAGGCATTGAGGCCCTGGAGCATGTCCAGAGAAGGGTTATGAAGCTGGTGAACAGAAGTCTTATGAGGAGCAGCTGAGGGAACTGGGGCTGTTTAATCTGGAGAAGAGGAGGCTCAGGGGAGACCTTATTGCTCTGTACAACTACCTGAAAGGAAGTTGTGGGTAGCTGGGGGTCGGCCTCTTCTCACAGGTAACCAGTGATAAGACTAGAGGGTATGGCATCAAGTTGCACCACAGGAGGTTTAGGTTGGAAATTAGGGGACACTTCCTCTCAGAAAGAGTAGTTAGTCATTGGAACAGGTTGCCCAGGGAGGTGGTGGAGCCACTGTCCCTGGGGTGTTTAAGGAATGTTTGGATGTGGTGCTTAGGGACATGTGGGTGATAGTGGTGGTAAGGGGATGGTTGGACCAGATGGTCTTGGAGGTCTTTTCCAACCTTATGATTCTGTGTTATAACTTGATTACACTCCATTAAATCAACGTGCTTTAATGCTAATTAAGTAGATGTAAGAATATGTTTGCAGTGTTTTCTAGGAACTATCTTGACTGACTTGTGTGGTGGTTTTAGCATACTGAACATTGTGGCTAGCAAGTGTGTTAGTTGTAATTACTTTAATCAATTCTACTGTTATCTCAAACCTCAAGCCCCACGTTGGGTGCCAAAAAAGACTGTGGTGGTTTTACTCGAGTGGGCAGCCAAGCTCCACCACAACTGCTCTCTCACCCCTCCCCTCCTCATAGAGGAAGGGGGAGAAAAGTCAGCACAAAGAGCTCAAGGTTTGAGATGAGAATGATTTAATTAAAGGAAAAGGGAATGGGGAGAAAAGAAACAAAAGGAACAAGGCCACGCGGAAGCACAGAGAGAAAGGAAAAAAAGTTATTCTCTACTTCCCATCAATGAGCGATGTTCGGCCACGTCCTTGGAAGCAGGGCCTCAAAACATGTAGTGGTTGTTTAGGAGGACTGCCCTCTCCCATGAGAGCCCCCCTTTTTATTGCTGAATGCAACATCAGGTGTTATGGAATATCCCTTTGGTCAGTTTAGGTCAGCAGCCCTGGTGATGTCCCCTCCCCATCACTTGCCCACCCCCAGCCTGCTGGCTGTTGGGGGCTTGGAGGGAGTCCTGATGCTGTGTCAGCACTATGCAGCAATAGACACAACACTGGAGTGATACCAGTCCAGCTATGAGTGCAGAGTACAGCACTGTGTGGGCTGCTGCAGGGAAAGGTGACTCCACCCCAGATAGACGCAACACAACTTAATACATTATGGATAAAATGAACCAGTCCATGTGCAAATTAAAACCCCTCCATCCAGTGTTTCCCTTTTATTATGAGACAGGAAGAGGGAGATGGCTCAAAGAAAACAAAAATGATTGTCAGATCCAGTCTGCAAGATATCTTGAACATTTAGGCTAGTAGTATAGAAGAGCAAATGCTTTGGAGGGTTGTTATTATTGTCACTACTTTTAGAGAAAAAAATAATTTTTTGATTCCACCAGAAAAAGGCAGTATCAACACGGTGAACAGAAATGCAGTCACTTCTAAAAATTTCAGATTCTAATTTAAAATCCATAAGATTTTCAACTATTTTAAAGAAAAAATTATTAATAATAAAGCTGAGTAAATAGGTTGTAATTAATTATTTAGACAATGAATTCTACATTTTTGGACAAGTTTCCCATGAAAAATAGTGAAATTCTCAAGCTATATATGTCGAATAAAAATGTACTGTACTTAGTGAAACATTCTTTAAAGACCATGTAGAAGGTTAAGTTCACATTTTAATGGCTAATCAGACAGATATAGCCCTTTGGCTTCTTCAAATTATATCTACAACTAACATAGAATGGGTTTCAGATTGTAAATTATTGAGTTAAAGGAGAGAATTATATAATTCTATGAATTAAAAACAAAGCAAAATTTGAATAAATTATCACTACCTGTGCTTAGATACTGCAGGTATGAAAATATTTTCCACCTTTAAGGAAAAACAAAACAAAACAAAACAAAACTACACTTATTTTTATTTAAAAATTTGGCTAATCAAGGCAAAGATTTTGTGATTTCCCCATAAAACACACAGTTCAGAAAATGACTGTGTAATGGAAACCTACCATCTACAGTACGCCTCCTTTCACTTAAAAAGAGAAATATACTAAGAAGGGGCCTTTCCCTTTTTGCTTTGGCAACTAATGAGGAGATGAATGGCCTTTTGTAATTTCTTTGCAAAATGTTTGACCTAAAATTCTCCACTTGGCTATCCTCTCCCTTTTGCAACATATACATATAACGTTGCATTTCAAAGATGTTCAGAAGTCCTCAAAACCACAATAACACACAAAGGAAAACCATCTTTCTGCTCATTTTTCTGTATAATTCTTTGACACAACATCTAAAGTGATCTATCCAACTGTTTGAATGAGGCTATTGCAGCACAAAGCAAGCATTGACTCAGGCCAATCTGCAAAGGCTAATTTGTGTTTTGTTATCCTTCAGACAGACCTCTTCAGTGTCTATAAAAGTCTGTAAATGAGTACAGTCTGCAGCTGGAAAAGCCTGATGACTGGCAAGAGACCCAAAGAGGACTGAATAATCAAGCTATGCTATTAAAAGGTATGACATCAATCCCAAATCACTGGGATGATGCAAATCATTTATTGTATTTTTTAATGTACATTCTTTTAATTGAACATCTTTGTTCATGCTTTATTGCAATATGAAGATAAGCCAGAACAGGGTAAAAGACACATTCCAAGGGCCTATTTCTCTAATTGCCAATAAAATCTATGCTGTCCAAGCTTCTGATCAAAAGTAATTGCTACTTTGCTAATTCTCTTCTTGCTCTTTCTTGTGGATAGTATTGGACAAACACTTTGGTTGTATGTTATATTTATATATATAGAACAGTCAAGTAAACATTCTCTGTCAAAGTTTGTGACCATCCTGTTTTTTAATTGACTTCATCTGTATGATGTGCAACCAATTTTGTAATTTATTTTTTCTTTATTTGTTCCTCTCTCAAATAAACTATAAGTAATCACTGAGAAATTGAATTCATGTTAGGAGGTCTTCAGGATTTACAGAGATATGGATAATTAGGATATACATATATATATACATATACACATTTAATGTGCAGATTCTCAGGTTTTTTTCTATATTTATAATTTTAAATTGCAATTTTTAACAAATTATAATTTTAATACACATTCAGTAATATAACTGCATATGCTTCTTAATATTAATCTGTAAACACCTGCACTGAATAAAAAAGTATTTCTAACAGAATAATGGGCAATAAAAAATCTTTGAATAACAAAATTTTCTATCTTATGACATTACAATAAATAAAGATGTATGTATAGCATAACTGTAATCTAAAAACCAAGTTTCTGTTTAAGTGAATATGTATAAAAGAGAATGAAATATATATATATATATATATTGTGCTTCATCCAATAGTTTTAAAACATCAATAACATTCAATTTGTAATTGTTCTTGTTATTTTTTTAAGAGACAAAAACTTTAACTAAGTAGAAACACTACTAAATTGACTGGTTCAGTAAAGTTAGGGGAACTCTGGTGTAAATAAGAAAAGGTAGAGGTGATTTTATATAGTCTATTTTAGCCCTTTAAATAACTGTTACTGTTGTTGTGCTATGATTATCCAAGAACCGTTGTACCCAGATTTCTTCTAACTCATTTCTGATTTTTCAGTTACTCTCCCAAACTAAACCTAACAGTTTACAGTGGGTCCTAAATTTACATCTTGAAATACTGTAACCTACACTGATGTTCAGGGCTCTTCTCTACCTAAAAAATATAGAATATATTTCCTTGGGATATTGAGACATTAAGATAGCAGTACACATCATTTAACAGCATTTACAGTTAGTGTACACCTAAGTGTAGCATTTAACAGCATTTAACAGCATTTACAGTTTTTACCATTTAACAGCATTTACAGTTAGTGTACACCTAAGTGAATGTATTTTATATGTCAAAATACAAGCACAATTTCAGTAGAATCATCTGAGTAATTTTCCAAATGTAATTTACTTAAAGTAGGGTAGGACATTGATAACATCAGATGACACCTCTAGGCTTGGTGGATTATGGCCCTTTGCAAATAGCCTGAGGTCATCCTTGTTTCTTCCCAATTCTCTGTCTATTCCAAGTGCAAGGGTCTCATTCTTTTCAGTACCTGCCCCAATCCAGGTGTGCAGTAATTAAGAAACATTCAGAATTAATTTCCTTTTCCATAGTAAGGCAGTTCTAGATATCTTCTATCATTACAGAGACAGGCATCAATATCTACTTCAAAGTCAAGTTTCCTCAGATAAGGCAAAGCTCAAATTACTTATTCAAAACAATAAACAGCCTAGAGATTTAAAATCATATCTGCTGCTGCATATATGACTGACTAATAAAAACACTTGGAGTCTACTTTTTAAACATGTAGGTATTTTAACACATCCAGATGACCTATAATTGGCTGAGTAGACTTTTTTTTTCTCTCCCTCAAAGCCTACTTTTCTTCTGCTTCTTCTTGTAAATTACATGGCCAAGGAAGAAATGCTTCATATGAAAAAATATCAATGCGTAAAAAACAAACTGCAAGAAATCAAAAGCAGAAACTTCTGATAGATCTTCTCACAGTGTGTATGGTTAGAATCCAAGAAGATGCATGGTTTGACATGGACCAAACCGAACTTTAAAATACTTAAATACTTGTTGGCTCTTTAGCATTTCTTAGTCTTATGGAGGAAAAAAAAAAAAAAAAGGAAAAGTGATGAGGTTTAGCCACATGAAAAAATGTGTTCATTCGCTGTCGGCTCTACACTGTATTATTTCCATGAGAGAAAATGTTTCTGGACATCATATGTGTGCTTTGTGAGAGAAGATCTGAGAGTCAGGCATATAGTTTTGCTGGGGTCAGTTGTGGATTATGCTGGCAACACCTGTGTTTATAGAAAATTTCTGAGTAATAGGTAATATATGATGTACAGCTTCTTTCTTTTCTGTTCTGCATTCAGGTCCTTCGCCATGACTGGAAGTGCAGGAGGTGCCAGGGGATGGAGGACAGAAGGACAAAACTGCCTGCCCAGCCTGTCTTCCACCCCATGGCACTTAATCAGGAAGGTTAGGGTTAGCTATAATCATACACAAGCCACTCCACACTCCTGGGATACACCCCCAGTTAAAATGTGTCAAGAATTTTCCCTTTTCTGTCTGGCTAAGTGTGGAGACAAACCACCATCTATGTCCAGGGGAACACAATCTGGAAGTATGGGGTCCATCCCAAAAAAAGAAACCCCAATTCAAAAGTTCATTTAAAAAATATTACTTGCTCGGAATCTACTTCTGTTTATAATTAGATCCAGCAACATAATATAATTTGTAGGTTACAGTATTAGAAATATCTCTTCCAATAGATAGTATGTAAAAGATACAGATGTTTACACAAATTTCAAATGAAAAAATACAGACCATAGAATATTACTGTAGGTTACGTAATCAGTTTGTGATATCAGTGTATTCAAAAGTCAGGCAGGCGGGGCAGCAGGCTGGCCTGGGTGACCAGGGATCTTCTACTGGAGCTTAGGTGAAAAAAGAAAGTGTACGGCTGCTGGAAGGAAGGTTGGGCAACAACGAAGGAATACAGGGGTGCTGTTCGTGTTTGCAGGGAGAAAATTTGTGTGGCCAAAGCCCAACTAGAGTTGAAGTTGGCCATGTCTGTAGGAGACAATAAAAAAGTTTTTTTCCGGATATGTGAACAGAAAAAGGAGAACCAGAGAAAACATAGATCCTCTGCTTGATGGGGAAGGTCATCTCACAGACAATGACGTAGTCAAAGCAGAGATGTTTAATGACTTCTTCACCTCTGTCTTCAACGCAGATGATGGGCTTCAGGACCCAGGGTGCCCTGTGCTGGAGGACCTTGATGGTGGGAATAACAAACTCCCAACTGACCCTGAACATGTGCGGGATTTGCTGCTCCACCTGGACCCATACAAGTCCATGGGTCCAGATGGGATTCATTCCAGGGTGTTTAAAGAGCTGGCTGACATCATTGCGGGAACTCTCTCAATTATTTTTCAATGATCTTGGGAATCTGAAGAGGTCCCGGTAGACTTGAAGCTGGCAAATGTTGTGCCAATTTTCAAGAAGGGTAAGAAAGAAAACCCTGGCAAGTACAGGCCTGTCAGTCTCATGTCAGTACCTGGTAAAATTACGGAGAAGATGATTCTTGAAGTTATTGAAGCGCACCTGGGGGACAATGCAGTCATTGGTCCCAGCCAACATGAGGGGTAGGTCCTGCCTAACAAATTTGATTTCCTTTTACGATAAGATCACCCATCTAGTCGACCAAGGGAAACCAGCTGATGTGATTATGTGATCTTTTTGGACTTCAGCAAGGCTTTTGACATGGTTTCCCATAGGATCCTACTGGACAAAATGTCCAGCATACAGCTAAAGAAAAACATCATATGATGGGTGAGCAATTGGCTGATGGGCAGGGCTCAAAGGGTTGTGGTAAATGGGGCCACATCAAATTGTCAGATGGTCACTAGTGGGGTCCCTCAAGGCTCCATTTTAGGGCCAGTCCTCTTCAATGTTTTTATAAATGATTTGGATGTAGGACTAGAAGGTTTTTTGAGCAAATTTGCCAATGACACCAAAGTTGGAGGAGTTGTAGACTCAGGTGAGGGTGGAAAGACCTTGCAGAGAGGTCTAGACAAATTGGAGAGCTGGGCGATCACCAGCCACATGAAGTTTAACAAAAGCGAGTGCTGGGTCCTGCACCTGGAACGAGGTAATCCTGGCTATATATACAGACTGGGCGATGAGACGCTGGAGAGCAGCCTAGAAGAGAGGGATCTGGGGGTCGTAGTTGACAGCAAGTTGAATATGAGCCAGCAGTGTGCCCTAGCAGCCAAGAGGGCCAACCATATCCTGTGGTGCTTCAAGCATGGCATCGTTAGTAGGGCGAGTGAAGTGATCGTCCCGCTCTACTCTGTGCTGGTGCGGCCTCACCTTGAGTACTGTGTGCAGTTCTGGGCACCACAGTACAAAAAGGACATTCAACTGTTGGAGAGTGTCGAGAGGAGGGCAACAAAGATGGTGAAGGGCCTGGAGGGGAAAACATATGAGGAGTGGCTGAGATCACTGGGCCTGTTCAGCCTGGAGAAAAGGAGGCTGAGGGGAGACTTCATCACAGTCCACAACTTCCTTGCGAGGGGGAGTGGAGAGGTGGGTGACCTATTCTCCATGAAAAACAGGGACAGGACCTGAGGGAATGGGGTTAAGCTGAGGCAGGGGAAGTTTAGACTAGATATCAGGAGGAGATTTTTCACTGAGAGAGTGGTTGCACACTGGAACAGGCTCCCCAGTGAAGTAGGCACTGCACCAAGCCTGTCTGAATTTAAGAGACATTTGGACTGTGCACTTAGTCACATGTTCTAAACTTTTGGGTAGACCTGTGTGGTGCAAGGAGTTCGACTTGATGATCCTTTTGGTGCCTTCCAGCTCAGAATCTTCTGTTTCTATGATTCTACGATTCTATGACTAGCTCACTCTTGAGTAAATCCAAATGCTTTATTCCAGCATATTTCCTTTGATTTCTATGGGAGACTGTCAGATAAAGACTTTGTTAAAAAAGTGCCTCAGGATTTAACTATCTCATGTGGATTTTATTTCTAAAGGACTATGTTTTGCTTTATGAACTTTTATGTTTCCATGTTAATATGATTAAGAAGACATACAATGAGGTATAAGTCTGCCTGTGCAAATTTCACTTCTGAGGAAACAATTTCACTGACACATTAGGAAAAACTATAAAATCTTATTTACATGGCTTCTTGTCTATATAAAACAGTGGAGTTTTTGTATGCTTCCTAGGCCTATGAAGAATGAAAAAGGACCAAAGCCACTTGTCATGAAGAAAATATTTTCAAGCACCAGGAAACTCAGAGACTGAATGTCATCTTGTGGATCTTGCTTACTTGACATCCCTTCAGTTGCTTTGTACTAGAGTTTCTTAGCACTATAATTTCATCTAATTATGATTCCTCTTATATAACTTCAGTGAAAAAAAAAAAAAAAAAAAAAGTGGTATACTAGGAAGAGATGATCAGAAAATAGCTGTCTTTATTCTTAAAGAGGTTGGTTACTTTGAATGTACCTTCAATTATCTGTAGAGAACAGAAAATACCTACATTTTTATTTCTATTATGTGTTTATTTCTGCATTCAACTCCAATTATGGTGTCTAAAGTGATCTGCAAATTGGTATCTCTCTTTTCTCTTTTTACAGAGTTTGACCATTTCTTTTTTTACTGCAACTGAATCATTTGAGGCCTCCTCGTGATCTAGTCATCACTGCTAGATGCTGCTAGATAGCTTCCAATTTGGGAAGTTTAATTTAGGAACAGCAGATCAAAATACATTAGCTGACTTTGCCTTATTAGCAACGTTTTATTGCAATATCAGCAATTCTCTGTTAAAGTTTAATGTAAAATTGACTACAGTGAGGCTATGCCAGTGGTTCAAGACGGGTTTATGCTGACTTATAATTTCATTGATGCTTATTAGAATGTTCTCCTCTCTTCCCCAGTTCACCATGTGACATGTAATGATATGCTATTTTTCCTATTTACATCAGTTGTAAAAAGGGAGAAAACTTGTGATTTTTTGGTGTCCTCAGATTCCAGACCATAAAGATTCATATAAAATAATTTTGTAAACAAATTATGGCCTAAATCAGCCTTTTTATTTTGACTTCTGAGTTATCACTATGCTATTCCATCGGTTGACATCTTATCACCTCTCGACATAATCTAAAATAACACAATATAAGAGTGGATTTTTATATAATACAGTCATGTTTTAATATAAAATGCCTCTGAGAACTTGGAGCTTGACAGATGCTGATCAAAGTCTTGAAAAAGTGGGTCATCTTTGCAATGATGCACAAACAATACAGGGATGGATGTTCCTTTTGTACCCACCACCGAAGTGTCCCTGGGAGTTTCTTAAATGCCTCATGTATGACAAACCATTTGCTACTTTTTTGAACAAGATCTTGCTAAAAAGCATATATTAAACATTGATTTATAGTATCCGAGGGGGTGATGAACAATATACACAGCATTCCTGTAATTAAAGGATGTTTTTGGTCTAACTGAAAGTTCATTCTCTATAGAACACAAAAATGACCTTTTGTATAGACACAAAAAGACCTGGTTAAATTCTACAAATCTGTAGTACTAGATCTGTTTCTTTCTTATTGGCATTATTTGCTGTTATTTTCAAAGTATAATAATATAGCATCATGTACCTTTATCCTTTATCCTTTGGGGAAAAAAAAAAAAAAAAAAAGTAAAAAAGTAAAAAAAAAAAAAGGAGAAAAAAAAGCATGGAAGTAAGGAATCTAGAAGAGACAGAATATACATTGAAACATGAAACATTTTTTATTATTATTATTCTTTTTTCACCACAAATATTATTTGCTTCAAATGTTCACCTCAGTCTGTATTATTCACACCTCTGTTACTGATGGATCAAGAAGACAAATGCTAGCTGAAACCTACACAGTGTAGTCAAAATTCAAGACAATTTTTAGATTATGTTGTCTAATCCAAAAAATATCTTGTCACTGTTAAGATAAGTTAGAAACAATATATCATTGTAACTCATTTACATTTTTTCACAGACTTCAACTTTTTCCCTAGATTTGTATCAGGTCAGTGTAGATACATATCGGTCTTTGTTTTTGAACTTTGTTTTTGAATGATTTGAAGATGGGGTTAGATTCAGAAGAAGCATTGAGCTTGTACAGTTTTAAAAATAAAATATCAGAGGCAAATGTAAAAAATATGGTGGCTGAATACCTGGAAAACACTAGTTTCCAGAAGGTAAGTGTCTTTCTACTTGACCTGTCTGTAAGTGGTAGGCTGAGAATGGGAGCCAAAAGGGAAAAGGAGAGCCAAAATTATCCTATGCACAATTTAACCACTACACCTGGTGACCATTACACCAGGCTACTCCTAAAGGATTAGCTTTCATTAGATTAATTCATTCAGCTGCATTGCTTCAGTGAATTTTGTCTATTCTATATACATACATATATTCCAAGACCTGATTCATTCTGTTTGAGATTCACTCTGGCTTAACCTTCTAGAATCATGGAACTGACAAAGGATGCAACATTACCTAAATAACAAAATAGTACATTAGGCTTCATATATATTTGGCTAAAAGTGTTGAGAAGATGACATATCAAGAAAAAATCCTGGCATAGCAGCATTTGAACTACACTGAACTGAAGTTTGTTGAATTGAAATGAATATATCCAAGGAAAGGTTTGTCCACCTCTTTTTTTTTTTTTTTTTTTTTTTTTTTTTTGCTTCAGAATATGGGATATAGCAATTGTTTCCAATAAGTCTCTAGCACTTCTGAGTGCCTTCTTTTTACAAGTGTCAGGTAAAAACAAAACAAAACAAACAAACAAACAACACTAAAAACTAAATTTTTACCTGTTTTAATAAAGAAAGTGATCAGAAAAATCTAAGTGATGCCATTGTCAAAGAAGCTATTCAGAAAAGCTAATATTGATAAACACTTGAAGCAAAGTTTTCAGACGCAGCCTTCTTTCAATGTGTTTCTTTTTTCCATAGGTGATCATGTCTGGATATATTTTAAAACAATTTGAGTGATACAAGAAGCAAGCTCCTTCCTTTTACATTCAAATATATGATTCACAAGGTATAACTTCATTCTTTTATCTCTATTATAATTCAGTCATATTTTATTGAAATGTTGTCAGAGTTTCTTTGTCACAGTTCCTGCCAAGCATGCTCAAGCAGCTGAGATGAGAGGTTGAAAGAAAAGTGACTGAACAGAATTTTAACTACGGACAGGCAAATATCAGATGGCTTGTTTCATATTGTGAAGCAAAATACCTGAATTCACCACCTCTTTGAACAGTTTATCCAAGCATTAATGAAGCCTTCAGCCTGGATCCACAGTGGTATCCAGACTTGCAGAGCAGAAGGTATCTCAAGCTGTGCTGAATAATTGTGAATAACAATAATATTTTCAAAATAATGAGTAATTAAAGTATGTATCTTAAATTCTCTTGGTGCTGCTAGAAAGCAGACTCAGATTTCTATGTTTAATTCTGAACACATTGCCATAACACATTATTCTGGTCGAGGAAAATCTAAACACTTATGTTCAGAACAGTTCAAGCAGTGGCAGTGAAATTTTAATCTACTGTTAAACAGCAGACAAGTCAGTCTTCTTCAGCAGTAGAAATATATATATATATGTAATAATTAAAATTAAAAAAAAAAACTTAATTGCTGAGTTTGAAATCTTTTGGCCATGGAACTAACTTGCATTATCATAAAATGGCTGGCATTGGTATAGCTTTAAACAAAGAAACAAACAAAAACACCTGCATACCACTGCTGCTGTATTCAGCTCAATTAATGCTGTTTGGTTGTTGTTGTTGTTGTTGCTTTGTTTTGTATGGTTTTCTTTTGGTTTTGGTGAGAATCACATAAATCAGGTAACATTTGGAAATAAGCTAGGAATTGGCTGTATGAAATTGATGCTGGTGATATATTAAATAAGTTTCATGATGTACCATACTTTCAGCTAGTGAAGAAGAGTTTTTTTATTTTTACATTTGTAGTAATATGATAATCAGGATAATGAGTGTATTTTTTTGTGAAGGATTAAAATGCTACAAAGGAAAATGTCCCCATATGGGTGAGAACTGGCTTTGTAGGACCTTACATGAATTTTGTGTCCTAGGTAGCCTTACTATCCAGTAAGACTGTAACAATAATATAATAATATAGTTTTACTGAAAAAATACTCTAAAGACTGTAAATAAATATTGTTGATGAAATCTTTACCAATAATGATTTAGGCTTCCAATTTAAAAATAAAAGTAAAAAAGCCATTAAAAGTCTGGTTTGTAAGACATCTAGGTACTTCTGAAACTTATATTATAAAATATGTTTTGTAGGAAGCTATATTTAATATTGCATAGTTAACCTGCCTTCTGTTATTTTCTAACTTTCAGGAGCTTTATTTCGGATTTGATAACATTATTCTAATATAAGCAGGCTTAGATTTTGTCTTTGGTGGTGAAAGAGGTAGTGTTTTTTTCTGTTAGAAACAACATTTGCACGGTGAACTGCAGAGCCATTCAGTAAGTGTTCACCCATCTCTGATCACAGCAACTGTTTTCTGCTCACCAACAGTTTCAACTTTTGAAACTTAATCTAACATTTTATGCTCACAATTTTAAACAGATGCTATTTAGAAGTCTCTAGAGACATATCTCTTTTTTCTTTTCTGTTCTACATAATGTCATACCAAGTTATAAAGAGAGGGTAAAGGCATTAGAATTCTAGATTAGTAATACAGTTTCTGAGAACTAAAATGTCAAAAGCTTGATATAGCTCACTAACCTATACTACTGAAAATGGAATTTCAAAACTAAGGGAACGGGAAAATTTCCTTGTGTCTTAACAGGACAAAAGCCACTTAATGCTCTCAAAGTGTGGCAATAGTAGTTGTATGAAGTGATCTAAATCATCTGGTAGAATATGGTAGAATTCATTGCAATTCCTAAACCTCTTTTTCCTCAAGAACATATTTATTTCATAACTAGAGGTTTAAGTACATGCATAATTACTGAAAAACAGTTGTTGTGAGGGTAACTTCATGTATATAGAAAAACTAAAATGGGTAGAAAAGTAATTCAGATTAAAAAAAGAAATCTATCAGAGCACTCCTCACAGAATATTGTGGAGGTTTATTGTAAGTATTTCATATGGAATAGAGAGGATGATAAAGTTGCTAAAGCTTTATAATGATAAAGTCTATAGAATCATATTATTTTAATTTTTGTGTCCTGCTCTCTTGTGATTGATATGCTAAAGAGTATTGTATTGCTACTGTATTTTACCACGAACATTTTAAAGATTTAAAGCATTTTCCCAGGCAAATAAACTTCTTTTTTTCAGAGAGAAAGAATACTCCACTGCTGTTGTTTCAAGCCTTATCTTACCTGTTTTATCTAAGAAAAAATGAGTTTCCGTAAAGATGAATTTATTAAAAGTCATTTAAAGAGGGTGATCCAGAATGCTTGGTTCTATATACATACATTGTATACAAATGTGTACGAATATATATGTATGTATGTGTACATATATATTATTTCCCTAGATTTTGGAAATAAATATATTAATATAGGAACACATTATTTAAGGGGACAGAAATTAAAAAATATTCTCCTGAGAATGAAAAAATGGCATTCAATTAAGTTTCTGATCAATGGATATGATGTTGGAATGTGTGCTTTTTCATATATGTTACATAAATACATATCATACGTACACATATTACTTTTCCTTAAAGCTTTCATTACTTTTATAAAAACTGAATTAAATTCATGTCTAAGCCATGATTGTTAACATAAGCATGGTAGGTTTTGAATACCATATAACAGGCCACATACATCATATATCTTCTTTTGTAAACTTAACTTTTATTAATGTTTATTTAAATTTTGTTAACCTGTTACATCCCTTCCTTATATATCATGTTACTGATTTCCATTCACCGGAGGACTTACAATTTCTATATAAGACTTATTTTTCATTCAGCATTGCTTTTACATTATAACCAAAGATTAGCCAATACAATTAAAGTTGTTTTCAGTGTGTATTCTTTCATACATTATGCTACTTCATCAGTTGTACAGCCTTGGAAGATAACTCTTGGTGGTCTCATTCAGTGACAATTCCAATAGAGCTGGCAAATTAATGTTGTGGGGTAGAACTTTTCACAGATCCCTCATCCATTACAGAACAATTTTTCAAAATATAGAGCACTTTGTAAGTCAAACAAAGCAGAATTATGGTTTAGCGAACTGCAGTCCTGAGTGCGTTATAGTTTATTTTTCTGGTGAAAAAATAAACTATTACTTTGACTAATAACTCTCATGGAATGCAGGAAAAGATTACCATTAGGTATTTCTTGCCAAAAGAAATTGATATCATGATACTCAAAGCACACAAGAAAGACCTGAAGTTACTGGTACTTGAATAGATTTTTAGGCCTGGCATGTGTCATTACTGTAAATCTTTCAAACATTCAGAGTGGAAAAGAATCAGTTTCATCTTTCTTCTGGAAAAAGTTGCAGCTAATCCTCCTTACACTCTGGGCTTGATCCAGGGAGAATCTGTAATTCTCATTGACCAAACTTAAGCAAAGACCACAGGAAACTCAGTACCTTTCTGGGTGAACTCTTTTAGACAAGCTATCTTTAGTTAAATGTGTACATGCATTCTGATTACAAATGGAGCAAGGAGGAAATAAATTTTTGATTTAGCACACAAATTCCATCTTATTCATTCTCAAAAGAAGAAATGACTTCTGTGTAAAACTCATCAACATTTATCTCATAGGATAGCTCTAGGGAAAACATTTTAGTATGTTCTCATTCCAAATGATTAACAACATCTTTAAAATCCTTCCAATTCCTTAAAATCTTTAAGGAATCTAATATTGAGTGCTGGCTGTGTTTCATTATGTGGTAAGTTGTGTTCTTCATTCTATTCTACAGAGAAAGCAGTGAAGGGTTTCTTCTTGTTGACCTATCAGACCCTGGCTGAACACATATAAAGGAAGGTGACTGTCATCTTGTGCAAATAACTTGAAAAAAAATATTAAAAAAGGTGAAATTTTGTTATGAATAATCTGGTTTTTAATTACATTTTCATGTCCTGGTACAGCTTTACTTATCCTATTGCAGTACAGAAAACACTCAAGTGCTATTGAAAATTCTTAGTATTTAACTACGCAAAATTGATTTAGGAGTCAACATCTGTTTTGAATGTTTTGTTCATTGTTTAAGTAACTGCATGATTGAATGATTTCAGGAAACCACTAATTTATGCTGACAGCAAAAGACACAGGTTCTCCAGTAATGCCTATGTCCAGGCACAGAAGAACAGCATATGAAGAATACAGAGGATTTAAGTATAAAATATGCATGATATAAAGACCACACTGATTAGTAAAGTGCAAACACACTACAATTTTTCCAGTCTAAGTGCACGTCCCATTAAGTCTGGGAGGATGGGTTGTTCTCGTGCGTGAACACAGGAAGTGAACATCATGGAGGGAAACACCCTCATTTTTGTGCTTATAATATTTGTACAATAATGTTTATAACATAAAAAAACTAGAAACATAAATAGAAAGAAATTTACTCAAGCTTCAAGGGCACTTATTAACCTTGGAGTTGCATAATTAATAGATATGGCCTTGATCCAGCAAAGCATTTTAAGCATGTTTAACTTCCAGCCTTCAGGTGGTTCTTCTAAAATACTACATGTATAACTAAAACTAAGCACATACTTAATTCAAGATCTTTGCTAGATTGGGGCCCATGTTATTATAAGGAGAGTGTGAAATTTCATTAAAGTTACAGAATGTAAAGAAATGTGTAGAGTCTCAATGACACAAGCTATTTTCACAACAGACTGTACTGTCTGCTATAAACTTACACAAACTAATCTTTCCATTTTGGAGTAACAGTTTAAGCATGAAGTTTCAAATGTAATTAGTAAAACTTCAAAGTAAAAATGTAATTGTCAGCTGTGTACAAAAAGGTTTGAAGCAACTACAGCAAATATTTGTTGTCTTAAATATCAAGTTTTATACACCAGCTTTGTTACTTTACTGTATCAATTGCCAAGGTTAACGCATAGCAGAATATTTGCACATGAAAAACATTGTCTTCCTTTGAAAGGGCTAAATCTATATAATGATTACTGTTGTTTGAAGAAACAGTAGTATAGTGCTTTAAACTGTAACCTTCATAAATACCTCTACTTGAATATGAACCTCGAAATCCTAAAGCAAACAAAAGCATGATTATATGTACAGGAATAATGCCCTTATCAAAATGGGATAACAAACACAATGGTTAGTAGCATTTGAGTAGTGTAACAAGAGTGTTTATAGTAAGATAATTAGAGACAAAATACAATGGCCCTTCCACAGATGGCTTCATGAGCATATTATGCTCTTTGCATTTCAGGACTTTGTTCTGAACAGTTTCCAGATCATTCTTTTAGTAAAGCTACTTTTAGAAGGGAAACCTTTCCTAAGCTTTAATAAAATGTATCTTTCAAACTAAGAATCATTAGGTTTGATATGGCTTGAGGACGAAAGGTTGTTAAAGACCATTTTGACAAGGACAGGAAAAGTTTTTTTATTCCAATAAGACTTTCTGTTTAATTCTTTGTACTTTGGTTCTCAGTTCTTGCTCTTTATAAAAAACTCCTTTTTATTTAGCATGACTACCTTGTTCGGACTTTGCAAGTTTTCAGTTTCAGGTTGTTTCTTTTTTACCTATTTTCATATTTTTGCACACTTTTGTATGTCAACATTTTGCTAAAACTTACTGCTGATTTACAAGATGCTAGCAATGAGTTTCTAAAATAGGAACAATTTTAGGAATGTCAGTGGCCTACATGGTCAGTGAGATTACTGAAATGGAAAATAAAATCTTTCTGTGAGGAAATGATCTCTTGCACATTTAGCTTAGAGCCTCCAATATTGCCATTAAACATTTGGCTAACATGTTTAACATGATAAACATAAAGTTAAGTCATTATTATAAGTGCACCTACTTTATTGTAACAGTAACATAGTAAAAGAATTGTAGACAGTAGTTATCAAATAAATATGCTAGAGTTCTGATATTCAGATGCCTTCATATGCATGTGAGCAAAGCCTTTCACTTTTACTGTAAACAAAAGATATTTCAGATTCTGTCATCCATCCTTGATCAAGACAATCCATCTCCACTTTCAGTAACAAGTTTGCTAGGTGTCGTAGTGAAAGCTGAATTGTCTGACCTCTACCCTCAGTAATTCCCACCTTACATTTAACATGACACCATAGAGTATGTGAAAAGTGTTAATATGATTCGTGTCGTGTATGAAACAATGCTAGGGCAGCATGATGAAATGGAACTTTCTATCTACGAAAAACAGAGTGATTAGTGTACATAGTTCTTGTACTGTGCAAAATAAGAGTCTAGCAATTTGTGTAAATAGAGGGCTTGAAGGACGAACACTGAGACTTGAGTCTGGGAGATAAGAGGACCAAGGAGGTTTTTTTTTTTTGGAAACTACTGACTTCTGCATGAGATGCTGCCCAAGCTTCTGATGTTTGGCAAAAGGATCCACCAAATAAGGAAAAAGGGGGAGTTGAAGGACGACCGAAGGACAAAGCCTGGGAGGAAGACTACGAGCCTTCAGCACAAGAGACCCCCAGAAAGACCACCAGAGACTGATACGCATGCGTCCGGAGAGGGTTTGGATTCTGGGAACTAATTATAATAACCCTGCCTTTTCTAGGAATAGTGATGAATATGTATTAGTCTAGGAGCATAAAAATCAGCCTCCTGATGTAACAGGTGTGCATCTTGGTGGAGCAGAGACTCCCGGTGCACCCAGCGCTGTTTGCTTGCCTCTATTCACTTAATAAATTACAAACTTTAATTTTAATCCTATTTGGGACTCAAGCATTTATCACAGAGTATTTAACTTTAAAACGGTTATTGCCTTATGAATTATTTTCTTAAGTGTGAACACAGGACCAATTCTACAACATCTCAAAGTGAGGGATGAGATAGGCTTCTGAACTTTGTAGAAGTGATGGCCAAAAAGTCTCAATATTACATATACTGAAATTTGAGAAAGGAACTTGATTGTCTTCTGTGGACCCTACATGAATTTCTATAGGATTCCGTCAACTGAAGTTCCACAGTAAGGCCTCTGAAAAGTAGGCAATATTGTCAATTATTTCTGGATACATAAATATTCTTCATATTTTGATAAAGTGCTTCACTTTTTTTCCATTCCCACCATTTGCATCTCATTAACACAGAATTTATTTTGTGATTTCTCTGCAGTCATTTGTAGTCCTTCAAAAATCTTTCACAAAACTTGTTTGTAGTTGCTATGATAATTCAAACAAATAAGGATTAAGGAACTGAAAGAGTGGGTGTCACATTTTGGAGACAGTTGTAGCATGTGAATATAATGCAAATTAACAAAGGTGCTCTTAAATGAAACTAATTACAAGATTAAGCCATTCTATACTTGGATGGAGAAAATAATTCCATGTAATAAATATAGTTGTGCTGATGAGAGACAGCTGACATAGCTAGAATTTGGCATTACAAGAAAAGTATACAAATTAAGGATTTTGTTTTTGATAAAATATTTCTTCCCTGTAATTTTAGTATGTTTTAATTCAAAATTTTTAAAATAGCCTACATATAGTTTAGTAGAACTATTTTATACTCATAAGATGTCTCAGTATATCAAAAAATCTTGTTCGGTGCTTTAAGCCTATCTTAAAATTAATAAAATCTTCTCTTTAATAATGGAGAATCACAGCACAGCCATGATTAGCATTCAGTCCCACCCTAATGACAGAGTTTGTTCCAGTACAGAAAAGTCAGGAGAAGGAAATAGAAAGTGCTGTATCTTCCTAAAAGTGCTATATCTTTCTAAACTCTTGTGGAGAAAACACAAATAAATGGAAGTCACAGCCAAATGAGTAAAAAATGAACCACAAAACCAAGTCTTTTCTGTTTACATTTTGAAAATCATTTCCATCCAGTTATCTTTGGCTGAGTGTGCAAGCTCTGTTACAGTGAAACTATGACATTAAATCCTACAGTATTGGGTAGCAGCTTTTTACTTATTTGTTTATTTTAATTTCTGATTGCATACTTAGAGATTGAGCCATGAGATTTTGATAAGATGTTTAGCTCTTGAAAATTACATACAATTAGTATGAATTAAAATAAATAAAGTGAATACAATTATTTACATATATGAAAAAAAAAAATCCTATCCAGTGGTTTCAATTAACATCTTTAATTTATGTGTGTTATGAATTAAGTCAACCACTGAAAAGTTACTGATGGCTAGTTTTTTGCCATCTTGGATCCTATATGTTTGATTATTTGGAGGAAAGAAATGTCAGTTGCCAGTGTGAAGAACATAAGTTTGTTTGTTAAGTCCCTCTGTGCACCAACAGGCTTTAAAGACCCTGACCAGCATCATCTGTGGCCCGCATCCACTCATAACCTTGGCCTCAAGAGCTCCATCTAAGACTATCAGAGGTTATCTAAGAGTGCACATGCCAAATTTGGGTGTATTAGCCCTTGTTGCTCCCTCTCATTACTTGATTTTTCAGTCCTCAAAGACTTATTCTCATATGAATGCCAAGGGTAGATTATTTCACAGTGTAAGCTAAGTGACCAAGAAGACTGAGGTGACACTGTCCAGTAAGGTGGCTAGGCAAAATAAATAAATAAGTAAATAAATGTACATATATATATATGTATATGTACATGTATATATGTACATGTACATGTACATGTACTTCTTCAATATCTCTTTGTTATTACAAGCTCCTTGCATGGACAATTTTGTCTCTTCCTAGCTTTTGAAAGTGTGGAGCTATTGCCCCACAACATTAGCTTTTCATAGTTTTAAAAAACAAAGAATATTTAGCATTAACTCTGTCCTACACAGGCACTTCTGTTCTAAGACATTTCTATTTTATATATAAATTAGTTATGTTTTGCAATTTGTATGCATATTTATACAAGAGCAATAAAAGCCTGATCTGTAGGAGTAGTGTAACTGAGTGTTATGCCAGTCATGAAAACTGTCATTTGACTTAAATCACACTAACACAAGGGATGTTGGGCATGGATTTTGCTTTCACAAAGGAATTCCTCTTGGATATGTCTAACAGTGCTGTCTTTTGATCTTTCAAAACAACTTGGGATAGTGTATTGTTCCTCACATGTACATGAAAAAATAGACCCTGCTAACATGATGGCAAAAAAAAAAAAAAAAAATCTTTTTACTTCCTTTTTTTTCCCCTCAGTAATTTCACATCTCTTTTTAAAGACAGCTGAAGAAAGGCAGGGAATATTCTTAGTGTTCTTCCTACCTCCATATGTTGTGGAACTGCTGATAAAGTATAAGCTGGTCTGGAATTTTACACTCTAATTGGAGTTTGAAAATTCTGGAAAAGATGAGATTTTAAAAGTGCAGTTTTAGCACTGACCTCCACTCAGTCCTCATCTCATACACACACTCATTTGTGGCGTGGAGGGAAAATAACCTCAGACAAGGAAACTCACATCACGTTGTAGAGGGAGGTCATAGAATTTGAAATTCTGTCATGCCCTCAGAAGAGATATCACAATGTTTTGATAATCCTATGAAATGACCATAATGAACTGCAACATTTAATATAAACATTTCAATTGATTCTGGTTCCAAGGTGCAAGGGGAGTAATTTGGAAGGTCAGTTTGTGCTAATGTATGCTATATTTTGAATATGCTGAAATTTGAAATAAAAAGACTACTTTATTTCCTTACACTGTGTATGTGCTGGCTGACACACCAAAACAAGTTAGGGCTCCACATTTCCTAGAAATACAATATTTTTCTACAGAAAATTTTCTGTAGAAAATTCAAGGCATAGTTCGTTTATTCTGACCTTTTTAGATGTCTCTCTTCAACCTCTAGCAACCTTGAAAACTAATCAGAAAGAAGATTTTTTTTCACAGACTTTGTGGTGGTCAGTTTGAAATATGAATTTAATGGACTTGTTTCACAGAGGCATAATTAAAGACTTTATCACAAATATTAAAGTCATTTTTATGCAAAGTGGCGCAACAGTTAGTTTTGAAACCATTTCTACTCATATCACAGTAACATATTATAGGATACTTAGGCATTATGCATTCTGCATTTGATAGTCACTTTTCTAAATGAAAAATTCTAATAAAGGCAAGAATATAGTTTTGCTGAAAAAATGGGTATATGTCTTTTAAATTCAAAAATGAAGCTATATAGAAGCCAGTAATCATCACACATTAGTCATTGATAAGTTGGAAAGTGTATTCTCAGCTCTTTGCTTGTCTAACCAAAAGAATTAAATTCAAGCTTTGACTCCAAATTTCAACTCATACCCCCCTCTGGGCATCAATCCCTGGCCAGCTTTATCAACAATCACAAAACTCTGACAGTTTGAAGGTTGCATCTAAAAATCACACAGAAAGTAGAGCTTTTTTTTTTTTTTTTTTTTTTTTTTTTTGTTAGGCTATTGACTTTCAAAACAGCTCTGTCTCTTGCATACAATCTTGATAAGGGAACTTTCCAATGAGGAACTTGGTAGCTGGATGTTAGATAGCAAGATTGTCTTTTCTAAGGAAAATTATGGTCATCTCCAGTTCGTATCAAAATCATCTCCATCTCATATCAAAATGCTACCAACTGAAACAAAATACATAAATGAATACTGGAAGTTTATTCTCAAGGAACAGTGTTGTGCTCAAGAAGATTTCTGATGTGTTCTAAATATATCATTCAAGACTGACTTGGGCTAAAAAAGTAAGCATAATTGTTTGTGGAAAGAAAAGCCACTGCTAATTGATATAATTCAATAATTTGTTTTCTTTCCATAATTCTGATAAATTACCTTTACTCTTTAAAGTTATCATTATCTGAGTGAATTCATTTACCAGGTAGTAGGCAAACTGAGAAACATGAACAATTGCCAAGAAGTGTCCATTTATGATGGTGTTATAACTGATCTGGAGATTGTTAAACCCAGAGAAGCCATGGTAAAGTTCTCTAATTGATAGTTTTCCCTACATTTGAACAGAATTTGTACATGTATCAGTACTGGCTTCCTGAAAATTTCTGACTCTGCCAGTGAACTGATTCAAACAATGCAAAGTCAAATCATCATGCCTTCTTTCAACCACTCATTGCTCTCTTACAGACCACAAGAAGACCAAAGTTGTCAAATGAAGAATATTTGCCTTGTGATTTACAACTTTACTGGATCCTTTTTTTTTTTTTTTTTCCTGTATGGAAATTTTCATAAGTGGTTTGGCAAATGCCTTAAAAATAACTGTGGTATTTGGCAGAAAAAAAGGCCGCAGAACTTGGGCCTGCTGTTTCCATTTTAGTTCAACATTTAGACTCCTCTCACTGATACGAACCAAGCAGAGAATTCATAGTCCAAAGACAGAAGTTATTAGAAACAAGTTGAGTAAAAAGTAGACATGTGGCTCAACCCACAGAAATTCATTAAACAATGGTTTTGTGAATGCCTGTTCCAAACAATTTGTCAAATCAACTGTTCATTATAATGCAGCCTAATACTGACTGCATATATATATAAATTTACACATCAGTAGCTATAAAAGTGTTTATATTTATCGCACAATACTGTTCATTAGACATAGTGGAGAATGTGAGCACACATGTTAGCAATTTCTACCCAGAAAAATCATTCAGTTGTTCACATGGCAGAGGTCTGTGTATTATTAGGAGGAATCCAAATACACGCACTTACTTTATCACTTTTTGAAAGGGCAGACAAAGGTCATAAGCGACAACTTCCTGAGTTTTATTTTCTTTTAATTTCAACATATGTCACCAGAAAACATACCCAAGCTCAAGGCTTTCAAGTGAAAGGCTAATTTCACTGCTATTTCTTATTCATTAATGCTTAAAATTGCCTGTGAGAGGTGACACTTTGTGGTACAGATGCAATCACATGTTGTCCATATGGGACTGACTTCTGAAACACCCAGGTTAGACCTCAGGGAGAATATTTATTAACAGTGTCTCCCATACCAGAGAGTGGTGGCACAGACTACCATGATCTATTGCCCCAGAATACTTCCCCAGGCACCCATGCTAGCAGACTGTTTCTGAAGAATGTGTAGAGATGGGCCTGTGAGTAAGAAATGAAGCAGGTTAGGCACTGTACGTAAAAATAGCATGAAAGGAGTCATAAGTGCTGATGGCCTCTGTGACAATGATGAAAAAGCCCCAGCCTCCTTGCAGAACTTCTCTGAGATGCAGGGCCACCCATAGAGCTAGTCCCATGACTAGAGGCACAGTCTAGCTACAGTGAATAAGCAGAACAGCAGGAAAGTTCTATAAATTCTATAGAATTAATTCATTTCTTTACCTCAGGTCTGCTGATAATAGTGAGTACAACTATATGGAGTACATGGAAAAGCTGTTGATTTCAGAATAGTAAATTGTAATGTTTATTAGATAGTGAACTATACTTCTTTTTGGTTTTGAGTGCTTAATAGCTATGTAAAAATCACCTCTTAATGAGGCAGTTTGGAAGCACAATGAGCTGAGAGTCGATTGGAGAAATGATGGAAAAGCAATTTGTGCTTGTGACTGAGTTTATCATTGCAAAATATTGAAGAGCAAAGTTCTTTACACAAGGAAACAAAAAATTCTTAGCAGTTGTCCTTGAGACAGTGACAGGCACCACAGTATGACTCATCAGGGCATCATATTTAGACAAACTATCAGCATTGGTACAGGTGCTGCAACCTTTCTTACAGAGGTTGAAGAAAATAATTTTGTACTATTTTCCATTGTGCTGAACAAGAATTTGCCTGCAAGCCTTGCTTGCCAGATTGGACCCTGTTCCCACTATGATTTGTGCTACTATGAAACAAGAGTGCCAAATGCATGGGCCGTAATATAATGAGAGGCTAGCTTAGTCTGAAAAATAATATCATAGAATCATAGAATATCCTGAGTTGGAAGGGACCCTTAAGGATCATCAAGTCCAACTCTTGACACCGCACAGGTCTACCCAGAAGTTCAGACCATGTGACTAAGTGCACAGTCCAATCGCTTCTTAAACTCAGTCAGGCTCGGTGCAGTGACCACTTCCCTGGGGAGTCTGTTCCAGTGTGCAACCACTCTCTCAGTGAAGAACCCCCTCCTGATGTCAAGCCTAAACTTCCCCTGCCTCAGCTTAACCCCATTCCCGCGGGTCCTGTCGCTGGTGTTAATGGAGAAAAGGTCTCGTGCCTCTCGACACCCCCTTACGAGGAAGTTGTAGACTGCGATGAGGTCTCCCCTCAGCCTCCTCTTCTCCAGGCTGAACAGGCCCAGTGCCCTCAGCCGTTCCTCGTACGTCTTCCCCTCCAGGCCTTTCACCATCTTCGTAGCCCTCCTCTGGACACTCTCCAACAGTTTCACGTCCTTTTTATACTGTGGTGCCCAGAACTGCACACAGTACTCGAGGTGAGGTCGCACCAGCGCAGAGTAGAGCGGGACAATCACCTCCCTCGACCTACTAGCGATGCCGTGCTTGATGCACCCCAGGACACGGTTGGCCCTCCTGGCTGCCAGGGCACACTGCTGGCTCATATTCAACTTGCTGTCTACCAGGACCCCCAGATCCCTCTCTTCTAGGCTGCTAATATACGGATGAAAACATGGGCTCTGCTCCACCTTTCATGCTTTTCATATTTGCGTTTGGAGTATACACAGACAGGACACCAGACAGAACTGACAGACAATTAAAAGGCCACTCAATACAAGGAAGTATATCTGCATGACACATGACCTCTGCTAGCAGACACTATTGTAGGGCATAAAACAACGTATTGCTGTCAACCTGAAGTCTAAGAAGAATTATATTAAGCCCCACCAAGAGGTTAACATCTTTCCAGCAGAGCTTTGTTCTGACTGTGTCTTTCTTATAAAAACTTTAGGATTCCTTGTTCCTGAGGGAGCTTAATCTTTCAGATTTAGGTAAGGAGAAATGATATGTAATACTAAGAATTAAACACTATAAAATTATTGGGGGTGAGTGGGATATATATATATATATATATATATATTAGAATTTGGTTAAAAGAAATCCTGTTTTAAACGAACTATAAGACTACAAGCATGGTGGGCACCATGTTTAAATTATGTTTTCAAAAGGCTGCTTAGAAAAGTAGCAAATATATATATATATTTAGATTTTTTATAGCTCCTAATGGAAAAAAAGTCACAATATTTTTTATGTATGCTGTACTGTGTGTGATTTAACCATGGAGAAATAGATTTTAGGAATATTCTCTTTTCCACCTGTTGATCTTGCCTTCAACATTTTAGTGCAAATACTATGGAGTGTATTTTTATTCTTGTATATCTAAAATATGGGATTTAAAAAACTCATTGTTACTTAAAGAGGATGGAATGATGTTCTTGTTTGTTTGTTTGTTTGTTTGTTTGGTTGGTTGGTTGGTTTTGGCAAAATGAGTATCTTTGAAATAGTAAAATTACATAGTTCATTTCCACCAGATGTTGAATATCCTCCTTTTTGAGAGCTGAGCTATGTATTGTACAGGAATAAAGACAGATGCTATGTGGTACTTTATTGTTGGATTGTTAGCATATTTATGTTGCATAAAGGGCACTGCAGAATAATATTTGCAATGTTCTATGCCAAATACATTCTGAAATAGTTGCAGTAGCATAGAACAGATGGAAATTAAAGTAGTGTTCAAGCTCAAATCTGTTTCCTTTGATAGTTGTCTGCAAGGATGGTTTTAAGCAAACTTTCAAAACAAACTTTCTAGGTATTTAAGATGTGTAAATATGACAATGGAAAATGCAGCAGAAAGTAATTAAACACATGGAAAACAGTCTGTTATTGATTTTACTTGAACGGAACAAAAAGATAAAATGCTTGAAATGTTGTTAAATCTTTTGTACTGAAGAGATGTATATGTGTCCATTGTATTTAATTTGAGTGAAGTGGTTCTTTTTTTTTTTTTTTTTCTTGAGTCTGTTGTCCAAACAGAAAATGGGACACTTGAATAATTGGTGTGCTTTTGATTTTGATGGCTCCCATAATCCCCACTTTAGATGCTGTAGGGTAGGGTTGCATTAAAATTAAATGAGGATGAGCTGCTACAAAACTGTGACAGGATGATTTTCCAAAGTTTCAGTATATTTTGTTAATTTTTGTGGATTTTTTTTATATTGTTCATTTATTTTATGCTTTAATTTGAATTTATGAAAAGCTTTCTTAAAAAAAGCAAATAAGAGAACTCCCCAAAGAAATGGATTACTATTTTAATATCCAAAATGAAAGCACAACAATGGAAATAAAGTTTGCTTTCTAAATGCAACAGTTTTCAATTTGAAAAAAATAGTTGAATAAATTAATGCTGAATGAGAATTATTTCACACCTGTCAGAGGTCATTTACAATACTTACTCTCCTCTCCTTTCTGAACACCTTCATTTGCTTTTTAGATGCAGGTGGGAAATGTATGAAAGGATATGGAAATGGAAATGGAAATGGAAATGGAAATGGAAATGGATATGGAAATGGAAATTGAAATGGAAATGGAAATGGAGATGGGGAGTGAGAATGGGAGTGAGAGTGGGAGTGAGAGTGGGAGATGGAGAGGGAGATAGAGAGAGAAGGGAAGGGAAGGGAAGGGAAGGGAAGGGAAGGGAAGGGAAGGGAACTATATTGCTGCTTAGGAAAAGGCACTAAAACCAGTAGTTCTAAGGCTATTTTAAAATTTGAAGTGTAGAAGGTAGGAGGACAGAACAAACTTTATTATCAGCAAATAACCTATTTTGAAACAAGGAGAAATCTAGTGACAAAGTCTGCTGTTTACACAAAGCGGTGAGGGTTTGTACCAAAAGCCCTGCTTCTCTTTGTGAACCTGGACTTCATGAAAGTTTCAGCTTGTGATGGTGGAAGTAATCACCTGAAAATTAGAAACAAATAGGCATTATTATTATTATTATTTAAATTTAAACTTCACAGGAACACATTTTCACCCTTATTTAGGCTTATAAATGGACTTGGACAACACCATGTTTCTCTAACAAATATTAGAGAAATGCATGTTTCTCTATGTGTTCTCTTAATGCTTCATAGTGAATGACAGAAATGTTCATTATAATAACATTCAATTAAGATAGGCAACACTATACAGCAAACAATTCTTTAAATAGTTAGTAAAGAATGTAATAAAAAAAAAAAAAAAAAAAAAAAGAGAGAGAGAGAGAGAATTTATAGTATTGTTAGCTTCCATGCCCTACTGAGAAATAAATATAAGGTGAAGGTCATAGTGCTGGCCCTTCCTTGTCCTAGAGCATTTCAAAATTTATCTAAAAGAAAATCTACAGAGGATCATTAAGAGAGGAGAGCAAAGCTAGGGGAAACATTATGACACTTTAGAGCTTTTGTGGGAATTCTACTTGGTGAAATTACTTACATACATCCACCTGGAAATTCCTTAGGGAATTTTATCAACATTTCTTCCTCTTTTTTCCCTTCAACTGAAATCAAGATCAATTCACAAAGCCTTCCATTATCTGACACAAGAAACAAATGTGTTGAAATGATTAGCAGTGTTTAGAACACTAGTTCTCAAAGCAAGAGGATCTACAGACTGTAACACTAGCCTGTAGAGCCATCAAGTCAGGCCCTTTTTTACCTTTCTGAGAAGGAGAGACTCTTAAATTGAATAATTGTCATTTTCCACCTTTCAGTGAGGCCAGAAATCACTAAAGATCTCATTTAAACTTTCCATTCTAGTTCTCAAGCAAATTTACATCAGAGGTCAGTCTTTTTGCAAGATTTCTGGAGAGAATTCTTCATCATAACATTTTTGTTGTTATTGTTGTTGTTTTCCACTGTAGTTTGAACTATCTTCTATCAATTTTTTCTTGTAATTTCACCCATCTTATTCCTTCATTGGACCTTTCAGAGTATAAGAGTACAGTCCCAACCATGCCTTCTCTCTAAGTATCATGCTTCTCAGTACATTATGTAGTTAATATTGATTTTAAATCACACTGAACTCCGTGAATGCATTCCTACTCATGTACTTCTCGATGACAGTCATTTCCATACCTTTATTCATCTTGGATATAGTACTGTTTTTATTTTTCTTCTATAGAAAGATTGTGAATTCAACTCAGTTTTACTTTTACAGGCATAACAAAAATAGAAATAACCTGAACAATCTATCAAAGCACAAGATTCTGGAAACTATTTTCTTCTCATTAAAAGGAGATCAATACATGCACATTAAACTAATTATCCCAACAATAGAATTTAGCATGGTAATAGGATCTGACAGGCTGTGGTAGTTGATCCTGTGCATTTTCAATCACTTAGTTAAAGACTGAGTTACCTTACATAACCCCAGAAACAATTTAAACAATTTAAAAATGTTATCTACATAATGTAAAATAGGCTTTAAGCACTAATAAATGAAATCTTAAACCATTATGTGAAGAAAATAGAAGCTGTGTATGCATAATATTCTGAAAAAAAAATCCTATTCCATAAGTAAATGAATAAATAGTGAAACATAAGGGAGAGCAAAATAAATGTATTTAAAAAAATGGCTTATGTGTCTTTAAGTTAAGTTTTTGTTTAAGCTTTTGTTTAAGTTTAGGGCTTATGGAGGGAAACATTTGGAAGGTCTGGAGGCTGACGGATAGTTTGAAAAGAATAAAGAATGCTGATATTTTGGTGAGGCTGCACTTGGAGTACTATGTGACGTTCCAGATCCCCCAGTACAAGATAGGCCTATAAGTACTGGAAAGAGTCCAGCCAAGATGATCAATGGATAGGAGCACTTTGCCTATGAGGAGAGCCTTAGAGAATTAGGATTGTTCACCCTGGAGAAGAGGACATTCAGAGAGGATCTTATCAGTGTGTATAAATAACTGAAGGGAGGATGCGGTGAAGAGAGAGCCAGGCTCTTTTCAGTGGTGTCCAGTGAGAGGACAAGAAATAATGGGCACAAACTGAAAACAAGAGTTTCTCTCTAAATATCAGGAAGCATTTCTGTACTGTGTGGGTAACAAAGCACTGGAATAGGTTGCCCGGAGTGCTGGTGGAGTCTCCCTCCTTGGAAATATTCAAAAACTGCCTGGACATGGTCCTGGGAAACCTGCTCTAGATGTCGTTGCTTGGGCAGTGGGGTTTGATCAGGTGGCCTCGAGAGGTTCCTTCCAGCCTTAACCATTCGGTGATTCTGTGATATGCTATTACAAATATATTTTGCAGAGGAAGATCTGAGTTCATAGTGCCATACTACATTGCCAGGATGCCCCAGGGCTGGGGCTTCCCATGGGGTCTGTCAATGCAGTGCCTGGCAGCCAGGGCTCATCCCCTGACCCCAGCCAGGAGCAGGGCAGCTGTGGGCACTGGGACAGCTGCAGGCATTGGGAACCTCCCTGGGGACAAGGATGGGCCTAGGCCAAGCTGGGATGTGAGTCTGCAGGTGCAGATAGGCACCCCAAGGCCTGCAGCCAGGCCCCGGCACGGCCACGGAGCAGCAGAGCAGGAGCTCAGGCCAGACCTGCAATACACTCTCAGCAGAGGCAGCTCTTGGGTCAGCTGTTGCTATTGCATTCCTGCAGACATCATCAGGGAGAGGCCACTTGCAGGTGCTATGGTACAGGGCTGGCTCTGAGTTCCAGCAGCCAGAACCCAGAGAGGTGTTTTCAGAGCCCTAGAATTCACTGCTGAGCTCCCTACAGAAGCCACACAAGTGTTATTGCCTGTTTTTATACTCAGAGAGACCCACTGAGGGTGGAAACTGCAGTATGGAAGGAAGGTATGTCAGCAGTGGCTTTAAACCACCTTTGTGCTGCCCCAAAAGTTACTGCATCAGACAGTCCCAAGACACCCCTGGGACAGCTATTCCCTATGCTAACAATTGAATGGAGAAGGTGAGATACTTTCTCCCCACCCTCGACAAGGATTTTGCGGGCTTCTCTTCTTGGCTTCAGCCAGTATATGAAGTGTGTTGCAGATGTGGAAAGTTGCTGATAGTTTTAGATGACAAGTACCCAAAGACTTCTGTGTTTTAGAGAGCCCTGATGGTGTGCACTTAATGCATTCTATTAGAGCAAGAATTAGAAACAGTGGCTATTTTATTAATTGTGACCCAGACTATCATGCTTTTTACATTATATCCAGTAATTTTTCAAGTACACATTTTAATAGAATTATTTACTTAACATAAATGTTGTCCATGTCATCTATCCCTAGGAAAATAAAAAAAAATCATGTAGATTTTAAACAAATTTTCCACTTACCCATTTATGCTATTATTTGAAAGAATCCTGCAGATATTTATTCCAAATATATTTAATAACTATACTAATTTTCAGAGTTCTTTGTGTGTGTGATTAAACATAAAGTGGAAAATCAAATGTGAAATTGTAAAGTAATATAATTTTATGTTTCATCACTCTACATGATACTATCATCATGTATGCCTTACAGGTATTATATTATTCCTGGGCTCTCTTTCTAGTGAAACAACAGAGGCAAAACTTGTGTACAGGTCTAAGAACAGTTCATTTAAGGTAATGCTACTCATGGGTTGCCTAACTAAGCTCTTTTCATATTTGACTCTGTCAAACCTGTGAGACCCAGACTTTCCATGGTTCCCCATGTCACAGACCAGAAAATGTATTATGACCATGGAGTAGTGGTGATGGTGTCAGACTGTAATAACACTGGTCTCACAAGATGCAACACAGTCTTCATGTTGTTTCAGGTACTCTGAACAGACAAATCACCAAACTGAAATATTTATATCATAGGAGATACAGGGGTGCCACATGAAGCACAGAAAATACCAGGCCAAGTGCTTGCAGCACAAAAAAAAAAAAAAAAAAAAAAAAAAAAGCCTGATCTACTCTGGATGGGGTTAACTAGGTACTACTTTGTTCAGTAGCTGCACTCTGGACAACTGCAACCTTTAGTGGTTGTTGTTGTGTCAGATAAACATGTTTTCACAGGAAAATATATATGATTTCGAGTAACTATGATACCTACTTCTGCAGTCATATGCCTATTTTTCCAGTCATATTTATAGATATAACAGGCATTTACACTGACTGAAATTACCAGTTCACCCTGCTATCTAAGGCATTTTCAGCTATAACACATTCATGGCTTCTGAGGACCCTCATTGTCAAACTGATAAAATATACCAAAGGCAGGGCATGCATGTGGCTGAAGGCATGTGCCCAAAGAGGGCATTTCCAGATGCCTGTGGATCCTCCCAAGGGTATTGAGCCAGGTATTGCTGTTCTTATGGCATCTTGGAAAGAAGCAAGTTTACACCATCTCAGAGCTGAATGCAACACACAGTCTATTAAGAACTTTCACTGACTATATTAGACACTACAGAAAAATCCAGCAAAATGACAGTGGACAGGGAAGCAGATGGTGAGTTTGGGCTGGGTAGGAAGAGCTTGTCAAGAGCTTGCCACCTTGCAGGGTGGCAAGGAGGCTGAGAATGCTTTTTGCAGGGTATTGTGTTTTGTTGCCAACAACAGCTATGCTGAGAGAGGTGAGAGAAAAAAACAGCAAGTGGGCCAGCCTCAGACAGAGAAGGAAGATTATTTGTAAGGTTTCTCATTCATAGAGCCTACGTCACACAGCACCTTCATTTTCCATTTAAAGTAACTTATTTCTTTGTGAGCTTCACCTTTGCTACTATATTGGGTTCAAGTGATAAGGTCTTGGTAGCAAGGTCTCTGTAAGAACAATCCAGAAGCTGCCCCATTTTTTATCAGTTTGCTTAGAAAGCTTCTTTTATTAATAAGATTGCCTGGTATAAAAATGCTATGTCCGTTTTTTTTTTTTCCCCTTTTTCTCTCTTTGTATAGGTAAAGCCTCACACTATGGAAAACTGTAGATGGTTGTTGGTTGATGATTGTGTCCTCATTTGTAAAAGATAGAAGCATAAGAGTGCTTCTAACCATAACAGGATATACTTTTTTTTTTTTTTTTTTTTTTTTTTTTTTTTTCAAAATGAGCTCTTAGTACTGTGCTATCTATTTTAGAATGCATCTAACAGAATATATCTATCTTTACCTAACAGATAAAGTAGCATACAAAAGAAATGGAAAAAAATATAAAGAGAGCTGGTTAATATTCTTTAATATTCTTTTATTATTTTCATTAGCATTTATTAAGAATTCTAAATGTAGAAAAGCATTTTATACTAATTTAATTTGTATTCCATAGGTTTTGTTATGAAAATATACATGACACACTCTCTTAATACCTCATATATGTATTTAAACTTTGCATTACTCTCTAAGTGTTTGCACAGTGACATGACTGAAACTGACATCTCTGTATATTCATTGATTGATGTTTGTAAATGAAACCAACTTTACTTTCTCTACAAGGAACAATAAGATCTTTTCCATTTTACCTTCAGTAAAAACCCAGATGTAAAGGCGAAGTCTATATTATTTATCTTTTTTTTTTTTTTTTTTTTTTTCAACAATGATTGCATATTTCAAATTGTAGTGCTGGTGTACAGTGCCATGGAATGTGTTCTTCTTATTTCATAATTAAAATTCACGAAGTTCAGAGTATGTCCACCAAATTTAGATGTTGACATGTTTTTAATTTTTGAATTGACATTCTCAGGAAAAAGGGAGATGAAACATTCAGTTAAATAGTGGATCAGCTTTTCAGCTGGTGCAAGACAGAATAATTTTCCACCAGTTCATATTCTCTGGAAATCTGGCACATTTAACTGAGTAGAAAACCAGGAACATTTAAAATTCATATTGGAATTTGATTTGAAAGGTCATATCTTCATATAGATCAACAATTGTGATAGTACAGTGAGACAGCAATGCTGTGAATGAAGAATAATGGGTTGGTAGTCCTGATGGGATCAGAGTAGGGACAGAAAGGTAGGAGTGCATCATCAAAAATTCACAGGTGTGACATCTGACTCAGTGATTTTGAGGAGTGAAAGGTGAATCTCTGTATTAGTCTTATCTCACATGGTTTGGGTAGGTAGCAGAGAACTGCAGGAGTGATGCGTGTAGGAGATGGTGATGATCTCCCAGTGCCAGTAACATCAAACTCCTGATAGCTCAGCCATGGATGAGAGCAGCCCACTAGGCACCAAAACTTCAACCATGCTGAAACATACTTGAGAGAGAGTGGTAGCTGCTTGGCACAGGAGACACAAAAGGAAAGACAAAAGGAGACAGAGGAGGAGACAGGCGAGGATGCATGTGAGGAGACATGAAAAAAAGTGATGTAAGTGGAGAAGATATACAAAAACATGGGAAGATATACAAAAAGAGATTACTTGAAGACAAATATGAAGAGGTGCATTGGAGAAATACTTCATCCCATGCTCTTGGGATGAAGTGCCCTATGGTGGAGGAGGACCCTTATGACCAGGTTGTGGCTTGTGGAGGACTTATGCCAGTGCAAGGACTCCTGTGAGAGGACTGCAACCTATGGAAGACTCTCTGTAGAGACTCTTTTGCCCACAACAATCTCCATGCTGATGAGGCGATATACAGGAGATTTGGAAATTTTCTTCCCTGTGGTAAAAGATCTGCAAATATCATGATTAGGGAGTATTTTGAAGCTTTGAAAAAAAATTGCTTTATGAAAGAAGAGATTAAGATGTGATGTGAGATACGTTCCAGTCATCCAAGATTAGAAATAAGCAGTAGTCACTTTTGCAACATTAAGTATGTGTTTTCTTTCTTCATGGGAATAGCTGACTATGTTTGTGTGATAAATATTACCTGTTCTGTCATAAAGTACATTCTTTGAGTGGAAAGCTCTAGTGTTGGGTAACTTTCAAATAAAAGTATTTTTTGTCTGATGGACTGTTTTTAAAATATTGGTGAATTGGTTGAGACTATTGAAAGCAATCCCTGGGAGTAGAGTTCAGGCAAAGAGTTACTTCTCAGTGTTCTGCTGAATACTGAAATTTTCATTCCTTGTTTTGAAATGCCAAGTGTTTCAGTGCTCTTCTTAAGTGTGGATTGTGCCAATAATAAAAAAGTGAGTCCTTTGGGGATGGAAAGCTTTTCTAAACAAAATATACAACAGTATAGATGTGCTTTCTCTAAAGAGAGACAGTTGAAAAAGATCGAAGTGTTAAAGATGTGGAAGAAGTTATGGTTTTATTTTAATAAACCACATTTTCAGTAAACAAATGTGCTTTTCTCATGCTATTAATTTTGTATTTTTTTTTTAGCTTGAGCAAGCTAAGACAAAATTACTCTCAGTAATTGTAATGATCAGATTTTTGATAACCGAATCAAGATGTAGAGTTACATTTCATATAGTCACAGCCTTTTTAAAAAAAGAAAAGATAATAATAATAATAAAAAGATTTCTTAGTGCTTCTAACTAGAAATTAAGAACTAAAAAAACTACAGCTGTGGATCAGTTGTTCTACTATTATATAGATGCTAGGGTTAAGAATAATCTTTAGATGCTTGTTTTTTGGAGGACTACTGGAGATTTGGAGTATTACAGAGATCTAATCTCAGTCTCTCTCAACATTCATATCCTCAGAACCAATCCTTTGAGTGACATTTATGTTTCACTTTCCTCCTAGATAGAAGTTAGTAACATCTCTTACAGTTTACTGCCAACATCATGTGTAAAGAACTGATCTAAAATTAATAAATTAAGTGTTAGCACATCCAGAAATGTACAGGGATATATTTAGCGGAACATAGTTGGCTATAAGATTTTCATGATACAAAGGCAGATATAGCATGTCTGTCATGAATGTAAGTATATCTAGGCATTGTATGGCATAAACAAGAGAAATAACTGTCAAGAAGGAAGTACATATTTTTAATTAAAACTTATTTTGCTTGACATTAAGTAAAAATAAAGCATCACAAAATAAAGAATTGGGTAGTTATATAGCATATATATACATTCCTCAGGAGAGAAAACTCTCTCCTAACCTACTCATTCCATCGGTAATGATTCCAATTTCCATTTTTTTCATGCTCCAAGTTCTTTTTCCTTCCTGATTGCTTTTTGGTTGTTGTTTGTTTGTTTATTTTTTTTGTTGTTGTTTTTAATGACATGGGATGCAAGGCACCTTTAATGCTACAGAGCAAGTTTTCTGTGTTTGCTGGATGGTGAAGACAGGGTCAGCACTGGGCACTCTGGACATTATTCCTATAGCTGGTTAAATAACACAGGGAAAATGAGAGTTTTGGTGTAAAATTTGATGGGAACAGATTGCGAATAAGTCTGTACTCCTGTTCACACTGTGTATGGCCAAGTAAAATGCAAGGATCCAATCTTCATAGGTACAAAATGTGTGAAGCTTCATTAGTCTCTTTCAGTAATGAAATATTGTGCAAAGCCAATTTTAAAATAAATAGTTCTGCTGAATGGTGAGGGTTTCTTAAAGAAACTGCTGAATAATTATGATACATACAGTTTATTAACTTTGGTTCTATAGAAGAATCAGATCATGGAAAATGTAATAGTGGTGCATAGCCTATGTTCTGAACATATAAAAGTTTAAACATTTTTCTCATAAAGTCCCTCAGACAAAATTGTTCTTATTTGCTGCTGCAATTTATACATAGCACATGCAAACAAGAGTAATCAAACCATTATGTGATTTCAAACTATGATATCGCACATGTGAGAGTAAGAGCATGTATAGCCAAAAGTAGGTAAGTTCTTCTGAAAATCATTATTAGAAAGATTTATACTAAACAGTGTCTATGGGGTTGCTTGTAGTCTATAGTTTATGAGGGTAACAGTAGTGATTCTGTCCAGAAACTAAAAAAGGGCTGTAGACAGCAGCCTTAAAATGATGCTTTAGTCTCTCACAGGACCACTGTGAATGTAGAATCACTGATTAATATTTGCAAAACACTTTGAGATCCTCACAAAAGAAGAACGTAGCAGTTCAAAGTATTTATTTTTGCCAGTAGGGAATATTTGTGACTTTGGTTTCAGTGTCCACATATTTTAGGTTCCCATATGTTTCCAGAACTCAATTAGATCTCAGTAGGTATTTCCTGAGAAAATCTTAAATGAGTAGAAAAAAATACAATAAACCTAACTTCTTGTATATAAACCAGGCCTTTCTATCTGTGGTGATGATATGCTCTAACTGTGGTGTCATAAGCAGTAATGGAGAAAAAAGCTGGAGTACAGATTGTCAAGTAATCTTTAGAAACCAATTAAGTAAAGTTTGTCAAATCAAAGAAACTCTAACCTACAGGGAGAGCTAATAGTTTTATTTCAAATACAAAGTTACAGCTTAGTGTAGGGCCTCTGCACCCCATCTAGTTCTTGTTGAAATAACCTACTTATAAAGTGCCAGGAGTGTTTTGTTTCTCTTTTTAGTTTTGTTTCACTAATATTTTATTTTAGTCAAAATTTTACTTGGCTAACATGACAATGTATGCATGTTTAATTTCTCCAGCACTGTAGATATAAACTTTCTCCCAGCTAATATCACAAAATGTAACAAGGAGTTAAGTTGGAGTCACAAAGTCTGCAGTTCGTAACTTGACATCCTGTCTTTGCAGAGTCCACTCTGTAGCTGACACAAAGCTCTATTTAATGTGCTGCCAATCACTCCTAGTCAAGTACAGTGCTGTAAATACTTGAATACTCTTTCAAAATGATTTTGTTTATATCTTTTTCCATTTAATCTGTTTTTCCTTCCCATACAGTGATGTGTAAATCCAAACAAAATTGCCAGCATTGGCTCCAAGAAAAAAAAAAAAAAAAAGTTACCCTTTAAATTGCTTTCAGCATTTCTCATAGAGTTCTTCTAGGAAGAAAACATCAGTTACAAGAGACAAGCTATGAAGTCTCTATGTAAGCTTCAAATAATCAGAAATGTATTATTAAGTATATTTATTCGGTGCAGATTTTAAGGACTGAGGTTCACAAATCATTACAGAAGAATTTAGCTATAGTTAATAGAATCACTAACTCAGTTGTATTTGATTATTCATTTGATATCTTAGCTGAACTTTTTCTTAGTTGTCCCTTAATGATGGTTCAGCTTTGCCTGTACTTACATGGGTTATTCACTTGATTCAGTCTTTATCAAACCCAGCTCTCCTTCTGATCCATCCCTCATTATTTTGTGATCTTTAATATAGTATTTTTCTTGACCTGTCATCTTCAGCTATTCTGTGCCTTCCTTCAAGCTCTCAGCTTTCTTCTCCCTGGTTTTTCTTCCTGTTTTTTTTTTTTTTTTTTTTTTTTTTTTTTTTCCAGCAATGTCAATGAGGCTTTTCTTCACTTTAGGGTTTGGTTTGTTTTGTTTTTCCCTTATTTCTCGAGGCCTGTCCCATCCTGTCCCATCAGCAGTAGTTGCATTGTCTACATCTCAGGATTCTGCTCTCAGCAAAAAGTGAAGCTCTGGAATGATCACTTTCTTCACCTTGTACTCAATCTCCTGTTCCTCAGTTCAGTATTCATCCTAGATGAACAACTTTTACCCAGACTAACTGAACCCTACATGGACAAGTTGAACTGCCATGGCACTATTCTTCATACATTTTCATTCCTTTTGCTTCCACTTGTTTTCTTCTCACAGTACCCAGGACACAGTAAGTACAGTATCTTATATTCTTTCTCTCTCCCATTGGTTCCATTACATCCACTCTAATGGATGTATTCTCCCTCTTTCCCTTCCCCAATGACATTTTACAGTATGGTACAGTGTAGTGTTACACTACAGCACTACAGTGTAGTGCTGTTCAGCCAAAACCCTCATCTGATTCACTAAATACATCCTCAAATCTGCAGCATTATATATTCACAGATTTATAATTTTATCTTGATTGAGCTAGTTCATTTTCTTTGTGCAAGCTTCTTTTCCCTTGTGATTGGCCCCCCACACATTGACTAAATAAAAATCTCCTAGAGATTTCTGAGAGTGCCATTGAGCCCCTTCTTCTGTTTCCTTTTCAGTGGCAGTAGCTGAGGCAAGGAGCTGCCTCTCTCTGTGATATTTGTTCTTTGTTTCTTGTCATCCAAGAGATTTGACATCCTGTGGGTTGCATCCCAGTGAGGAAGGGAAATAGAGGGAAATAACAAACACAGGATCTGATGTGAATGCTAACATTCCTTCTAATATGACTTTTCTCACCCACAGACTCTAAATCAAAAATCTTCTATGCAATATGTTTTTTTCAAGCAAACAGTGTTTCCTTCTGACCAAAATTAATATTGGCCTACCTCTCTGATATCTTGTCAATTACTACCTTCTAGTTTAAGGTCAATGCATCAAGGATGAAATTCTAAAATTTTGTTTCCTTTTGTGATAAACCTCTTTTTTTTTCTTTTTTTTTTTTTTCCTCCCCTGCAGTGGAAAAGAGTTGTGCCTACCCTGTGGGAGAAGTGTTCACAGTCAAAATTTTATTTTAAGAATTTGAAATAACTGTGTTAATACTCTTTACTATGTTATTCCTCACAATCCCCTGTAAAACAATTCAGCATCCTTACATTCTCAACAACAGCAAAAAAATCAGTATATTTAGATTTCTAATAAAATTCTGTTTTCACAGAATGCTGTTGGAGGACTTAGTAATTCATCTATGTTGTCTCCTTGCTTTCTTATGAAATGTCAGCTGTTTGTTTTCACCCGTTCTCTCATATTGTAGTGGGTCCATATATTTACTGTGGCATGAACTGTCTATCTGTTTTGTGTTTGTATAATGCCTAATCATAGGTGTGTGGGCAACAAATTGCATGTAGATATGATAATGGTGATGGCAACAGCAAAAGAAGTAACATCACCTAATACCAGCTGATTTTGGCACCGGTTCTAGTTCATGCTGCTAATCATGCTTCTGACACGTAAGAACTGTATGAGTTGCTAAACACATGTATAAACAAACAGCACTTTTGCAGACAGAATCTGTACTCTGGATGTTTCTCCAACAAGTCAGAATCTGACAAAAGTATTTTTGTCAGAGAAGGACAGAGTGGTGAGATTCCTCAGCAAGTGGTAGTATTGGCGCTGAAGTGATAGGCTTTTGATTGGCAGTGGAAATGTCAACAAATTTTCCATTTCCAGGTGCTTTCATGGCATACAGCTAAATGAAGCCATATATGAAGCTATAATGATTAGACACATAATAGACATGTCATCTTGCTGGATGAAAAACAGCAAGAAGGTGAACAATGCATTGAATTTGATTAGTATTAAAATTGCTTAGGGACTGCCATGCCATGCAGCAATTCTTCAGTGATATGACTGCACCTGATTGAAGTACTTTTGATTGGTTGAATGGGGGATTGGGGGAGAAGGGGATTAATGTATTCTTTGATCAGGTGAAAAGAGATCTTTGAAATTACCCAAATTTCATTAATAAAGTGATTTAAGATATTAGTAGTAAAATGTTTCCATTCACAATGAGAAATTCACCTGCTTAGATAGTGTACCTGCTAAAATTGTATTAGCATTTGATATGTAAATAATATAATGTTAAAAATATTGAAAGACTTTCACCAGCTATTATAAGAATAGATATAAGTAGAAAAGTAGAGTATAAATGAAGAAATAAATATTAAGTGCAACATTATTGTAGGTCTATAATGCTCATTTTTTCTCTAGCTCTTTGTAGACAATAGTAAAAGTGTAATGTGAAGATTTTGTTTTGGTTGTTGTTTTTGTTTTGTTTTTAAACATAGAATCATGAAGCAGCTTAGGTTCGAAACGACCTTAAAAATCATCTAGTTTCAACCTCTCTTCCATGGGCAGGGACACCTCTCACTAGACCCTGTTGCTCAAAGTCCCATACAACCTGGTCTTGAACTCCTCCAGGAATGGAGCATCCATAACCTCTCTGGGCAACCTGTTCCACTGGCTCACCACACTCATGCTTGAGTAAAGAATATCCTCCTAACAACTAATATAAATCTCCTCTCTTTCAGTTTAAAACCATTAAACCACCTTGTTCTATCATTATCTACACGAGTAGAGTCCTTCTCTACCCTTTAATGATCAGCATCCTTAAAGATCCCTTCAAGTATTGAAAGGCTGCAGCGAGGTCTCCCTGCAGCCTTCTCTTCTTTAGGCTGAAGAGCCCCAGCTCTCTCAGCCACTCTTCGTAGGAGGGGAACTCCAGCCCTCTGATCAACTTTGTGGGCCTCCTCTGGACTTGCTTTAACAGATAAACATCCTTCTTGTGTTGGGGACCCCCAGACCTGGAGACAGCACTCTAAGTGAGGCCTCAGAAGGGCAGAGTAGAGGGGGCCAATCTGCCGGCCACCTCTCTGTTGATGCAGTCCAGGATGGCTTTCTAGGCTGCATGTGCAAAAGGATGTGCAAAATATTCAGTCAACACTGGAGAACTGGAGCTTATAGAGGGCTGTGGATGCAAAAGTAAAAATGATTGTCATCAGCTTCTTCATGAGTAGGACCGGAGGGAATGGTGCCAAGCTTCAACAGGGGAGGTTCAAGTTGGATATCAGGAAGAGATTCTTCACCAAGAGGACTGTTGTGCACTGGAACAGAATCCTCAGGTATCTAGTCATGGCACCAAGCCTTTCAGAGTTTAAGAAACATTTGGACTATGCTCTCAGTCATATGGTCTGAATTTTTGAGTATACTTGTGTGGAGCCAAGAGTTGGACTCGATGTTCCTTGTGGGTCCCTTCCAACTTGTGATATTCTGTGATTCTATGATTTGTATTGAAAGCCACTGCATAATGCCATTCTTGAGGTTACATTGACTTTTTTTTTTTTTTTCTTCTAATTTCAAAATGCTGCAGGAAAATGTTGTACATGGGATACTGAGATTTTTTATTTCTGATATTGATTGTACCTATGTTTTCTTACTGGTCAAATGAGTACTGGGAGATGTTAGTTTATCCTTACTGCTAGGTAATAATTTCTCAGTGCTACATTCCTGTTAATCCAGTTTCCAGAAAAGAGAAAAAATTAAAATATTTCAAAAACATTAAACTTCATAAACTGCACAAAAAAAAAAAAAAAAAAAAAAAAAAAAAGAACTCAGGAAGGGCAGAGATCCAGTTCTCACCTTCATTATTTGTTGTTTTCAGTGGACTGGATTTCTGTTCTTTCATTCATTCCTATATACATCTAAGAGCTACAGAATGTTTCTGTTAGAAAACAATTTTGGTTCCAATGACAACAACTTTGGAGCAAGAGCAATTACAGTTGCATTAAAGAGCCTTGCTTCTGACCACTTAAACTGAAATAGATGGTTTCAGAAGTAGACTTTCCTAGCCAGATTTAGAGGTCAGCAGTCTAAAGGATTGAGATAAAGCGTTGAGATAATTCTCTTCTAGGTGACAGGGAAATGTCAGCCAGTCACTAGTTAGATGTGGTTTCTAGTAACTGCAGTAATAATACTCTTAGCTCTTCATCTCTTCTTCTCTCATTTTTCTTCCCTGCAAACATAACTGCAATTGTTCAGTGACAATAATGAGCAACATTAATGGATGAGTCAATAGTAAGTTAATTTTTTGTGTCTTACAAACTTAGTAGTTTTGAAGCATTTAAAAGAGATAGAATCTTTGTGTTCCAATGTTCAGATATGAAGTAACTGCTTGTAGCACATCCCCAGATAGTGAACTTGAAATTATGACATTTTTCTACTCAGAAAGATTTACCTGACACTACTTTGTAATGATTTATTATTTATTTTTTATTTTTTTTTTAATCACCATACCAAACTTATCACAACACACCTTTGCATCCATAGCACACAATTTATGCATCACTTGGGAGTTTTTCATAGACTCCATATAATTGCTTATAAAATTATTAATTTAGTGAATGCCTCCTTTGTTCTCTTCATCAGTGTTCTCCAAAATACCCCTTTCGAGTCTCGTGTATTTTGGGGATGTGTCTTGTTCTGGTTTGTCACATTATGTTTTGATTTTAAAACTTTAATATTTTTTTCATATGTATTTTTCTGTTTAAAATTATTTGTTTAACAATATAATGCTACAATAGGATAAAAAATGTAATTTATATATATAAAAGCATATACTTTTCTAAATTAGATAACATTTTAAACTTCAAATACAGAGAAGCATGTTAATGTCAAATAAATGTTTTATAGAATTTATTTCTATATAATGTATCATATATATCTATATAATGTAATGTAATATATATATCTATATATCTATAATGTATATATATAATGTAATATATATATAATGTAATATATATATCTCTATAATGTAATGTAATGTAATGTAATATCTATATAATGTGTCTACATAATGTATCAGCAAGCCAGTTTTATGTGCTCTAGAACCATATAGTTGGAAAAAGGAACTCATATGAGTGCATTTTTAACAATTTAAAATAAAAGACTTTGCTTGTCCAGCTCTTCATGTGAACCCAAATTAGCATTCTGTGTTCAGCTTGAGCTTGGATAGACTTGAAGCCTTTCATGTCTAAAACCACATGATCAAGGGCAAAATCTTTTGCCAGCACTGGAATCTGGAGGGGGAAACAAGACACGCACACATAGTTTTATCACTGTGTGTGTGTTTTACTGCAGAGACCAAGAAAAAAATCTCTATTGTGTTTTATTTAATTAAAGCACACTGCCCCCTTTTGAATTTATGTTTAACAGAAAAATAAATCCTTCCTCATTAAGGATGTAGAGACCTATGGTATATAGTCTTATGCCACAGCGATGACTTTAAGTATACTTAAAACAGCTTACAAATGACAGATCCTATATAAAATAATTTGATAGTTCCATCATTAATTCTATTGCAGAAACCATGTCTGACTAGGAAACATGCTTGAATATAATCCATTGAGAAATATTGTCTCCTGATTAGCCTGGATTTTCACCAGCAGTCAAAGTATATAGGAATTACAGTGCAACACAATTGCGTCTTTTTTTAGTTTCACCCAGTGCTTCTTATTTTTGAAATAATTCACTGAAATTTGGTATGAAGACAAAAGAATGATCTGTTTTATTAATTACATCCACTCTCATCTACCAAAAATTCCACATGCATTTGGCCTGAGGTTAAAGAAATTTGGTCAGGAATACTTTGTAAGTTAAATTTGAATTTATAAATCACTATGTTGATTTCAGGTGAAATGGAAAAGGTCAAGATTAATAATAATAATAATAATAATAAAAAGAGAGAGTAGAAAGAAAGACAAATTTAGTGCAGAATTGGGAGAAAAAAAATGTGGAGAGACCCAATATGACAGCAAAGGAAGAAAGAGTGAAAAGTCACGATTTTTATTATATACACTGTGGAAAGCAACTTCTATAGTCTGTGTGTGAGTGCTTTTGTGTACATACACATATAAAAGAAGTGAGGTACTTTTATCTTAATATGTACCTACAAAAAAAACATGTAAAAACAAAATTAAATAATTACAATTATAAAAAAACAACCTGAAGCAACCAAGAGAATAAACTTGTACAGGCATTTCAGAGTTACATTAGAAGGAAAAAGAAAACAGCAGTAACAATTTTAAGAATACATATTTTTTTTTTTCAGATGTTTCAGGAGGTACACATTAGGTAATTCACATTTTAATACAAAGAAATGGTTTTTAGCAATTATAATAAAATTTAACAAGGTTGTTTACAATTCCTGATTTTTCTGCTGGCATAGGCCAAGTATTGAAGAAAATAGAGGTTAAAATTTCAAGGCTTATTTATTTATTTTTTTTTTTTTTGAGCAAATATTAAAAAAAAATCTTACTTGAAAGAACTCACTTGGATTTTAGCCTTTGATTTTGATCCTTTTTAAACTATTTGTAAACTGACCATTGTTATTAGTTATGTCTGCAGAAAGCTGATTGTAGCATCACTGTTTGACAGAAGAAGAAAAAAGTATTTCTTTGCATTCTTCAGGCAATTAAAACAGAAACTTATTCATACCACTTTTAATCCTCCCAAACAGAAACAGTTTAACATGTCCATTAGGACTAATTCTGAATATGCAATATCATTCACATTTTAAGTAAGAAAATTAATTTCAAAAGAATATGAATTTTAAATAAGTGTACATGAACTAAAATATGTATTTATAAAAATATTTCATATGAATTATTCACTAGGAATAGGCTCCACAAAACTGGTTACACAGTTTGCAAGTGTCTGACTGCAAGTCTATAGATCCCAGCTACAACCCTCATAGTGTCAGCATCCACAGACATTGTGATTTTTCCTGTACCAGACCTTCCATCTATAGATGTGATTCTGTAATTCAGGCTGTGAATGAGGCATAGGGGTTTTGTGCATTGTGATTCACTAATCTGCTGCTGAATTTCACAACAACTATGAACTTTGCAGAAGTCATTTTTTATAATAGCTATTTCATAGTCTTTCCACCTTCAGACCTTCATATTTGAGAAAGAACTGTGGGTGGAGAGGGAACCTATGCTCCCGCAGGAATTTATATTGACTTTAGTGGATCTCAACACAATCTCAGTATCACCATGGGTCTAATTGCAGGTACACTGTAGATAAGAGCAAACACTAAAACAGGTTGTTTCTGTAGATTTATGTTTTAGAACCTGCTTATTTAAAAATTTACACCTTTTCTTCCTTCCTTATGTCATAAGAGGCTCTTTGTGGAATGTCTAAGTGGAGACTAATCAGAAGGAAGGGCATGGGTAAGCATTGCTCATTCTTTTGCTCTGTAAACCTTGAAATGTCTTCAGCGTTTAGCTCTGTAAAGTGCTGTTTAGGAAAAGGCCAGCTTAGAGACTGGAAATGTTTATACTTGAGAAGCTGTGAACTAAGGTACTAACCTCATCACAAGGTTAATAAGATCCTTCATAAATCTAATTTCCACAAATCAGAAATAAACTGCACGTATCCAGAAACTGCAGGTGTCCAGGAGTACTCTAATGCAGGATGGGATTAATAGAATCATAGATTAGTTTGGGTTGGAAGAGACTGTTAAAGATCATCTATTTCTAACCCACCTGACATTAGCAGGGATACCTTCCACTAGATTAAGTTGCACGAAGCCCTCTAATTCACTCCACTCCTCTGTTCATTAACTTGTATCCAGTTTTCAGATGTTTGTCTCTATATATAGCATTGTAAAGGTGAAAGACAGATAAAGATTTAGAGTTTAGTTCTGTAAATTTTTTATGCTTATTTTTGTCAGTTTCTTGATGGAACTTGTGGAAGACAAGACAGTAGACTACTCCACTGATTATTTACATGTTTCTACCTGGTACAGTTGCATTTCTTATTACACAGTTTGAGCATCTTTTCTTTTAGTTAATCTGCCAAGATCCTAGTGATGAACCGTCTTTGAATGAAAGCTTTATCAGATGAAGAGTGACACTTGTATATTTTTGGCTTTGGAGTCTTACCCTCATTTCTCACATTTGATACATATACGTGATTTTTTTTAGCTGGCTGCATCCATGGCCATCTGTTGTGGTGGCATTATGCCCAGCATTAACAAGTTGGTCAGATAGTTCAGCGTGAAAAAACAGATGACAATAATTCCAGGGGAACAGTCTCTCAAACACTGGAATTCCTCCCTCGGAATGAGAAACGGAAGTATTAGCATTTAAGGGGTCATTACAATGGCTGTAGTCTTTAGCTTTTGTGTGCCACAAAACTGAAAATAGGAGAAAAGGAGATATAAGCTTTCCTGCTCTCTGTGATGCTGTGCCCAAAGGTCCTTGGAAAAAAAAAAAAAAAAAAAAAAAAATGATCCTGTGATCATCGTGAAGACTCTTATTTTCACATAAGAAAAGAATATTTGTAGACCTTGTTTGTGAACAACATATATATGATCTACAACTGTCAATTATGCCTCAGCATTATGTATCACCGCAGAGGTACAATCCAACATGAGACCCACAGCAGGGTTACAACAGGTTACAGGTTGTGATGTTTGCAGTTGTAATTTGTCAGAATAACACATTTTATTTAAGCAAAAATAAGTGTATCTTTGCTTATTCATAAATGGTGTGAATCCTCAGCTGCAAGAGATGAACACAATCATACAGAAACAGTATATCTGTCGGGTATTGATACTACACAGGTTTATATCCTTTTCTATATGGCTGCTTAAAATGTTGGGACAATATCATGTCCCGTCAGCTTGAATTCTGAGGCAGTTATGGAGATATTTGAAAAGGAAGTTTTTATTTCATTGAATGCTGAGGTGAAAAACATAAGAAAAATAACCCTCTTATTATTAGAATCATAGAATCATAGAATATCCTGAACTGGAAGGGACCCATAAGGATCACTGAGTCCAGCTCCTGGCACCACGCAGGTATACCCAAAATTTTAGACTATGTGACCAATGCACAGTCCAAATGCTTCTTAAATTCCGTCAGGTTTGGTGCAGTGACTACTTCCCTGGGGACCTTGTTCCAGTGTGAGACCACCCTCTCAGTGAAGAACCTCTTCCTGATGTATTTTTATGGCATATATATTCCTTGCCTTTTATTTTTATTTTATTTTTTTTTTAATTCTATGCTCAGATCACTGCAAATATCTGTAAATACAACATAGGACTGACTGTAGTTTTATTGTATGTAGTGTTATTGAATCACAGATTTTAGGAAAAGAAAGATCCATACTAATTGACTAATCCTCTTGTATAACGCAGGACTAAATGGTTCCTGTTTCAAGACACTGCTTGAAATTTTGCTTGAAGTACCTCCTGACCTTTTAATATATAAAAATTATGAAATATGAATGTGTCTAGCTTTCTAGATTCTGTAGCAGGATTATGTATTGATGTGTGAAAAAGGGGAAAATAAACTTTTGAGAGCTCCTACACAGTACAAAAAGATAGAAATCAGGCAATTCGATAAAATTACACAAATGAAAATGCCATGCAACAACACAATACTTACACAGGGTTATAGGTAGAGCAGAGTTTGTTCTTGCAGAACAAACATCAGATGTAATCTGCATGTTCAGAGGGCTCCTTACTTTTCTATTATTATGTTGTGTACTCTATTATCTCCAAATTGCCATCAAAAGAAGAGCAAAGATAAAAGATGCAGATGAAGCGCTATTTTGTTTCACAGTTGCAAGTGCAGGAGTGAAGACCTGGACTTTGTAATATGAAAGATAATGAGGCATATCACAGCCCTAGTCATGGATGTAGAGGTCACATGACACAAAACTCCCTAAGTCCTCACATGTTTTGGCTAAGCAATTTTAATTCTGTTAATTTTGTTTTCTGCTCATCTACAACACTGAAAAAAAAATAAAATAAAATCACTTACAAAAACTAGTTCTTCCCAAAATCGCCATGACCTACTTGATGAAGGCTAATATATGGACATTTTTTCAATTAAATTATTCTACAATTGAGAAAATTCTGATTTGAGAAAAGCAAATTCTAAGGGAATACTCCCTTTTCCACTGGCAATGTCCTTGATCACTAATGTAGTGTTTGTGCTAGTTAGGTTCATATCAACAGATTACTGGGCTCTGGGCAAATAAGGAAATGTACCCATTCGTTTGACTGGCACTTCCAAAGGAAAACATTGTAAATCTCAACAGAAAACTTAAAAGCTCAGATAATTCATTAAATCTTCACTGAAATAACACATGACAGTTAAAAGCCAAATTAATTCAGTAATTACACAAAAACTTTCTTTAGTTGATATTTTTTGTATATTTCAAACTGGATCCTTGTTGTGTTTTGTTACAGTTACATATAGGTAAAGTTTTCATAGTATAGATTCCTAAATTCTTAGCATATTTAAATGTCACATTAATTCACAAAATCCTGTCAACATGAGCATACAAGTATATACTTTTTTCTAGGGGCTGCTACTTTAATTTCCATGGAACCAATCACTGTAGTTAGGGACAATGGAATGAGAACACAAACATTTGCAGGACCAAGATATAGACTTTCCAACTCCCGCTTTTATGACTAAAGTACAGGACAATATTATATCCACAAAAGTAATCTTCATGTGACTGAATTGACAGAGAAATATTACTTAAATATGGCAACAGATAATTTATTTTGTATCTGATACATACCTGTATGATGTTTTAAAATAATACTAACAAGAATTATTTTGAAATTACAGTATTACAAGTATGGCAACAATATTTACCATGGGAGGAGAACTGTATTAAATTAAAAAATAAAATGCTCTTATTTAGATGGGACTACTTCATTGTAAAAAATGTTTTTCATCAGAAAAGAAACAGGTTTCCAGGTCATGCTGAGATTCATAAAATGAACTAAAAACCACCATGTTTAAAGTTAAGAAAGAATAAGGAAAGTCCCAGTGAATGAGAGGAGACCAGACATAGTTATTCAGTAGATTTGAATGTGAGAAGAGAAAGTAGCCTCACAGACTGTCACACTGAAATCTAACTAACACAACAATCTAACTAACTGAAATCTAACTAACACAAAACACAACAGGGTGAAAAGGACCTTTTTCTGTTCTAGAAAATATGTAAGGAAAATATGTGTTTTCAGGTGATGATAAAGCTCTTTGAATGGGCAAGAATGTTCTTTTCCTCTTTCATGCTTCGAGTGTGTTACCCTTGCTTGTGGCTAATATTCATAAGAGATGAGAATATAGATTTGCTCAATAAAAGGGATTAAATAAAGGGATTAAATAAATATCATTCTGTTTTGGTGTTTCAAGTAGTTGGTGATCATGGTCAGAAGACTAGGATATACAGAAAGATTTGTTTGTAAAAATAAAAGAATTTTAAAACTTAATTTAAAAATTTAAAAGTACCAATGTCTTGGTCAAATGGCATACACAAAGCTGTTCTCACCCAGCAAACCAAGTATTGCTCAGAGATATGAGGGAAGTAACGGAATCCTCTTGTTAAAACAAAAGAATAAGGTTGTATCCATTTTTTTTTTCCTTTTTTTTTTTTTCTTTACATGATTCCAGTTCAGCTCCAGGCGTGATTTGTACTCATAATGAAGGACTATGCAAGACAGTTAAAATCAGTCAAAATGTTGTGTTGTTAATCAAAATTATATTCTGTTTTAATGCTTCAGTATCATCTATCATTTTAATCTACTGTCACATCCCCCATGCTTCCTGAAAACATCCCCAACTTCCTTCTTCACCCTCCCCCTCCAAACAAAACAAAACAAAACAAAACAAAACAAACAAAAAAGAAAGAAAAAAAGAGAGATTATAAGAGTGCTGTTTCTATTTTGGAAAAGCACATTTCATAAGCACTCCTTCAACTATTTATTTAACTGATTTTTAAAAACTATGGCTTATTTCCTTAAAAAATAGGTGAAAAGATATCACAGCATATCCTATCATTTGACAGAGGCCAACTCTGGACAGCAAAGTGTTTCCTCTTCCATTTTTTTTTTTTTTTTTTAATGTATTTAAGCTCATAAATTAATGTATTTTAAAGTTTCACAGCAAATGTATTTTTGTGGGGGAGAAATGGAGATTCATAAACATTTGTCTTTTCTAATATAATACTCTTTATGTAGTAAACTTCAGAGAATTCAAATCCAAAGCTGTCACAGTGACTTCAAAGCTTTAGATTGAAAACTGAAAGTATGACAAGTAAGGGGAGAGAGGGAAGGGAAGAGGGTGAAATGTTTCTGTAATTAACTGCTTTTAATAAAAATTAGATTACTATTTGAAAGTATTTTTACTGTACTTATTTAAATTACTAATGGCTCATTCAATCAAATGTGGGATTCTGTTACATTCATGCCTTCTACCTTCGCTGGTCATACCAGTTTGTACAAGCTAGCTCTCAATCTGCCATTTATTTGTTTATTTAGTGTCAATTGTAATGACTCATCTATTCAGAATATGACCATGAAGAAAATATGCTACATTAACATATCACTGTTTGTGCAGAGATACACAGGGTTATCAGAATTCTCTCCCATCTGACTTCTAATGTAAGAATGCCTACTACCTCAGCTGGTGTAAGTCACTGTATGCATTGAATATTAGTTCTAATACTCTGCACTAGAGAATGGTGAAGACAAGCATTATTTCCTTGAGAAAATATTTCATTCTGAATGCCAAAGTAGTGAAGGCTTCAGAAATTATGTGATGAACCCAGGGATATTGAGCACTCAGTATTGAATAAAGCTTCTGATTAAAGGGAGATGTCCAACTTACACACATGTTTTCAGCTTTACATATAAATATAGTTCTAAAGAAGTGATTGGTTCAGCTGTGTTTTCATAAGACTGAAGAACATAGTATGGACTATGAGTCTGGAGGGAGTATGATTCCAACTCCTCAAGAAAAAAAAAAAAAGATAGATATAGAAAATATAGATATAGATATAATATAAAATATATAATATAAAATATATAATATAAAAAAATATAGATATAGAAAATATAGATACATATTCAAATATCAATCATTATGTATCAGCACTAGTTTCCATCTCATCCATTTTCTGAGTATCCGAAAAATCAAATGAGAATATTTCAAGGTCTTTCTGCACAATCCTAACAAGTGATATTGAGTTTTTATTTTTTAATTTAACCCGGAGACAATTTTCTTTCAATTTGATTTCACTCCAGAATACTGTTACTACAGTCAAAATTTTAAACACAGGGAGATAAATTAGAGTAGGGTGTGTGTGTGTGTTTTTTTTTTTTTTTTTTTTTTTTTTTTTATATTGCTGCAGTGAAGATGGTGTGCCTCAGATCAGCTATACTAAGACTTAGACAGAGCTTGCTTTATGTGACTATTACAAGATTTGCCTCCTTTTGATTTTTGATCTTGAGAAATCAAAACCAATTGCTAATGAAAATTGTCACCTTCCTATTTCGAGAATACATTAAGTTTCTATAACACCTTAGAATGCAAAGGCATCTCATTTTGCCTCACTGCTCTTAAAAAGTCCATTCATGTGGGCTAGCATAAGCCTTTATTATATTTCTCCCCTCATCTATTCTTCCGTTAATAAAACCGTAGGTGGTAATCCACAGTGTTTGTGTCCCATTTCTGTGTACAATATGTGTGTAACTGTAGTGGTGCAGGGAACAGTCAATGGACATTAAGTATGTTAAACAAGAAGCATTGTACCCTCAAGCATGAACCACAGATTCCCACAGAAATTCTCTAAATCAAGCATTGAGTAGATTTTTGTCTTCCTCGCTATTTTGTTATCTCTGTTGTAAGACTCTTGTTTTTTGGCGGTTCTGAACAGATATTGTGATAGACACCATGGTAAACAGCTCTCTTATTGTATTTTGTACTAGGATATTGAACATTTTCCTGAGCAAAGTGCAATGTGATGCCAAGTATTTCCATCCCCTGCAGCTTCTTACAAAGGGAACCAGTCCACAGCTTGCTAATAGAGATGGAGGAGCTCTTCCTTGTAAGCTTTCAAAATAATCCATTTTAAAGGACTGTTTCAGCATAATAAATGCTTGGTGACTTGAAATCCCAGTGGGTTTTGAAGAAACAAATACTGTACTGTATATGTGGAATCTGTTCAATTTCAGCCTTGTGCTTAAAGTACAGTAGATGTGTCCTTGCAATGACAATAACAGTCTTTTCAGGTATAAAATAAGTTATTTCTAGTTAGAAATAGGAAGCAGAATTAGCTGTGATAAAATATTTCTCTGTACATAGCATGTTTTATACAGTTGCAATAACTTGATCTATCAAACATATCTACTCCATAGATACAGTTGCATGATATACATAGTAACAAAAATAGCAAAACAAATGGCCATGAATTAAAGAAACATTATACTTCTTTATGTTTATGCCGTTTAAATATTGAAACTGTGGTTGAAGTTTAATGGCTCTGTGTGGGGCTCTGATTTTTTTTTCTCTCTCTCTCTTTGTTAGGTTAATTCAGCTTCAATAACAAGCCTTTTCTGTCCTGCTACCAAATACCTCCAAATGTACAGCAAGGGAAACTGGCATTTCAAATTAAGGGGAACAGTGAACCAAAACAAGAACACAATAAAAGAAAGAGCAGGGTGATACATGTAAATGATGTACTCACTGGGAACTAACAGTGGTAGCTTGCAGTGAAGGGATTTAGCTCTCTGTTAATTCAACTGATACGAAGACAGGCATATTTGGGAAGAGGTTTGGCCAGGTTCCTTTACTTCAGAAAAGCTTTAGTGGTTACATCATCAGGGGGCTTTGGAATTAAGAACAACAACAACAACAACAAACTTGTTACTGTAGCTAGCCTGGTAAAATAAACAAATAAATAATCACATTTATATGATAGAGAGCGTCTATATCCAAATTCACATTTTAATAACAAACATCTATTTGTTGCAGTCACTTGTGTAATTTAATTTTAGTAGAATAAAGAGTAAAGCTATCTTTCTTTGTAATTCTGTTACAAGTGGTCTTGTACTGTTCCGTTAGGAGTCCAGCAGCACAGATTTAGGGTAAAAAAGTCTGACCAACCAGGATGTATTTATTGGCCTGCTTACTGTATGTGAGTTTCTTCAGCATAGTAACTGCTTATGGTACCCTAATGGAGAGGATTAAGATGTTTTATATTCTATGTATGCATTGGAGAGGATGTGTTTTACCTAATCTTATTTAGCCACCATTCAGACAGCTTTGAGGATTTTTTTTTTCTTTTTTTTTTTTTTTTTTTTAATCCCAGTATCCTTTAAAACCTGCAGATCTTTGGAAAGGGAAGGTATTTCCATTTCTTTCATTTGCTTTTCAAAAGTGCAGAGCTTGGCCTTTATCTTGAGGACCAAAGAAGAAAATACTAAGCAAGGCACTCCAGTTTATGGGCTTGGTACTTGTTAAATGTTTTGGGCAACTAAAAATAGATGGGAAAGATTGAACCACTCTCAGAAATTTGTGTTCACTTTGTGTATGAAAGCATGATAATATGTTCTCAAGCTCTTTGATGCTACTTGGATAAAATATAGGCCTACAGATCCAGTGTCCTTCCTCCCAAGTATAGCAGATGCTCATTGCTTTGTCTGCAGATAGTCACACCTGGCTTCTTTTTCAAAGCCATGTGTCAATGTTGAAGGACTGTCTGCTTTATTTATTTATTTATTTATTTATTTATTTATTTATTTATTTATTTTAGCTAGGTACTGTATACATGCACAGGTAGAAAGGAAGAAAGCTTGAGATTTCTTTCAGAAGTCGAAGTCTGTTGTCAAAATCTAAGATCTTTTAAAAATCTTCAAATGCACCATAACCATTTCAGAAAGGGAAGAAATGTAGGAATGCCCAAAGGGTTTGAGAGATATCAGGGTAACAAAACTGAAAGTTTGGAGGGATGCTAGAAGGCTATAGATGCATTAAGAAAGACCATGTGACTATTTGAAAGCAAAAAGTTAACTAGTTTGTTTCACGTTTCTTCAATGTTGCTACTACCAAAGTATAACTTTTATTATTCTCATACTAGGTCCTCACATCTGTACTCCTTCCCTTTAACATGCTTCCATATCCTTATATTCCTCACTAAAGATACTGCCGATCTTTGTCTGGAAGATGTGCATATAGAGGTATTTCAAATATTCATAATAAAGATAATACATTTTTAATTAGAGTGTGATGAGGCTGCAGGCAAATGTCCGGGGTTCTAGGCAAATGACTGTTCCCAGATCTGAGGTTAGGCTACATGGAAAGGATAGTAGAAATTGCTGGACATGAGAACTTAGTGAACATTACATTCTTGTTTAAGGTGGCTTATCAGCAAGTGGTATACCCTCTGGGGAATGTTTATATACTGGAAATATTGAAATAGAAGAAATTCACAGCTTGTTATGAAAGGATAGGTTGTCTTTTAGCAGAATCCTAAATTAAAGTTGCTGAAGTGGGTTAAAGAGAAAGGCTAAGGCTTACCTTATGTGCATTGTCCTGAAGTCTGTAACTTCTCAGGGGGCTTCTTTTTGCCTTATCAGATATGCAGTAGAAGCCCAGATGCTATTCTGGGTTTAAGTAAGGTTTATTTCATATGAGAAAGTACAGATGAGATTGTTTATTTAACTGCTAGCTAATTTCATGAAAGTTCTCTTACTACAAAGTCTTTCACCTCTACTTTTTATCTAAACACTGGTAAACATAAACTTTAGGAAAAGATTAATTCAAGAGCCAAAAATTTACTTAACAGGAAATCACTGAAATCCCACATAGATTAAGATTGACACTGCAACTTTCATACTGCAGTTACAGTATGAAAGTTGCAATAGGAGTCACTGCATATTAGCGTATCACTGAAAAACTTTCACAGAATTTCATTCATTCACAAAATGAGTGAATGAAGAAGGGAAGATCCATTTATCAAAATAGATAAACAAAGTAATGGAAGGAAAACAATCAATAAGTCCTTTTGCTTCAGAAGTGAAGATATAGACAGAAAGAATGAGGAAGTTAGGGTTGGAAAAGACTCTTTAGATCAGTAAACCCAGTTCTATGATATCACAGTCATGTCCTAAATTCTCCCTCATAACAGGTTTAAACTCAATATTTTTGGTTGAATTACTAGAAACTTTTCACTGTCATGCTAATTGAGGTGTTCAAATACTGAAGACTGCCCAGAGAGCCTGTGGTGTTTCCATTCTCTGAGCCACTCAGAACCCTACTAGACATGGTCCTGGGCAAAGTGTTTAAACTGGCCCTGTCTGAGTACTTGGGTTGGACTGTATGATCTCAGAAGGCATCTTGCAACCTCAATAGTTCTTTGATTCTTTTATTTAAAGTTCTTATGCTTTTTGTTCTTCATTACTCCAACCATCCCAAAATATTGCCAACTCAGATAAGTTGTTTCCTTTGCTCAAATTATTTAATATATATTTATATTTATATATTATATATATATATATAATTATATAATATATATATTTATATATATATATTTATATATTTATATTTATTTTATTTATATATAAAGTTGTTCCTTTGCTCAAATTATTCTGAAGTCTATTGACTATTGTGTCAGAAGCAACACAACAATTATTTCTTCCATTCTACACTGGGAAGGCCAAAGTCTTCCAAAATCTTCCAAGTCTTCCAGGAATGATGCAGATTGAAATTGATGAAATAGTGAAATTAATGACCCCATTGATCTTATGTTTCCTTAAGGAATTACCACAGGTAGGCATACATATGTTTTTAATGAATTATTATTAGGACACAAATTCCTCCAATATTACCATGATCTCCTAAGTTACAAGAAGGTGTCAGTTGGTATTATGTGAAAGCTGTTATAAGATTGTACACCAAGGACACATTGGGGAATTTGATTGAATTAGCTAGAGGGTAATAAGTGTCTTCAGTAACTCAGTGTAAAGATATAGCTCATGTTGGTATGAGCATAAAAAACAGATAACCCAGGGATGATGACTTGGATATTATGCACATCATTCTTAGGTACTAATAGGGGGAAAAAAAAGAAAAAAAAAAAAAAAGAAAAAAAAAGCAACAAAAACAAACAAACAAAAACTAACAATGACACAGTTCACATGAACTCAAGATAGAAGAAGTCCTGAAATTATTTGGAGCAGAACTATTATAACATACCCAGTATTAACCCAGGGATGCAGTCAATCTGCAAATTGTGGGTCAGCTACCGGTGATGGCAAAACTAAGATTTCTCTGCATTAATAAGAACACAAGTGTGTTGAGAAGTAATAACAGTAATATTTCCCAGCTTTTAAGAAAAGAAACTATTTAAACACCCACTTTCCTGATAAGAAAAACAGTAAGGTTCTTTTCCTAGGAGACCACATCAGACTCAGAAGTACATTACGATAATTACAACAAAGGGTGATGGACAAAATTGTGCAGAAATTCAAAGCATATGAAGCAGCCTAAGTATGAAAAAATATCTAAATTATTGCTTGTTTATTGCTTATTCTCTCATTGCAAATGAGAGAATATTACTGAAAGAAAGTAAAAGTAGGGGAGTTTTAACCCAATATGTATGAAGAAAAAAGGTGGCACAAAGAAAGTTTTTGCAGACTGGTATTTTATGTAGTTGCTCAGCACTATTTTCTGCTTAATATTCAGAATTGGGATGTATACAATTCCTTTGTCATCCAAACAAGGAAAGCTAGTAGAACCTAAGAACTGTGACAAGAATTAACATTAAAAATGTCATTGATTTGTCCTTTATTGCTGTGAACTTCCATATGCATTTAAATAGGTTTTTAATTTTATTTATTTATTTATTTATTCTACTTTGAAATGTTTAACCTGGTAGAAAAGCAGGAAACTGATATTTCCAGGAGTGACAAATATAGAGTGTTGAAGACAAGGGAAAACATTAACTGAAACACACTGGATTACATGCCGTGTGCTGAGAAACCTTCTTTTAACATCTATATCTTAAATATAGAGCAGTCTTTAGGGACATCTACATAACGGTGAGGAGATTGTAGCTAAGCTTGCCTTGTGCAGGAATCAGCTTTTCTTCTCTTTATATTGTCATAAGTTGTTGATACCAAAGGGCTAAACTATTATGGAAAAAGAAATGTAGACAGGATGTTGCCCTGCAGAGAGAAAGTAAATATATAGTGTAGGCCTGACGTATACATAATATTGGGGTCCTGGTAAGAAAGTATACAAACCAGCATATACCTTTCTAATTGTATTCTTTTGAAAATTAATTGCTCAGGGACAGTATAATCTCAGCTCCTACAAGTAGCATGTGGTATCCCAATGGAGGAAGCAAGGAGGTGTAAGCACAATGCCTCTCTTTCTCACCAAATTACAGAGGGGATGGGTGCAGGTAAAGAAATTTGTTGCATCTCCATGAAGATACACTAAGATAAAATGCTTTTCAGTATGTCAAGACTCAGCACACAGATCAGCTCAGGAGAACCAAAACTACTGTGTTAGAAGGAACAATACTTTTATATGTATATATTGAAATGGAAATCACCATTCTTCTTACTATAAGAACAGTCCTTCCCAGATTGATACTGATTTTTTCTCTAGTAGGACAGCAGAGATACATTTAAGATAATAATAATAATAATAATAATAATAAATAGTGCCCAAGGAGTGTGAGGTTTAGAGAATACTTAGAAGAGAATTAAGATACATTTAGATATATCCAAGGCTAATAAGTTTGAGGAGAAGTGAATGAATCTATTTGAAAAATGGTGGAGAGACCAGGAAAATAACATCAGTTCTTTAGTTCAAAAACAATGGAGGACACATTGGCTACTCAATAATAATTCAGTTGTATGATATATTCTGACAGTGATGGAAACAGAGATTTAGCTAGTATAAATTAGCCTTGATTCCTCTGAAGTAACTGGAAATAAGAGCACGTTTAAATCAACTCATGTTCTTTCCCCTCAGTCTCATGTATGTAAGGAACTAAGATGTAGATTTGTCTGACATCCTTCAATCATGCATGCATGTTCACATTCATCAAAGTAATTTTATAATTATGGTGATGAAATTATTTTCATTACCAGTTGTCCCAGGCAGGATAAAATTCTGAAGGTTTTTCATAGACCTCTGTGGTGTCCCTGAATGGATTTCAGTCAAAAAGAAAAAAAAAAAAATAGAATGTGCTTTAGGATCTCGAGTGAAAAAAAAACATTGACAGTAAAATTCACTCTCTTTGTTTCTTCCATTTAGCCTGGAGAAGAGATGGCTAAGAGGGGATCTTATCTGATAAAATATATCTTAAGGGAGTGTGTCAATACAATGAGGCCAGACATTTTTTGGTGGTGCCCAGTGATAGGACAAGGAGCAATGGGCACAAAGAGAAGCACAGGAAATTCCATCTGTATATGATGAAAAACTTCTTTACTGTGAGGGTGACAGAGCATTGGAACAGATTGCCCAGAGAAGTTGTGGAGTCTCCTTCTCTGGAGATATTAAAATACTACCTAGACATGATCCTGGTTAAGCAGGACAGTTGGACTACATGATCTGCAGAAGTCCCTTTCAACCTCAACCATTCTGTGATTAATGAGGCTTTTAACAGATTTAATGATATTAACGAGGCTTTTCACAGATTTTGTTATCCTGACTGGAACTTGGTTAAGCTTTGTATTTTCTTTACCACATCTCAAGGCTTTATGTAAACCTATGTCATACAAACTGAAATTATTACAAAAATATTCAAATCTTCACGTGGTTACACAATTTTATCTTTTTTTTTTTTTTTTTCGTTAGGCAAAACTCACTAGCCTGTACAATGGAATAAATGGGAAAACTGTAGTCGAGTTTTGCAACACTTAGAAACAAACACCCACCAAAGGACAAATCTGTGACACTGTTGTGTTTTGCCATCTGAAACACTGTATCATTGCAACCCACTATTAAAAAACTATAATTACATGTCTGTGTGCTATGCTGCAGGGTGAGATATAATTATGCTGAGCCATCCCCAGCTAAGATCAGAGGCTTCTCTATTGTATGCAGCCCCTGCTTTCAGACCACAAGGCCAGTCCAGTGATATTGGATCACTTGAAACAGATATCAGCAGTCTCTAATTTCTAAGACTTGAACAAATTTGTCACCATTGCACTACTGGATGCATCAATCTTGGTTCTCTTTAGGAAGTACATTGCTTAGCCAAGGCCACGTTTGGGGAGCTAGATAAGGAAAGTCTCTATGCTTGGGAAAGCATGTTTTGAGGCAAAGCTTTCTTGGTCATAGAGTCCTAGCAGGAGAACTCTGCTTGAATTTATTGTAAACTACAGAAGCAGAGCATAAAGTCTCTTTCAGGGAACCTGCTTTGGCAGGGGGGTTGGACCCAATGATCTCTGGAGATCCCTTCCAACCCCTACAATTCTGTGATTCTCCAGCTTCTCAAATTGTTTCTAACTGTTCATGTCAGTAATATCCCACCTCATACCTACTGTATACAACTAAAGGCCCGCAACTCTGTTCTCTGAATATGTTTTTGATAGTTACAGAAAGTTGCAGAATTCACCATGATGATTTCAGTCATGTAATTGTTAGGTGTATCAGACATCCCACACAATTTTATACAGGATACCAAGCTTTCAGGGCTGAAAATGGAAACCACAGACCAAGTCTGGACCATTCATCCATTCAGAGAGCTTTTATGATGTATTCCTCCCCTCCTCACCCCACCCCTCCCATCCCATCCCCTTTTCCTCACCCTATCCTTTCCCCTCCCTACTCCTCCTTCTTTCCTTCCTCCTTTTCCTTTTATTTTTCCTTCTTCCCGAGCAATGTTGTTAGAAGAGCCAAAAGTGCTCCTTAAAAACAGCCAGAAAAGAGTTCTTGCAGTGTGTTCTGATGATTCATAACACTTAAAAAACAAACAAACAAACAAACCAAAAACAACAACAACAACAAAAAACTATAGGTAGTTAGAATTTGATTTTTTTTTATAATAATGACAACTTATCAGTTAATCTCATTATACAGTTTTAAATAAGCTAAGATAGCATCCAGCTCTTGTTCTGATATATATAGTTAATAAACCAAATACAGATATTTTAAATATTTTTAGATGAATAAATCTAAATAGAACTACAATATTGAGTTTTCTGATATAAATCTGGAGCAACTCCTTTAGCTACTTTATTGTATAGGGAATAAATTTGCATAGCCCACACTTATGTGTATAACTCAGGTACATAGCTGACTCATCTGTAAGACTGAATTCAGAGCTTAAAACACCATCCTTTGCTTACAGCCTTAATCGTGCACATGGATAAAGAAGGATGATCAGAATGTGTGCTTTGTCAGAAGCCACCTCTATCTTTTGCTTCACTCACACTCTGAAAGCTACTCAGCCTCTTAAGTTCCTTGTTTAATTGAGGGCTCTGCACCATATACTCATGAGTTGTTCATTTCACTCAAAACAGTGACCAATATAATCTAAATGATAAATGGCTAGAAAGCTCTCAAGTAAGATCATTTATCTTTTCAGTTGCTAAGAAGAGCTTTTTCAGATAACTGCATTTCCAAGATAAACATCTGCACTTTGAAACTTGTTATGCCCATTTCTGTTAAGAGTCCTTTTTGATATTGTTTACTTCACTGTTTTTACACATTTTACATAACTAAGCCAAGGATGTGGGTGCCAACAGGCAATGATTGGATAAGAGACATGGTTTGTTCCATATGCAATATAAATACTTGAATATTGTGCTTAATGAGTTCAATAAAAAGATGACATATATGCTTCATAGGGCTCACAAATGAAGATTCTGAGCAACCTGGACTTGAAAGCAGATCATAAATCTTTCAGTATGAAGAATCCAAGCATAATTTCCAAAACTTTCTTCTTGCATTTAGGCACATAATACAGGTCATTTCTGTGCAGATTATCATTTACACTCACAGTACCAAATATAACATTTTATTTTTTTAACTCTCAGACATTGTTTCACTCTTGCTAAATAACTCTAGTTGTGTTTAATAACATTTTCTTGTAAAAGAACATGTTCATGAAATATAATACAGTCACATATATATTTTAACATTTCTGAGGTTTAGAATAAATTTCTTGTATTGTAATCAACTTTATTGGACATTGTACAGTCACCATAATACACCAAAGGCTTGCAAACCTTCTGCTCCAGAGATACATAGCAGTAGAGAAAAAAATCGAAGCAGCATGAATTTTGAGATAGATCAGGATTAACTTAAATATTAATAATAATAATAATAATAAAAGTACAAATAAATATGAAACTCTTTTTCTCTTCCTTTTCATATTAGCCATTAGTCAAACCATACTTCATAATAAAGATTACTTTTATGTATATGCTATACATATTCCTGTGCTCACCATAACCATTTGAGAAGAAACAGCGTGCTATGGTTTTCTTTACATAAAGCAATTATCAGGCTTTATGTCCTGTGGCATTTGTCTCTCATTCTTGCTAGCTTCTATGCAGTGGTGAATCCACCACCAGTCTTTTCTATTGCTAAAACAGATCTCTAAATTATTTTGTAGGACTATGACCTGAACCACAACAGGGACTTTTGTCAAATGTGGAGGTAAAGGCAGATGGGGAAGAGGGAAGCAGATGAGGTAAACTGGACAGTTACTTGATTCTGACTGAGAACTGCAGAACTCCCTGTTTCCTGGGAGTGCCATTGTTTATTTCACTTAGTTGTTCAGACATATCAAGGGACAACTGAAACAATTTGAACTAATCAGGAGCATCTAAAAATACAGTTCTTCTTCAAAACACAGTTACTGGTCCGAGTGTATCTGAATTAGGTGTCCAAAGTGGAGGCAACAAAGGAAGGAAGGAAGGAAGGAAGGAAGGAAGGAAGGAAGGAAGGAAGGAAGGAAGGAAGGAAGGAAGGAAGGAAGAAAATTTCAAAATTAAATCATTTGAAAGAGAAAAAAAATCATGTACATCTGCTTTGATGATTGTCATGTAAGATATTGTAGAGAAGAAACTTCTAACTTTTATAAACTTAGGTGTTTGAAATATATATATATATATTCACTGAAGTATGTGGATAAAATACTACATAGACAAAAACCGTCTGTAAATTAGGTAAAAATAAAGGGAATTTTCTTTTTCCACATTGCTTTTGCTGAAAATCATCTGGAAATTGAAGAATCCTTTTCTGTTAAGAACTGTGATACTATTTGCAACTGAAATTTATGAAGGGAATGAGTGACAGAAAATGTTTCTGATAACTGAAACCTTGGTTTTCTATTGAATATGGTAAGTGTATTTGTTTCCGCAGTCCCGTGGTTCATAAGTTTTAACAAGATAAAGTAGTTAAATTTCTCTAATGTCAGTGGCCTTAAGTATCTTTTCTAAAAGGCAGAAAACCTTCCTTGTTCTCCCTGCATGTGTTCCTGGCCAATGTGCCAAACTTCCAAGAATACAAAACAATTTTACATGATTGTTGTTGACCAGTCCTTCCCTGTCTAGATGAGCACTGCAGGAACAAATCCTAGGCTTTGTATGGTTTGCACTCCAAGAAGCCAGTATTCTCCTGAGTCAGTACCATATGCTCTTTATCTTCATATGTCAGTCTGAATGTAGCTTCCCCAATATCCCTTTAGGTTTTATGCTAATATAATTATTTCTAGTTTGTCCATAAGGGCTTTGTTGCTTGGGCAAATTAGTGCAGAACACATCAGGTTGTGAAAGCACTATCCATGAAATACATTCCATAATGTCTCAGAGTGGACTTTACACAATTATAATACTTGATGTGGAAATGTTGATTAGTTTATGCACTATAAGTTGACACCCTTCTTGATTACAAATTGTCTGATTCCTAAACAAAACAAAACAAAACAAACAAACAACAACAACAACAACAAAAAAAACCACTAGAGATGGTTCAGTCTGAGCTGCTAAGCAAAAGATTGGCCTTGAGGTACCTGCATCTATATCAACTGCAGCAGAGCTCCAGTCAAGCATTTTTGGTACACCCACTAGATAGTTCTCAAACAAAAAAATCAGGTCCCTCTACAGCTAGTTTCCCTCAGGACCTAAGCCATCACCTTCATATCCATGTTGTACATAGGATGATTTGAAATACTGAATGAAAGGCTGTCTCCCATGTTTGAATTAGGCAAACAAGTTAATAATGCACACTCATGGTAGTACCTAGACTGATAACTATACCTACCTAGCAGAAATCCACAGGAACACACCTGATGAGAGACAAATTCATCTGGTAGTTGCTGTGAAGGAACATAATAGAGTGCTGCAGTCATTAAGACTGTTACTAAATTTTCTGGCCAAAATACTTTGTTGCATGGAAATTATATATCTGTTATCAGGAACCAGCTCATGATATTGAGAGATCAATACAGATTTTTGTTATCTTTTTAATAATGATTAACTTCATTGTTCTGCTCAGATCATGCAGAAGCCAAGTATTGATATCATTACTGCTTGGTGACAACTTGTCTGAGTATCACTTGTTAGATCTTCAGTCATCATTTTTTGCCATGTATTTCCTTATTTGCTATGTATCAGCATCGTTTTTACAGGATTTTACTTCAAAATACATAGCCATAGTGTCTCTAGAAGTCTTCCATTGATACTGGTGATGAAACCACTGAATGATCAGCTGGATCAGGTCCTAAGTAAAGAATAGCAGGTTTTTTTATTGTTTGTAGACTCTATTGGAAAGAAAAGATAGGTAACATTTTTGAAATAGACAAATAAAGTAAGACAAGTGGTTGCTGACATTTCAGAATTGTCAAAAAATACTCATAGCAAAATAGGTGTGATTTATAAAGTGTTTCACAGTGCCAGGTCACTTACGCTTGACCTGATTTATGCTTTTCTTTCAAACCTCCTCATTCATTTTGAGCTTTAATATGTTCATTGGAATTACTTAAACTAATCTGCTTGATTGCTGCAGTAACAGCTCTTGGCTTGATGTCTGCTTAGTTTCAGAGTTTGTATTCAACAGGCTCTCTTGTTGCCCTAGTAGTATGACTCACACACAGAACAAGGCAATTGCCACAGTGCTGCCAGTCACAAGAAACTGATAGAAATGGAAGTGAAGTGTTTGGTGGTTTCTTTTTCTGACCACAGGGTGTTGATGGAAAGAAACAAGGCAGGACAATCATGCTGCTTTCACATTTTGCTTAAGTGCCAGGAGGCGGTTATTTCAAAGTCACCACAATTGTTCCTGTTTAACATGGAAGCCTTAAGCCAGACATAATTAGGCTTTTTCTTGACAAATCATTTGTGCAAAGTCTTGACAGGTTGAAAACTGAAACGGTTGTGCTACATTCTTTAGGGTCTGAAACAGACAGGATTACAAAAAAAAAAATAATAATAATAAAAAAAAAAAAAAATGAAAGCAGGTACTGTGAAAGCTGTAACTTCCAGAAATATGTCTAGCATGAGTACAAAGTCTATGTCATGTTTGATCAAAACAATTAGACAGAATATTGTCTCATGCTTTGCTGGTGTTATACTACAGTATTAGTAATATATAAGGGCTGTATATCACTAGATAAATTCTGTGCCAAGTGAGAAGCAAGAAAACACACCAAAAAATACAGCACACATACATTTGATACTAGTGCAGAGTGAAGTCAAAGTATGTTAGATTTTCATCTGATCTAATGACTAGAAACTTCACCTCAATAAGATGTGCTATTGCACTGGAAAAATGAGAAATTGTTTTCAAAGTCTGCATTTCATAATTACTACTTGGAACTTCTTCATATCTGACCTGTTTTCAACTTTCATTTGTAAGATATAGCAAGACCAGTGTTGTTTTTGCAGTTGATATAAGGCAGCACACTATCCCAGTTTTATTTCCCATAAATTGCTAATTCCTGTAGATACATGTAAAACTATATTTGCTAGATCACATTAATTCTTGATTAAACATTTTTTTTCCTTTCCACATTAAAAAAGAGAAAAATACATAAAATCATAATCATATAATGTTGCTACACCACTAGAAATAATGATTTGCTACATCTAATATATCCAAGTTCTTCTTAAAAAGGCTAGTGTCTTCAATAGTAAGACTTTCTCAGCATAGCCATAGTGAAACAACAAAGATGTGAAAGGTTTGAAATACTCATATGCATTCTTTCATGTTTTAATCTCTACATAATAAATATATATTTATATATATATAAACCTTCTGGTTTTCAATGTTGGTCTGCAAATACCAAGTGAGAGATTTTCATTAAATGTATAATTGTAGCTAAGATTTAACAGCAAATTTATTGTTATAATGAAGGATTTATAAAGCATCCTACAGAAGCTCATCCAGTACTTTAGAATGCAAATAATTTAACCAGTACTTTCCATAAGTGCCCCATGATACAGTACTACTGATTATTCCATGTAGCCATTTTCATGTTACTTCACAAATACAGCAATTTGTGATGAATTTCTTTGTTAAGTTAGTTCTAAAGCATCTTTAGATGCTTTTCCACTAGCATTTTCAAAGGCATTAACAAGAAATCTGTATCACATCTATGCATTCGATAGACACAAGTGATCTTTCAACTTCTCTGTGGATGAGCAAAATTCTCTTAGAGGTTGTCAAGTCTTAGTGTCATGTTCTGCACAGTCAAACAATGAAGAAGAACAACTCCTCTTGCAATAAAACAAAATCATCATCACCAGCTTTCAAGTTGGGCTCAGACTTTGCAATTGCACCATGATGTTGTTCTTGTTGTTCTTTAAAATGTGTGAATGTGCAAAACAATGCTGACATGGGAAAGCAGGATGCACAGCTGTTCAAGTTGAAGTCATTGACATCATATACATTATATGTGCATTCGAAAGGTCTTAAAAGAATGTCTCTTGCAGAAGTAAAAGCACATGTGGAGATTCATAGCTCCTACAGTTTTTCATGTTCTTTTGTCTTTCACCAAGTATATTGTGAGAGGGAGCATCCTGTTCTCCTCTTTTATGGATTTCTTTAACGTAATATATTAGTAATCATTTTTAAATTACCACTGGGATTTATATCATTTCTTGCCAATATTGAAAAGGGACTACTAATGTCTCTGTATCTCAGTTCATCATTCTGTTGTCATATTCTGTATCAGTTCATTAAGTGGTTGAGGAATTGTATGGAGTTATGGCTGTATACATTTCATCTCACAGGACTCTGTCTTACTTTTAAAAATTTGTAGTTCTTAAATATAAACTGATCTAATTCTCAGAACACCATAGTAATAAAAAAGTAGTTAGTCACCCAAGTAAAATTATTTCTGCTATATTTATTTTTTTGTTCCTCCTGCAGCTTCACAAGGGCCAAATTCTTGTTTGTCATGAGGACAAGAGATTTACCGTTTCATCTAAAATGCATAGTTTCTCATTAATTTTACCATTGGTAGCTTGGAAATGCATTTTTTTACTTGTGTTTTTAGTGTAATCTAAATTAGTTTTAGGAACCAAGATAATTTTGCTAAATATTTTAGGTTTAGAACATATCTTTAAATACTCCTGGTAACTCATTTAAGAGTGTTTTTGTGTGTGGTAGAGAATGGCTTAATAAGATGCAGCAAAGGGTTGTAATCAGTGAATTATTTCTGATAATATGTAATTTATTAAATATTTACTTGGAAACTGTATATTAATGAGTGTTAGAACAATCTCTGCTTTATTATTTTAAGCACAAGTTTTTCCTATGACTGCATGTAGTAATTTTTGACTCTGAACACCTTCTGTTATCTGTGCTACATTTATGAAGTTCACTCACAAAGATTTTCAGTTCCTATTCCTTTATCTAATGTTTGTTAGTATTGCTGTTTTTAAACATATTGAATTATGGAAGCAATGAAAGAAAGGGTTCCTATAGGCAGCTCAGCCATGTATGTCCACGTGAAAGTTACCAGCACATTGCCTGAGGGAAAACCACCTTTCTGCCTTGAGATACCAAGACATGCTGTCAGCATTTTCTAGGATAAAATGTGTTTCTGTTTTAAGCATGAGAATGGAAAGAAAAAGAAAAATAATAATAATACCAAGACCTGAGAACAGCATAGGTGCATATTTATAAGCTAAGCCCCTCATAAGTCATTAGATCTGTATCTTTTGAGCCTGTGACAAATACTCCAGATTTAAAATAACTGAAATATTTTTGTGTCTAATGATTGAAACTGTGCTTCAGAGTGCCTGCCTGTGTGTGAGGGAGAGGTGAAGGTTGTGGGAATGTTCATTGAAATGAAAGATAAGAGTAAAATCAGAGTGGCATTGGCTGGGGTTGCAATTCAGAGTCAAATACTGTCTACATGTGAAGAATCAGTCACTATGATACCTCCTTTCTGAAAGTCATTGTGCAAATAGGATAAATAGAATGAATTCTGCAGTGAGATATAGATACCCTTCTGGCAGTTGGTAATAGTTATGATTTTCTTACTAGTGTAGCTAAAAATAGACAGGCTGGATCTAATATAAAAATAAATTAGAAAGCTGTTTTAGGTTTGATTAATATTATTTTTAATTTTACTCCAGTATTATAAATTAGGAAAAAAAAACAACCACCAACAAACAACTAAAATAAACAAAAACTTATCTCCAAACTTGCCAAGCAAATACACATCTGGTCACAGACACTGTTGGAAACAAAATACTGTCATATTCCAGTATGGTCTAGCACCAACACCTGCCACTACTCTGTGCTGCTGAACAGTGTGCATGTGGATATTTAACACCAGAATACAGATACGTAGGCTACATCCCAGGTCACGTGGCTCCCTGTCCTCTGTAGACAGTACAATCTATGTTATAAAGTTCTGTTACCATTAACATGCTAGCCCTTTGCAACAACAATAGAGTAAGTGAGAAAATACTTTAATTCTTTAGAAAGCTGTCTGAAGACCCCTTTGTACCTTCTATCATAGTTCACACTAAGTAGCCTGAACTTGCATTAAAGCTTAGTTGGAAGAAATTTTCTCTCCTGGTGATATTCATTCATTGCATAACTTTTATGAGCCCACTTTTTTTTTTTTTTTTTTTTTTTTTTTAAAGGAAAACTTCCCTGAAAGTAAAATGATCATACAGTAAATGTGAATGGAGAAGCCTGGAAACAGGCAGCAAGAATGAAAAGGAATAGAGGAAATATTATATTTTGAAATACAACCCAGAAATGAGCATATTTAAGCCAAGTTGCATAAAGACTCATCCAAGTTTCCTCACATGTAACCCTAGAGAAATAAAGACATAAACTAATTTAAAAAAATGTTATTTTCCTATAGTCACCAAGAGAGAAGACAAATTTTCAGAAATGGTTTTTACAATTTTGTCCAAAATATTCTGAAAAGAATTAGGATAACAGAACTGAATTTCTGTTGATTCTAATAAATTTGGGATTAGTTTATACACAGCAAACCAGAAAGGGTATTCCATAACAGACAGGAGCAGGAAAACGTATGTCTGGCTGTGGGAAAAATAGAAGAAGGAACAATCAGCTCTGGCATTTTTGGTGAACTAAGCCATCATCTGCTGATGGCAGTGCTGGGTAATGGTTAACACAAAGTTACAGTGCAAGCTGGCTTGAATAGCTAGACAGCTCAATGCAGCATCCAAGAGTAAAGGGAACATGTTGAGAGATATGAGTGTATTTGCTGTGAGGAGGGCAATTAGTTTCCAATAAAAACATAAAAGAAAACATCTCAAAACCAATTCATTTAAAAGACTGAGTCAACAAATTGACTTTGCACCATGCTGTGAATGTCTACTGACTTGAGCTTCATTGGAGTGAATCCATTTTTATCAAAATCTTTGTTCTACAGTCAACAGAAATGTAAACAGTGGATCTTATCAACAAGAATGTTCCAACAATGCTAAGGAGGGAACATAATGGAGGGAAAGAAGGTGGCGTATAAAATGCAACTTTTGAGACTACAGTTAAAATAACAAAATAGTGGTCTGAAAAAAAAAAAAAAAAACAAACCAAACCAAACCAAACAACAAAAATCACACACAATTTTCAGAGATCTGGGATGGTATGTTATGACTAATACCACTCCACAGCCAAGAACCCACATGACAGACCAGCTCTTTCAAGCAGTCAGTGCAGATTGGATTTCTTAATTCAATCTAGAAGTTACGACAGCAACTAGAAACAGAAATTTACACCCTGATTCACAGAGATCTGTATGGATCCTCTAATGCAGAGAAGCAGTCTGGGCATACTTCAAGGAAAGGTGCAGAAAGCCTTTATTAGGAAAGCCGATTGAAAATATTTATGGAAAGAAATTTCTCCTTTACTATAACAGGAAGAAAGCAGCTTCAGAAACAGTAGAAAATCTACTTAAGTGAAAATGATGGTGTTTTCAATTTCCATTTAATTAAGATATTTTCTTAAATTCAGTGTGTACTAAGTGTGAATGTTTTCTTGTGGCAGTAAGTTGTAAGTTGCACTAGTCTTTTGCACATAATACTGATTAATTTCTACGAATTTAAATTTTAGAACCTGAGACAAATAGTTGTATCTCTGAGCCCATATATTGTATGGCCATAACCATATATATATATATACAGAGAAGACACATTGCTCTGTCTCATTTTCTATCTCATTGATACAGCTGTATGATTTGCTTTTCCTAGTGTAATATATATATTTGGACTACCTGAGCAGAAGTCCAGTGTCCCAGACCTCTCAGATTATGACATGTTGTACAAAGATGGGAAATCCCTGCTCAACACACATGGCAAGACACTGCTACTAGGCACTAGTGGTCCTTCCTCAGGCTGCTACCTTATCTGAGCTGGTTCTCTGCCAATTAATTTTCTTCCAATTCTGACACAAATCAAACACTAGGAAAGCAAATCATACAGCTGTATCAATGAGACAGAAAATGAGACAGAGCAATGTGTCTTCTGTGTATTCTGTCTTATAGCTCAACTCTCTCCTTTGTAACAGCTCATACATCTGACTGCCAGGAAAGTAAAATGTGAAGATCCCAAGGGCTGCTAATGGCAAACAAAAGTAGCCTTCTCATATTTTCTGCAGAAAAATTACTAGCAAAAAGTACAATCATCTCCTTAACTTAAGTTTGCAGATATGACAACAAAATATTGTAGTTGAAGTAAATAAATAATATTTCACTGATTTAAAATAATTGATATGTATCTTCTGTCATTATTCATAACCAAAAAATTAGTCAAGAGTGAAATCAATACAGTTTCTAAAGTCTCTCAGGCCAAAAAAGTATGTTTGGAAGAAATTAACACAAGATTAAATACAAGATGTTAAGATTGAACATGTTTAGTAAACCTGATGTTATTTTTTAGTTAGTTAATGCTGGTTACTGGTGACAGTATGGGCATCTGTTGATCTGATCAGTAATGATACAGGAATCACTAATTCTCCAGTGAATGGAGAATCAGCATCTGTGGATCTTCTTGCATAATCACTCTGTTTAGCCTTTGATGAAAAACTATACTTCTTCAATCTTTTAGCCAGTGGCTTACACAATCTATATACTACCTCCTATAAACACTTCAACCTGAAACAATTTCTGGAAAAAAATTATTCCCAGGGTAGTAGCTCAGTTTGCATTGCTTCTACCAAACAGTTTTCTGAAAAGCCTCCCCTGAGCTTAAGGCAGTCAGCTTGCAACATTTCAATTGTTTTATTTCTTCTTTTTCCTTTCTTTGTTGTTGCTCTAAATTAAACTCTACTGGAGACTGCAGCATTTCATATTATAACTGCCTGTCAGGAGTTCTTTACTGTGCCTGATAAAATGCGAACACTTTAATTAGCTTTTTTTTTTTTTTTTTTTTTTTTTAATAATAATAACTGCAAACTACTTTAGCATCTTAATCAGTAGAGTTTCAAAGTTATTTTCCATTTTACTTGTCTCTGTTGTGCTGCTTTATTTGCTGTGCTCTATTACTCTGTTGAAAGCTGTCATTTACAGTGTATCCCATTATTAATGTGTGTTTGCCATTGCTAATTTTAACTAAAAAAAAAAAAAAAGTATTTTGTTAAAAGTCTCCTAATATGACATCTCAAGCATTTTGACAGAAAACATTTGGAAAGGCATCACTCACTATAAGGTGAGCTTGCTGTATACAAGGAGCCCTAATTTACTTAACCCAAAAGTAGCAGCTAGATATCACAAAATACCTTAGATATTCCCAAAGCACTTACTTACAAAGGGCTTCTGAAGTGGATTGCTGACTGCTGTATTGTATCATACAGGGTACTCTTGCATGTAGTTTTAGTAAACTAGTATACCAGTCTATTCTGAACATGAACGAGATCTGGAATGCATTTACATCAATCTTCCATGCTATCAACCAAATCAATACATTACATAGAAGGTTCCCAAGCATCAAAAGTCAAATTATAGAAAGGTTTTGGAAGAGGTCACCTCCTAGTTCTCAGTCTCCAGGGGTTTGTATGCCGTCCCCTACCCCAGCTTCCCCTCTCCCTCCTCCCCATTAGCTTCTCCCCCTCCCACCCCCCCAGGCTGAGCAATAAGAAAGGAAAGAGGCTGAGGCTGATACAAAGGTTGTGCTTAACATGCAGTTCGGCTGTCTCCAGCAATCAGCTGTTTAGCTGCTGAGATCCATGGGCTACAGAAACCTGCAGTGGGAGCCATCTATCTCATGATGCTCCTCCAAAAACCTGCTGAGCAAACAGGAAGCCACAGCTGTGGTCCTGGCCTGCAGCTGCCTCAGATTGTTATGGCAGAGCTTTCTCAGTTCGCTTTCCTGTTCTGTCTGAATGCCTGAAGAGCAGAAGAAAGCTGGGATTGAGTAACAACTCTTCCCCTCCATGGCTTGTTCATAAAGGTCAAAAAAGTCTATTGCCAAAATAATAAAAATAAAAATAAAATTATGTGTTTTGGACACTCCTCCGTTTTCACTGTCTGCTACCCAAGCACCTGGGAGAATTATGCCCTTTCCTGGTGTTAGTGTTTTTGGTGGTGGTGGTAGTGGTTTTTTGTTTGTATGTTTATATGTTTGTTTGTTTTTAATTATGGTGAGTAATATGATGCATTTGGTGCCTCCTGAGGATTCTGATTTAAAGAACCCAGCTAAAATTAAGTTCTCCATTATTCAGACCTTTTGCAACTGAAAATAAAAGAATTACAATTGAGAAAGGATGATCTTTAGTGCAATGTAAGATTGCATTTGACAGTGGAAAATGATCCTCACCAAGTTCACCTCTTGATGATTAGTATAGTTTTAATTCTTGCAGAGCTAGACTAGCAGATATATGAAAAAGACTCCCTAAATCTGTAGCAGGATCACTGTACTACTTAATGCCCCCAAATGTCTACTATTAAATCTGTGGGAATGGCAAGTTCCTTCCAAATAGATTTTATTCGTTTAGATGTTGAAAAGTGTTATGATAACAAAGGCTGACTCTTCTCCTAAATATCAAAATCTCCTACTTCCTAAAGCTAAAACTTTTTATTGCTAAAGTTAACCAGTGACCAAGTGAAGTTGTGTGTATAATAACACAAAAACTTAGAATTATATCTACCTGTACGTCTAAGGATGAACGTTCTATTTCATGGTATGGTTTCAGCAACTCTTTCAGAGTAGTTGCACAAAATATGATACATGAACACAAAGTATTGTTGAGATTATTTCAAATACAGGATTAAAATTACCACAGCTAAGAAAATGCCAGTGTTTATTTATAACCCTAATCCTGTCATCTAATATATGCATATTATTACACAATTTTAAATTAGATATTCACATCACAGTAGTTTGTTCTTATAAAAAATAAATAAATAGTGAAAACCAACAGTCTGCCAAATGGTCTGCCTTCCATCAATTTGTTTCTTTTCAAAGGGATGTATTTAATGGAATACATAGTGAACTATAGAAAATGTCATCAGAATTCTTCTCTGCACAGGCAAAACAACATATTTTGCCCTGTGTCATTCACCAAAATTGTTTTGGCTGAAACTGTCAACAATAATTCAGTCTGAAGTAAAAAAATTATGCAGGTACTTTCAGTCTGAAAAGATACAGTCAGCAAAGCTAACAATACCTAGTATCTGGAAAACCTTGCTCTCTGTCTACATTAGTAAGCACTAATCCACTTCTCATCTCCACCCTTTCATTAACCAGGAATTGACTGTCTGGACAAGGATCCAATTCAAAACTTAGGGTTAATTACAAAACACCATCCCACTTCTTCATTCAGAAAACCAGGAAATGAAACCAAACTGTCTAGTGCTCCATTTTTTCCTACTCACAAAATAAATGTCATGATTTTAACTTTAGCTTCACTGAGAGCATTTGCTGTTTCACTGTTTTCACTTTTCAGTGAGAGGATGTAGCATGCAGGCACTAGATATGGGTGACTCACCGACAGACAACCTTACCATTCCTAAAAGATTCTTCAGGGGAATTTCTGTTTCCTTTTTCCTGAGGCTTTAACTCTCATGCCTCAAATCAGCATCCTACTGCCTTCAGATTAGAATGGCTTCTCATCCCAGGCAAATTTAGTGTTGGTTCAGACTTTTACACGTTTACAGTTTTAACATATCCCCTACTTCATGGTGTGTCTTCCTTTTTAGCAGGTATGTCTCCCACACACAAAGAAGCAATATATGTTAAAAATACACCTTTTGCTTCCTGTATTCAGCTGCCCTTCACCCTGCTTCACATCAGAGCTTGGGAAGGAAAAGGCAGACTATTTTCTCTTTTTATCCTGAGCTTTCACGCATATCCTGTGTTCAAGTCTCCAAGTACAGATTCAGAAAATTTATTTCCATATTAACTTTAGCAAAAAGTTGGGAAGATTTATATGCTTACCAGAATCACAGAATTTCTAGGTTGGAAGAGACCACAAGATCATCGAGTCCAACCTCTGACCTAACACTAACAGTCCCCACTAAACCATATCCCTAAGCTCTACATCTAAATGTCTTTTAAAGACTTCCAGGGATGGTGACTCCACCACTTCCCTGGGCAGCCCGTTCCACTGTCTAACAACCCTTTCGGTAAAGAAGTTCTTCCTAACATCCAACCTAAAACTCCCCTGGCGCAACTTAAGCCCATTCCCCCTCGTCCTGTCACCAGGCGCATGGGAGAACAGACCAACCCCCACCTTGCTACAGCCTCCTTTGAGGTACCTGTAGAGAGCGATAAGGTCACCCCTGAGCCTCCTTTTCTCCAGGCTGAACAATCCCAGCTCCCTCAGCCGCTCCTCGTAGGACTTGTTCTCCAGGCCCCTCACCAGCTTCGTTGCCCTTCTCTGGACTAGCTCAAGCACCTCGATGTCCTTCTTGTAGCGAGAGCCCCTTTTTTATTCTCTCTCAGGAAGAATCTAGGGAATCACTGACTCTAGAAACATGGTACATTTATAAAAGTGATAACCAGATCTAGCAATGTTACTCTTGAGACCTACGGACAGGGACACTGGTACCCTGAGATAAAGCTTCATATCTCTTGTCATACTTATAAGAACAACAAGACCACAACACAACACCCTGCCCTCCCTCCACCCCTTCCAGTAGTCTCACTGCCAAGAGGTGACAGAGAGACATTTTGTGTTAGTAGGAGTTACAAAACACAAGGCAATTCACTTGAATAATTGTTCAGTGTAAAGATGGTAGGTGGTTTTTTTGTTTGTTTGTTTTGTTTTACACTAAGCACCAGGATTTTATTTTCACTTCTCTTTTTGCTGAATTTATGGCTGAAAATGACAGTTTTCCTCTTCTACATGTGAAGTTTAGATTAATTAAAGTTGATTGCCAAGTAACTGGAATTCATGTGCACTTTATCCCATTTTCCTGTTTCTTGCAACAGTGTGCAGAGAGGTATTTTCACAGAAGGCACCCTGAGTCAGCTAGAGTTTTGAAGTAGATACTGTTATTACATCAGATTCATCAAAAGCACCCAATGAACTCCGAAGTTACAGCTTATTATAGCTTAGGGTAAAACAATAAACCTCTTTAAAGTTATAGGCGATGTTTGCTTTTTAAGACAATAAAAGTAAGAGAAAACAAAAATAAATCTTCCCCTGCCCATTATATCCTTGTTTCTTTCCAGCTGTGCTCTGAATCCAGCAACTTTCAAGGGCTTGTTAAAGCAAATTCAATACAATCCTCTCTGTTCTCAAGAAGCTATTCTTTTTTTGTTTTTTATTTTTATTTTTTAAAAACCCTTCCTCTCCTGTTCCTTGATCCCTGATCTCCCTAAGAACCACTGCTCCTGCTGCAGTCTGTTTATTTGCTGAGCTACTCACAGGTTACCTCAAAAGGTTTTCCCACACAGGTTTTCCAGATGCTTTTCCCAGCTGTGGACACTCACATACTCACTCAGAAGCAGGTGAGAGTCCCTTGGCTTAGAGCATTCCCTCTATCTTAGGTGAGCAACTGAATATCAGGCAAGTGGCAACTTTCCCTTGCTGCCAGCTATTTTATTTTTTTTATTTTCTACTTTTTTTAGAGAACATAATGTACAGTAAATCATGAGCAAACCTGATGCACTGCTGCATCTATTTTTTGTTTGTTTGTTTTCCCTCCCTCTCTAAATTCCATGCAAAGTCCTCATCTTTATATTGTCATCAGGAGACTGTTCACAGTAGCGTTAGAAACAACATTGTTCATAATGAATTAATGCAAACCAGGTAGAGAAATTAAGTACTTTCCATTTTCTGTCATTAAGGGATATAAGATGTGGAGGAGAAGGCCAAAACAAGTGCTTTGGAGGATGTATTATTTTAATAGAACAAAGCTATAGACATGTTAGAGTGCTCTTTTATTAGACCTAGAGGGTGTTTTATTTTGTACTGCCATTTCTGGGGTTTAAATTACTCTACTGCTAATAGTTATTCCTAAAGCAATGAGGTTAAAACAATATTTGATATGACTTTTTGAAGAGTTTGATCTGACATTGAATCGATTGATATTCTTAGGGGATAATATATGAGTATAGCTAAAAGATCATGGCAAGGTGCAATCCCCCTTTGAGAAGGTGCGTGCTTTATGGAATGTGTTTATATCAAAATGTGAATGTATGTAAATGGGTAGCATTTTGTTCCCAACAATTAGCACTGGATTGTACTATTGTGTAGTCTGAGAGTCTATTAAAATGATATGTTGCCTCTAGGTTGCTAAACTGAGACAAAATCTGAAGCTTTTGCCTAAAACTGTAAACAAAGAGTTGAGATTTAAAAAACAACGCATTAAAAAATGTCAGTCAGGTCAGAGTTACAGCACTGTTGTTATGTACCTGGGCAAGAAAGGTAAAAGGACAAGCCCTCGCCCAAAGAGCATGGCAAAGAAGAAACCTGAGAGCAAGGTTTAACACTATTACAGTATCAGTACTCATAGGTACAACAAGATCTAGAGGTGGCAGGCTGCTCACAACCTAAAGGATTGCAGCATTCCCAGAGGAAAGCCAGAAAAGAGGAGAATGAAATATATTGGTTGGATAGCTAGAGAGAAGAGGAATCCTGATTCATGGCCCTCCCTGAATTTCCTGGGAATGGTGAGACCATTTTGGTGGTGGTATGACCAGGCCTTTAATAAATTTAACACATCCTAAAGCCAATTTATTTTTAGAAATGCTTGCACTGCTAATCACATTTGACCTAGCTTCTGGAAGGACAGGAGGAATATTTGTCCCTGCTTGAACCCAACTTTTAACCTCACTTTTAAGGATGGCTGTACTTTGCACAGACTAATATCATAGTCTGTATCATAGCATTCAGTCCTGCTTTATAATGTTTGCACATTTGTGCATTCATACACACTTCTTTTTTTTTCTTTTCCTTTTTTTTTTTTTTTTTAAAAAAGGCACCTATACGTAGGTGGAGAGATATAATGCAAAGGAAGGATAAGTTAACATACAGTCATTTAATATGACATTTTAAACTTGGATCATTTTTGAAAAGCAAAACTAAACAGCTGGGTTATTGCACTGAAATGTCAGTGAGATACTCTTCCTGTGGCTAGTTTGCTGGCATTTTTTCATTATGGATTCATAACTACAAGCATACATGAAGCTGTAGATGTACCTTTTATTTGTATTTTTTCAAAGTTAAAAACACTGATGCATTGAGTTGACATTTAATCTCTCATTAATCATAATGATAATAGGGGAGAATGTCAATATCATAGCTCATGATTTACAATGTTGTATTAAATCTTAATGCACTGACAGTCTAAGCCTAGCCAAACTTCTTGAAATATACGGGATCTGTTGAAAAATATTACCCACACTTTTCTTCACGCTTTAAAAAAAATAATAAAATAAATTGGAATCTGATCAAGAGAAGTTACAATTAATTAATTAAATAAATAAGCATTATTCTTGGAAAGAATGTCTCATTTTCTTCCATCCTTTTGGCAATTTCCTAGGCTGCTGTAGACTGAAGAAAATAGGAATCTTTCGACCACAAACAGATGTGCTTGATAAAGAAAATGTCAGCAAAAATACTAAAGCAATGTGTCACAGCAGCTTTCTGACAGATAGAGGGAAAAGGTAAAAAATGTTCTATCATGTCCGACAAGGTGTTCTTTTTGAGATTTAAAGATCACTGTGCAACTTTAAACATGTTTGTCACTTTGGCTCTGACTGGAGCTATCTGGAGCTTCACAAGAACTTTATCAGCTCAGCATAGGGGGGAAAAAAGAAGCCCATTCCCATTTATCTCAGCCAGGTTCCCTTCAAAGCCAACAAATAAATTACAGTGTACATTTGATACAAATTGATTTCTTAACTCAAATAACAATGTTGTCCTCCCAGTCAGGCCATGTGTCACTCATTCGCGAGCCTGAGTGAAAGGCTCAATCTGTCTGCATGACAGAAATAGGCCTGACGCACCTCACCGAGGAATGCTAATAATCCAGGCCTGGCCCAAGCCTTTGTGGGCAAGCCGTGATAAGGGAAATCAGCCCGTCCTGTCAAATGCTGCCGAGGCCTGATCAGTGCTTGTTCCAGCAAGCTGCATAGGCCTCGGAGTCGCCATCCTATTTCATGTAGTAAATGAGAGGAAAATAAGATCCGGCTACCACGGTTAAGATGCCAGTGACTGTGATGAAGCCAGAGTGAAAGGAAACCCCATTGAATATCTTGAACTGATCTTATCGGCTGCTGGAGAAATGAGATATTGGCAGGGGCTGTTGAGTTTCTCACAGCTGAGTAGGTTAATAAGGTTGGGAGGCAGGCCACAGGCTAATTGGATTTGCCTTGGTTTGATAAACAGTGGCAGGCCTATTGCCAGAAAAACATAAGCAATGTGGCTTTTTTTCTTTGTTTCTCTTTAAGCCATACAAAAAAAAAAAGCTGTTTTTTTTTTTCCCATTTTCTTTTTCTTTTTTTTTTTTTCTTTTCTAAAGCTAAAGGTGTCTTCCTGAATTCCCACATGAACAGTCCAGCAAAGTCCAACTGTGAAACAGTAGTTATTGGGTGTTCTGATTTTAATCAAACACTATTTAACCCCCCTGACCTCTCGAAGTTGGCTCACATCAAAACAGCACAACTGTAAGGGCTAACTAGAAGCAGAAGGAAATAACAACCTATTGAAGCTTTTCAAAGGCTTAAAATGTTTGAAAGGGGACAATTTTGCAGACATCTCTCTGAACAGAGGTAGCCAGAGGCAGCCCCAGACAGCAGTGCCTGTGCTGCTGGTGATGTGGGTGCACCAGCTGTTGCTCCAGCTGCAACAACATCACCCCTCTCAGTTGTATTTCCTCCAATGGCTCTTCTAAATCTCAGGGCTTTGTTATCACTGGCAAGGATATTGGATTATTATTGACAGGACTGATTCAAAGAGAAATTACTGAGTGAGAGTGGTGCTGCTTTAATCTTTAGTGCTTGTACAAATAAGATACAAGAAGAAGGCAGTAGAGAATGACCACCTCTAGCTACAGGAAAACAGTTCGTTTTCTATTGGCTATAGGTGTATTTCAACCAACTCGTATTTAGTTGCATGTTTTTCATATGTGTGTGAGCATGAGTGCATTTTTTAATGTGTACAATGTTCCATCTTTGTGGTGTCTTAACTTCAGTCTTTATATGAACTTCTGTGAACTCATCAGTAACAAAGGTCCATGGAATCCATAACCATTGGGAAAATACATACCATCTGAGTGGAAAGGTTCTAAGTTTCTTATTTATTTTGGTTTTATTCATTTTCTTTTGCATTCATGAAACGTATTTGCTCACAATCATATTCAGTGAGTCAGACACAAGCACATGATGAGGAGCTAGAAAGGAAACATTTCCAAGTTTATTAAATATTTTATTTTTCTTCATTCAGAATACCAAATTGATTTATTTATTTATTTTGAAAGAATAAATGAATTTCTCTGAGTAGATATTGTTTTTCACTCTAAAAACAATTCAGTGTTTTGGTTAAAACATTACCCCAACAAACAGTTTCTATTCTCTTCTGTTCCATTCTATAGAAAAATAGTTGCATTATGTTTCATTACTTACTTTAACTTGTATTTAGTTACATGTTAAACATTGCATTCACATAATCTTTCCTCAGACTATCTCTGAGTACTATGTCAAAATTAAATATACTGCATGCATCATTTTTTGAAATTAATACATGAATAGAGATTTTTCTGACCAATATTTTTCTATTTAAAGAAATATATAAAAGTTTTCAAAAACAAAGCTTTAAAGAACACACCACTTTCAACATAGACTGTGAAGATAGCTTAAAGTTTTAGCAAGTTCAGAAGAGACACAAGTTTCTACAATAGTCCATTTTTGGGACAGTTTGAATTCCTTTCTTAGAGTGGCTGCTTTCCCTTATCCCTTGGGAGTGCTTTATTCATTTGACAAAACAGAATCAGAATCTAATTAGCCTTCTAAAGTCAATCCATTTGTTTAGAAATCCGAACAACTAACTTTCTAGAAAACAGTAGCACTCCTGACCTGAGAAGTTGTATGTAGTTTAAAGCTACATATCTGATAGCTGAATATCAAACCACTGGCTTATTGAAAATATATTTCCCTTCCATTCTCTGGTCCACAGAATATCTAATTATTTATAGTAAGTGGAACAGTTTGAACAGAACAGAAAGTAGATTTTTCCCAACAAAATGCAGCTAAAAGCTAGCCTCCCACATGCTTACCATATGTTGTAACTGTCAGACTAGTGGTTTCTCTAGAGCAGAGAAGGTCTGGGCAGTTCAGAACTTACCACGTCCTTTGGCTCTGGAAGAAAACTTAAAGGAGAGGGAATGATTTGCCGGCAGGAGAGTTTCTCAGATCAAGATAATCAAAGAGATTTTCTTTTTTTTTTTTTTTTTTCCTTTCATTTCAGGTCTGGAAACATTTAAGACAAATTTTGTTTCATGGTAAATAAAAATAAAACCTGTAAATAGTACTGTAACTGAAAAAAATGAAACAAATCCTAATCCCTGTATCATGATGGAAATGAAACCATTCAGGGAAATAAAGCAAAGAAAATAATTCAAACTCAACTGCTTAAATTAAGATGCAGGTTTGATTTTAGAGAAAGAAACTCATTCCTCACTTTCAGTATGTTTCTGGACACCATCCCACAATAAAAAATTGGCTTTGTACTTACAATGACTTATGCATAATAGTTTCTTCCTTTCACATTTTGAGTGTTTTATTATTTTTGGATGCACATCAATACAGCATGTGGCACGTGCATAAGGCAGACTTGGGCAATGGAAGTACATTTTCTGCAATATAAATACTAGATAAAACTAAGCCAATAAAAACCCATGTGCAAAACCTAGGTCCACTACTGATGAAATTAATAAAACTTGTTCTTTTTCAATAATCATAGTCTTCAGTGGTTTTGAGCTTTACATATAGGTTAAAACAACGTACAAGCAAAAAAATGGCTCATTCATCTTAAGTTTGCTTAAGTTGCATTTGGAATCATTAATTGGTCTATTTTTCTGACATCCCAAAATAACACTAAACAGATGAATATGACATCTTTCTAAAATAATGAAAGACAGCAAATAAAGCACATATGGACTACTGATTTTAAAACTGCATCAAAACCAAGTAGAGTACAACGGCCAAGAAACGATTTTAGTAGTTTGCTATATTTCAGAAAAGAAATAAAAGAATAACTTGTTGCTGAAAATTTTCTATTGAGATTCAAAATGCATAATAAAGTATTACATTTTTTTTGTAGACAATAAATAAATCAAAGCTAATAATAGCAGCTCCAAAGGCATCTCATAAAGACTAACATATGCTTTTACCTTTAAACTCAGTGAGCAGCCCCTTGCCTCTAATGGAACTATTCACTGTACATGAAATTGAGCAGATGATCACATCTTCAGAAAATGAGGGCCTAAAGAAGCACCTGGTAATTAGTACTCAGTGATACAACATGAATAGATCTCATAACAGGGCACTAGGATTTTCTTGGAACATCATTGTACTACTATTTTTGGATGGAAACAGAACTTGGTATCCAGAACTTGGAAAAAGTAATTGTCTCAAAACACAGACAAGCTATTAATGATTAACCAGTACCGAGGAACAGTCTGACTCAAGAATAGTTTCCCCTCATATGTGTCAACGTATCTACAGTATTTACTAAATTTCACATCTGGAAAACAAAGCAATACACATGCAGAACAGAACCTGAAAATGTTGAATAGCCATAATCAAAATATCTGTGCAGGATTTCATGACCAATAAGGCACGAAACTAGATAAGGCAACTCAGCCTCTACCAGAAGTGTAAGGCTGTCCACATACTTGGTTATACAGTCACCAAAAGGACAGCACACAGATTTGTACAAAAAGTAAGAAAGTAGATATGAATTGCAAAGTATCCAAAATGAGAGGTGTCTACTAGAAACCTTACCAAGCTCGGAAAGCTGAACAATCATTTCAATACTAGATTTTATACAGAAGCAACATATGATAGAGGAATTGAGAGTAACCAGTTTCCACCTTGAATGAAAAGCATAATCAATAGAAATGGTTGCATCAGGTCCAAACTAAAACCTTGATCCAATGTCAAACTTCTACAACATGTAGCTTTCACATAGTATTTATCAAAATTGAAATCACTTTTTCATTTCATCCCTAGTATTTTTATTTTCCCTTGTTTGCATAATACTCAGTAATAAGACTCTTATATAATAGTTCCTTGAGATTCATTAGAGTTCATTATAAATTTTGTACTTAAAAAAAAGACTAATTTAATATTAACTGTCATAATAGTTTTTAGCAATATATACAAATGTATTACAAAAAAAAAAATAATAATTACAAGGGAATGAAGAAAATCATATATAATGTAATAATTAGCACAAGTCCATACAAATATATTAGCTCAAATGTAATTTGTTACCCAAACTCCTTTATTTCATCCATGTTAACAGGTATGTCAGAGAGAGCTGCTAGACTGCAGTCCCTCAGTCACAGAATACTTATAGTTAGGCCATTATACATTAATTAATATATATATAAAAAAATCAAGATTATTTACCTCTATTCAATAGGAAACTAGAACAATCTCTATGGAGTTTTCTTCTTCTTATTGAAATTATGTGCAATTTAGTGCAAATAAAGGAAATAACATGATTCTGAGTATCTGAACTTTTGCAGTCTCAGGTTAAGATAGTTGAAAATGGTTAACCTGAAGAGCAGCCATTGTTGGAAAATCAGATGTTCCAAGAAATGTCATAAGCAAGAGAGAAATAAAGTGAAGCATTTAAAGACATTTTAGGTCTTGAAAAATGTGGTCTTCAGATTCTAGTATAAAGGCTTTAATATTACATGATTTTATTTTATTTTATTTTATTTTATTTTATTTTATTTTATTTTTTATTTTATTTTTTTTTATTTTTTGTCAATATGGGACATATGTTGACGTGGTGGTTATACCCAGCTGGGCAACTGAACTCCGCGACAACCGCACTATCACACTCCCTCCTCAAAGCGAAAAGGGGAGAAAACAATGAAAAGGGCTCAAGCTTTGAGATAAGGACAGGGAGATCATTCTACAATTATTGTCACAAGCAAAAAAAAAAAAAAATCTCATCATAGGGACATCAATATAATTTATTGCCTATTACTGACAGGCTAGAGCACTGAGAACTAAAAGCATACTAAAACCACTTTCCCCCCTGTCCAGCCTCTTCTACCTCCTCCCCCCGAGCTGCACAAGGGAATGGGGGCTGCGGTCAGTCCCTGACACTCGTGTCTGCTGCTCCTACTCCTTCACTCCCTGGCTCTGCTCCACGTGGGTCCCTCCCATGGGATGCCGTCCTTCCCGAACTGAGCCTGTGGGGGCTGCCCACAGGCAGCAGCTCTTCAAAAACTGCTCCCACACGGCTCCGTACCACGGGGTCCATCCCCCAGGAGCAAACTGCTCCAGCATGTGTCCCCCACGGGCGGCAACTCTCCCAGACCTCCTGCTCCAGCGTGGGCTCCTCTCCACGGGCTGCAGCTCCGGCCCGGGGCCTGCTGCTGCAGGGGCTCTCCATGGGCCGCAGCCTCCTCCAGGCCACATCCACCTGTTCTACCAGGGGCTCCTCCACGGGCTGCAGCATGGAGATCTGCTCCATATGGGACCCATGGGCTGCAGGGGGACAGCCTGCTTCACCAGGGGCCTCTTTCAGGTGCTCCCTGCCTGGAGCACCTCCTGCCCTTCTTCTTCTGCACTGACTTTGGGCTCTGAAGGGCTGTCTCTCTCACATTTTCTCATGCCTCTCTCCCAGTTGCTTAGCGCAGCAGTTTTTTTATTATTATTATTTTATTTATTTTTTTCCCTTCTTTAAATCTGCTCTCCTAGAAGCACAAACATCATATCTTAATGCCTTGGCTCTGGCCAGCGGCAGGTCACCTTTGGAGCCATCTGGAGCTGGCTCTGATCTGACATTGGGCAGCTGCTGGGCTCTGCTCACAGAGGCCTCCCCTGCAGCCCCCCTGCTACCAAATCCTTGCCATATAAACCCAATAGGGTTGATTCATACACGTTCCTTTTTCCATGATTGCATAACTTCATTGGTTTATACTATTCTGTGATAAAGTAATATGTCCAAAGTTCCCCCTTCCAACCAATTTACAAAAGCTGAGTCCCTATTCTACCCCCTCATTTTTAAAGAGAGTTACACTCTTTACAAATTATTGGTGTCCAGAACCCATTGTCTACACAAGACGTGCCTGAAGCTTTAGTTCAGCTTAGCTTGTCTGATCCTATGGTGTGAACACTGGTACAGTGAACTCACTTATGGTTAAAGTGCATTGGGTGCATTTCCTGATATTACAGGAAACATCTTCCAGCTATTCCCTGAAACAGAATCACAGAATCACATAATAGATGAAGTTGGAAGGGATCTCTGACAATCATCTAATCCAAATCCCCTACCGAGCAGGATCACCTAGAGCATGTTGTGCAGGATGGCATCCAGGAAGGTTTTAAATATATTCAGAAAGGAGACTCCATAACCTCTCTGGACAACCTGTTCCAGTGCTCTGTCACACTCACAGTAAAAAATTGCCCCCTCATATTAGGACAGAACCTCCTGTGCTTCAGTTTGTGCCTGTTGCCTCTCATCCTGTCACTGGGCACAACTGAAAAAAGACCAGCTCCATTCTCACAACACCCTCCCCTCAGATATTTATATGCGTTAATGAGGTTTCCCCTAACTTGCATTGTGAACCTCAGTAAGGTAAACCTACAGCTCAGTAAGGTAAAATCAGGAGACTGACTTCACAAGCTCTCCACTGCTGTGAAATAAAATGCTAATGCAGCCACACTATATTTCTTTCTATACTATATTCAATTATTTTCTGTATTCATAGCATCTCTATATTCTGTCAGAAAAAAATTCATCATCACATATGTATTCTGTATTTGGAGAGTGCAAGGCTTCTGCAGTAAGTTAAGACCATCTAGGAATAGTTTGTGTTAATAATTCTTTCTCTAATGACATTGAAAAGATTTATATCCCAATCCAGATAAAATCCCAAGGTTCTATAATAGATCTTTCACAGTCCTCAGTAAAACTTGATTTCCCAGGCTTTCTCAAAGTGAGTTTGACCCAATTATAGAATAATTCAGGTACTCTTCCTCTCCAATTTGATGTCATCTTACAATTTTGTGAGCAAGTGTTCCATTACCTCCTCTAGCTCACTGATAAATATGTGAAAGTGTACACATCCCAGTATAGACTATAGTGGTACCCTACTTGTTACTAGCATCCAAGGACAACCCACCAACCACTACCTTCTGAGCCTTATTATACAATCAGTACTGGTCTATGCTCCCAGGCCTTTAGGTACGAACTTGTATTTGACATTGGGCCACAATGTCAAATATTATTAGGAAAAAATTCTTCTCAGAAAGAGAGTTTAAGCACTGGAACACGTTGCCCAGAGAGGCTGTGGAGTCACTGTCCCTGGAGTTGTTTAAGGAAAGGGTAGATGTGGTACTTAGGGACGTAGTTTAGTGGGCAATATTGGTGGTGGGTGGACGGTTCAACTAGATGACATAGGGGTCCTTTCCAACCTTATAGATTCTATGATTCTATTCTATGAAATGCATTGCTAAACTCAAGATGAGTGACATCCACCGTTCTCCTTGTTCACAAATCACTCATTTTATTATAGCAGACAGTCAAGCTGATCAGACATGATTTATCCTAGATAAATCCATGACGATTTTTCCCAATCAACTTCCACTTCTTCATATGCCCAGAAATGTGTTCCAAGAGGACTTGCACCATGATTTTCCAGGCCATAATTTTGACTAGTCCTCTCTTTTTTGGGGGGGGGATCTTCTATTTCTTTTCAGCTCGCTGCATTAAGTAAATTTGTTAATTACCCATTGACTTAAATTGAAACATAAGAAATTCCATGTGGAAAAAAGGAAAACAAACAAACTTTTCCATTGTGAGGATAGTCAAATGGGAGAACTGAGAGGGTGTGCAATCTTCATCCTGGAGACACAGCTGGATGCATTTCTGAGCAAACTTGTTTGATCTCATAGGTGACTATCCCGACACTCCTGCTAAGGAGGAAGTTGGACTAGATTACCTCTTGAGATCCCTTCCAAATTGAATTATTCAACAATTTAGTGGTTCTATGGTCACGCCAATCCACGTTCAAAACATGCTCACACAATGTAAGCCAAGGACCCTCAAGAGCTAAAACTCAAACCTGGAATTACAAATAATCCCATAAAACTAGAGATGTTCTGTTATACAGTCAGCTTCTGTGTTGTATATGGAAAACAAACCCAACACATTACACATTTATTTCTACAGACTTAGAGTTTGACATTCTCGATCACTAGGCCATTATCATCAGCTTTTTTATTTTTTGACTATTGGTTTCATCATTAGAAGTCATATTACTTCTGACCATCATTCTATCATTTAGTGGCCTGTAATAAAAACAGCATTTCAGGTATTAGGTTTGTCTCCGTGTGATTTGAATCCATGCATATAAATGAAAATTGTTATAACTTCTGCCCCATGTCTTAATTTAAACAGATAATAGATAGAAGATGAGATCTCTATTCAGAGATTCTCATCCCAGGTAGCGTAGTAAAATTCATCCAGATAAATTATTTTTCCAGGAAGATAACTCAGACAAAGCATTGTTTGTTAAAGACAATTCTTAAACTTTTTTATGTTTCCAAAGATCACCTGATACACCATATGTTTAAGAATCTTCTGAACCTTGGCACAGCTATTCTTGATCTGTGATGTTTGCAATGCTGCTTGACCCAGTAATCAGAAGATTTTTGCTTGCTTTCATCAGCATTGCTGTTAGACATAGGTATAAAGCTTTGCTTCTGGCAAAAAGCATAGGACTGTGTTCTTTAGCTTTTATTTTCTTAGTGCTTGCATTTAACAAGGTCTTCTTTTCAATCGTTTGAATCTCCCAGCTCTTTCTTAGACATACTTCTTTCTGAGTATCAATTATTTTGTTCTTTGTTGTCCCTCCTGGTGTGTAATCTTTATGGATTAAGTGAATTACATTCATTAGCTATTCCATATGCTGGAAGATATTTTCTTTAGTTACTGATTTTCAACTTCTAGTAATGTGCTTGCAAAAGACATAGTGGAAAATTCAGGAGGAAAATCAGTAAAATTAGTAATTTTACTAATGTGTGGGTGAATAAAGAGAAAGTCTAGGGTTTTAACTGAGAGATGACTCCAGCTCTGTCCATAAAGAAATCAACTGACTAAACAGGCCAGCTATTACATCATTATCACAGACTCAGATTGAATTTTCCTTAGAATAGAATCATCCAATATTTTTGGAGGGATCTAAAAGCTGCTTTTCCCTGTTACCATTAATTTATTAATTAACATTAATTATGGCAGCCAGAAGATTCACATTACAGTTATAAAAGAAGTTCACTGATGCATATAATTTGAAAAATCAATGAGAAAAATGATCAGTTAATTTGGTATATACCTAACAATAAAAATTGCATATTATTATGTAAGAAAAGGTAGAATTTAAGCAAAAATTACTAAGTCATATCCTTCTTCAGCCAGTCATTCCTCCCACAGTTTTCAGCACTTATCTTCAAAATACCACATGATATAATCAAAATATACCAGCTCACTGAATCCTTCCTAAATTTCAATCTAGATATTTCAGGGTGATAAAATACCTGCCCCATGAACTCTAAAAATCTGACTATTTTGCCTAAAATACTTCACGAAGCTAAACGATCAAAGGTTAAAAAAAATTCCAGAAACATTTAGAGGCCTATCATAAATAGGATTAACATAAATGCAAAATATTAAAACTCTTAGTCTTTCCAAAGTGAAACAAAGATGAGCCTCAGAAAATGTGATTTTTTTTTTAATTTCAGTTACACAACCAAAATTGCAGTTATTCCAGCAGACGAAAAAAAAAAAAAAAAAAGGAGCTGTGTGTTCCTTCTCATCAACTCATTTTCTTTTTGAAGGAAAAACAAGCAATGGAAGCATTTTTAAAATTTATTTATTTATTTTTAATTGTAATAATACATGCTTTGAATATTTTAAGTCATTTCCATAGTGCTAAGTTATAAAATTCAATTCAAGTTCAAGATACATGTTCACATTCATCTCTAAAACGTAACTTCTCACATATCTTTCTATCATATAAATAATACTGAGTCCCTGTTTGATTGTGAAGTTGTGTTAATAGATGAAATTACGTGTTGAAGCAGCAAAATTATTTGGAAGTGAATTTCCTGATTTTTTCTACTAATACCCTATTAAATCAGTTCTTGGACCAATTTTGAGATGTGTAAAATAGATTGAATTTTCAGAAAATAATATCAGAATCTTCACTTCAAGGTCTCTCCAAATTTTTAATATTTTTAAAAATTATTATTATTTAATTCAATTCAGAACAAATGTAGGCTACTCGAAGATACATTAATCACACTTTCTAGCTGTTCCTTCAAGAAGTTGTATACTATATTTGAGCAGAAAATAAATTTGTTCAAAAATAACCCAACCAAATTCAGGTGTAAGGGAAACATAGGAGTCTAATCACAAATTCATTTACTCTATTTGATTCTACTGAATCAAATTACTTGCTAATGGACAGATAGCATAAATTTTGTTTTCAGTGGAATATCATTCTAAAACAGTTGCAATATTTCAGTGGTAACATCTTATTCATCGTGACAAATGTTGGCCTGAGAACTTCCCTAATGGCAAGAAAGTATAGAATTATTTAAAATACTTGAGGAAATTTCAAATTGAGTAATTCATAGACATTTCTTGGATATTAAGAAAAAGATTTTTAGCAATGATGGGAAAGAAAAGAACTTATTCCTCTCCCATATTTTTTCCTCTACTACTAAAATTGTCTTTTGCTTCCTTAACCTTTCCTTCAGACCTCCACAAAAGTATGTGTGTTAGTAGGTCATAAATCAGGTTGGTTCTTCCAGTCTCTCAGAGAACACTGGAGAAAAGGTATATTACTATCTAGATACATATATTAGCAAAAAAAGGCAATTTAAGCACCATTGAGAAGAGCACTGGATGAACGTGCTAAAATGGTAATCTTTCTTTATTAGTTACCAAGCTTACATAATTGATTGGTCTCAGGTAAGTATTTAATCAATTGATTGCCTTATTCATATTGATTTCTGAAGCTGTAATACAGTGTTAAACTTCATCACTCTCTGCATGGTCTCATCTCATACAACATCCCTAATCTGTAATAAGAAGCAAGATCATAGTGTGAAGTTGTGGTGTGGCCTCCAGCTAGCTCTACACAAATCAGATACCACATTCCAACCCAGAATGAGAGAGATTATGATTTCTGCATCTTACAGATATGCAGTTCAAGTATCTGTGGCAGTGGTGGATGTTTCTAATCATAATTTCATATTCTAAAATATGGTTTACACAGAGTAAATCACTAACTTTCTGACATCTTTCATCACATTTCTAAATACTGAAGCTGTGATGGAAGGCTGGAAAAAAGAATAGTGTGTTTTTTGTAATGCCTATCTTTAAGAATACAACAACAATATCCTTAATTGTGTAACTGCACCAATTACACAATTAATTGGTGCATGTGGTGTTCTGAGTTTGCATGCAGCCTGTTTGTGAAAAAGCTTAAACTGCTATATGTCTTTTTTTTTTTTTTTTTTTGAGAATATGTCTGCTCTTGTACCCTGTTTCTTCAGATATTCTCCTAATACAAATAAAACTGTTAACCTACACTTACCCCGACACCTCCTTCCGAAACAGTATAATCTGTGAAATGAGAAACTTTGTTTCTGTCATGACAGAGAAAATATTTAACCTGCTATGCAGAGAAATTAGGCTAATAAATCCCAAGAGGTGGAAAACAACATATGATAGTCCCTGTATAAAGGCAACTAAATAAACAAATTATGTATAAGAATGTAAGTTAACAGAACTCTGGGCAAATTTGTCAGGTTTCATAAGTGAGCTCAACCCATTCAGTGAAAGTGAGGAACTCTGGCATTTTTACAAGAAATGGAATGGGATGGGGGGAACAGAAGGTGCAAACGTGCTTACAATATTAATTTCTCAAGTATGGAATTCATTTAGAATAGACACTCTCCTGTATTTTTACCCTTGGAAGAAAAAACAATGCAGAATATTTACAAATGAGGAGTAGAAAATCTGAAGTCCTGTTTCTTAGAGTGTGCAGAGATATCACGAGTAGTCAAAATATATATATTGTTTCCCATCACCTGTGTTTTTGATATATTTTTCATGGATAAACTAGTGTGATCTTTATGGATAATCAGTTATCCAGTTCAATTGTCTGTGACTCAAACTAGTAACCTGTGGAAAACATTCACTAGCAGTTTACACATTCATTAGCTATTATCAATCAGTACAGTTTTACTTTTTAGCTGGAGCTATGAAAAATGCATGAAGGCAGAAACAAACTCTAGCTTGTGGCATTTGTTGTGAAGCCCAGAAGCAGCAGCAACCTGCAACCTATCATGCATAAAAGCAGAAATAACATTTATGAACCCACTCATGTAAAGCTTGAGTAGTCAGATTCATGAAATTCACCGAGATTTGGATTAAATTTAAACCAGTCTATACTGCTCTAGTTTTGATTAGAGTTCTATGTATTACTAAAAAAAAAAAAAAAAAAAAAAAAAAGCCATCACTTTTGAGTGGAGCCTATATTTTTAAGAATTTTGAATGTATTTCAAGCTTGGTGTTAAAATGTACAGTACATCAATTTATATTCAGTGTTGGAGGGGAATGTGAAGGAAACAGGGAGGGACAAAAGAGATAACATTCCAACCTTTTAGAGTTTTAGCTGTGGGCAAAGGTTATGAAGATAAGGATCAAAACATGACTGACTTTTACTATCACCATATATGAAATTATGAAGCTTGAAGTGCCCAAATAAAGAATTTAAACTAAACAATAGAAGCTCTGTGACACTGGTTATTTTTACTTTTGAAGGAACAACAACAACCTTTCCTCTTATCACTTCTCTTTGCTTCCCATTAAAAACAAATTGCATGGTATTTCAAAAACTATTCCAGGCATTTACTCTTTTCGTTTGTAGTTCATAAAATATAGCTTAGATTTAGCAATGATTGGGAAAATATGCATTTTGTAGATCAAATTTGCATCACAAACTAGTAGCATTTTATGCTTTGTATGTTTGAATTCTGTATCAGCCACTGTGGCTTTCACATATTTTCAGTAGATGCAGAAAAAATCACTGAGGCTTAGAATTTATTTTAATATCTAAATAAATTCTCAGCTCATCATTCAGATGACTTGTGGACTGCAAATAAAGTCATAAAATGCATGAAGATGAAGAGATTAAATCACACATCCAGACTATTTCAATGTATAAATATAAATACATACATACACACACGCATCCCCCGCGCCCCATATGCACAGCTAAGGTTCAGATCCAAATGCTTTGATTCAAGCCTGTCCTTTGGCTGTGGTTCAGACTAGACCAGAATAGCTTGGTTTCTCTTCCCCAGATCTGCAAAGCTTAAACCTTTAATTTGTAGGAAGAAAAAAGCAGACATACTCACGAATCTATTTAAAGAAGGAAGTTCTGACATGGTTCAGCCATATGGTGCCAAAAGCTTGCGAAATGGATAGTGAGATTCTAGTATTATGGAATCTAAGTTTACAGTTAGCAAGTCCTCTTGCATAACAGAATTTTGCTTTTTGCAGGATTGGGGCCTAACTGGGATAGTTACATCCTGATAGAATTTCCCTAGTCTATGAAAACAAAGGGGTTATGAGATGTTTAACCTTAATTCTAAAATCAATGGTTTCTTTCACAGTGTTAATTTGAAAATATATATTGTATATTTTCTATTTTTTAAATATTAGAAAGTCTTAAGAGCTTGCATATAGTTATTAAAATTAATTGTCTGAAAAAGTAGGCTTTAAAAGAAGAAAAATACTACAGTTTAAAATAAAGTTTTTCAAATTATATGCTTAGTCCTTTTCATGTCTTTATGATTATCCAATTTTTACAGTACATCATTAAAATCAATTTCAGACTGAATGACACAGAGTGAAAGCAAATATATGTCATATGAAACTCAGCAAAATATTAAAAAAAAAGAAGAAACCAAACAACAAAACAACAAAAAATACACACAAATATTCCAAAATGGAAGACCGTCTTTGCTGACATTTGTAACCTTTATTTACTTTCTAGTTTTCAGGAATATTAGCTATTCAAAAATTCTAATATATTAAATAATTTGTAAGGTAAATTACCTATTAATCAGATGAAGTCTGTCACAGCTAACACACCTACTTTAAAGTCATTTCTTTGATCATTTTGAAAAGCTCAATTATTTTGTAAATGTTTTGTAAAGAAGGGTTCCTTCTTCTTAATGAGACTTAGGAAGGAGACCAATAACAGAACACTTTTGAGTTCCATAGTCAAAACTTTCTATAAGGTGAACAATAAATATATATATATATTGTACAAATAAATAAATTTATTTGCTTGTGATACATGTCTTGGTTCTGAAATATTTTGAAAAGTTTAACTTATCTTAATTTTGTCTTAGTGCTAGGTTTTTCTGAGTTGATATCTAATATGATCTACTTACTATATTCACTTTTTTATCCAGACTTTACACCTTCACTGCAAGATTCTCAAGAGTATCTTTATAATGCTACTCTATTTAGAATTTAGAAAAAGCCCATGTGATAAGCAGTTTAGCTAATCATTGTCATATACTTTTCTTCCTAGAGAAAAAGTATATGACAATATACTTCTTTCTCTCAAACCAGTGTCTTGTAAAAGAGAGACAATGGAGATAACTGAAATTGCAGGAAAGTAAGTTCTATTTGTTTTTGTTGTGTTTGACCTTATAATTTTACTCATCATTGGAATAAATCTTTGGTAAGTGCAACAGGTCTGGACTTTCTGAATTATTCCATTGTAGGAGCCTGTAAAAAAGAAGTTAAAATGTGGACTTTGCTGGCTGAATTAAGTAGTGGGAGGTTAACAACAGCACCAGGATCATGAGCAACAAGTGGAGAAATATCTGAAGTGTCACCAGCAGCAGAAAAGATTAGACAGAGGAGAGAGTAAGTGAAGGAAATGATGAAATGGCAATTGCACAGGGACTCCTTGAAAGGGAGTCCTATGCAAGGCATATATAGAGGGATTAAAATGGGAGAAGAACTGGCATAAGGAGCAAAAAGGGGCACAGAGAGGCAGGAAGGGATGTAATTATCAAAATTGGGAAAAAGACTAGGAGAATGACATCAGCTGAAAAGGGCTCTTTAGTGGCAAAGAAGGTTCTGAAGCTAAGAAGCTCCCTTTCTAGCAACTAAAGATACAGCTAGAGGAATTTTTTGCCTGTGATCATAGTAGATATAGGGCTCCCTCCTACACATTTTCATTTCTCTTTTATTCATGGGGACTCCTTAAAAGTCACAGAAAAAAAAAAAAAAAAAAAAAAAAAGTCTTTAATCCACACCTGTACTCAGTTACACTGGTAACTTTGGTGTTAATGTAACTAGATTACACTAACATCATTATCAGACTCCTATCAGAAGGCTGATGTAAAACAACCTGAGGAGAAAAGAACATAAGTGAGAGAAGTAGATGTAGATAACAGATTTAAAACTAACCAATCACCTCACCAGTTTACTTCTGCTGAGCTTTAATAAATGGTACTCTGAAAAGACAAACTCCAGATATCTTTAACTTCAAAAGCAATATTAATTTTGGACAACTAAAATGCAAGTGTCCCATTCCTTTATCTTCTCTTGTCCCCCTCTGAAAGCCCTGCTAGATGTCTGCTTAAGTATTTATGCAGAGGAAAGACAAATTAAGTGCGGGACAGTACATGGGTGGAAACACTCAAAGTGAAAATACTGCTTAGCAATAAATTAGTTCAATACCAAATAATAATAATAACAAAATGCAAGTTTAATATCAAGTAATAAAAGCAAAAACTGCAGCATTCTTCCAGTGTGATGGAATAATATATAATAAACTGGCAGCTTTGCTATTGAGACAGGAAGAAAAATGTGTGACTATAATAAATTATGTGAATCAGAGTCTTCTGGATTCCACCAGCTACAATTTCCATGAAAGAAAAATAAATAAATAAAAATTTAACCTCTTAATTGCTGATTCTGCATTGATTTTTTGTATTACAAACATTCAAGAGAATTAACTCCTACGATATAATATTCAGGTATCCAAATGTGTTTCTTCTAAGTGTACCTTCAAGGGATAAAATAGATTATATCCAGGTACAAAGGAGTAGAAAAGGCTGCTAGATAGAGAGAAATTCACTGTAAAGAGGTAAATGGGAGGAAATTTTTTGGAGGCCATTAGGTCTGCCCTCTAAGCCCAAAGCACAAACACCAAGAAATCACGGAGACCTTCACAAAATTGATACATTCCAATAATACCTGTTTCCAGGTAAAGTACACATGTTTTCAGTCAATTAGTTTCATTATCTTCAGGGATCTTCTTGAAATGAATTAGTGTAATTTAATGTCAGTTAAGTTATCATCCTGCCCTTAATTTCAAAAAGCCAGGACGGGACAAACACACTTGGGTCCAAGGCTTTGGAGTTTAACCACGTAGCAGTGGCATGAATTACGTATTTGACATATTTATCATGTTTATTCCTCTGGCAGAGATTGCCAGCTTAGCACCAATAAATCTGTGATTATTTTTGTGACTGCTTTTGAGTTTGTTTTTTCTGCCTGACAGACTGAAATAACCTCAATTTTTCAGTGGTTACTTTAATATTCCAAGATCCAAACCTGCATGTGAGGGTCTATTTGCAGTTCAGTCATTGCTCCTGAAGGCCTGGGCAACATCTTCGAGAAGGCAAGGCTGAGCAGCTGTTACCATCCCTCTTCCTGCTGGATCCTGTACTTTGTGAGTGTATATAGGACAGTGTACAGACTTAAGGAAAAGAGGGAAGGACAAAATATCATTAAAGCTGCTGACCTGCCTCCTACAAACCATGTATGCATGGTCAAACACAATTTATTAAGGTAACATTAGAAGCAAAAAATATTTCTACAAAAATATAAAGGTTTTCTGCTGCATCTCCTAGTTAAAAGGTTAAAGAAATGATTAAACTGTTTTAAAAATTGTCATGAGAAAAGATTTCATTAAAAAAAAAAGTACTAAATAGAACTACCTTGAGAATTTAGATAGCATTCATGTTGAACCAGCTCATCTACAATCATGAAAGGGCAAGTGTAAATGTATATGTATATATACATTCTATGTATATGTATATATACATACATATATATATGCACATTCTACAAATATTCTACATCTTATATATGTTTAGACTAGATTTCTGTAAACTGACTGTACTTGACGTAATGTTTTGTAGATGTGGTAACTTGCTGTTAAACAAATCATAAAAACCTTTTTAATGAAATATATCAAATAAGTCAAAATAAAAATAAATAAATCAAATAAAATTAAAAAAAAAAGAAATAAAAAGAAAGATAAATAAAAAAATTAAAAAATATATAAAAAAAGAAAATAAAAGAATAAAAAAAAAAAGAATAAAAAAAAAGAAATAAATGTCTGACAAAAAGAAAATGGCTTTCCCTCCCTACCTTCCTCTCTCTCTTCTTTCACACATTTGAACAAATATATTCAAAATACCAGCCATCTGAAAAAAATGTTGAACTGGAATCTACAACTTCATGTTATGTGGGGAAATGGACAGCATACTGAAGTAGCTATAAATACTAACATCATCAATTTAAATGGAAAATTATTGTATTTAGAGAACAGTACCCCTGATATGCCTTTACACCTTATTTTACTGGACAGAAGTGGTTATTTTACTGATATAGAAATGACAATCTTAATTCAGCTTTAAATACAAATGTAACTGAAACTAGAGGAGGATCCAAGATCAGGAAAGTATTGAAGCAAACACTAAAAACAAGCAAACAATATTAAATATTAACAAGGAGAGTTCTACTAAGTTACATGTAACAAAATGTTTTTGCAAGAATAGACTAGAAGCAGTGCTATTTGTCCTGATGGCATTTTCATCTCTGTGCATTGCAGTCATATGTGTAGTTTGTAATATCATGATCTGTGGTAAAATAGGTATGACTTTGTAATTCCTGTTTCATAATTGCTACCTTTCAAAAAGTTAAAATAGCAGAAAATCTGAAGTTGCCAGTTCATCCTGTCCTGACAAGCTTTCACTTTTTAGAGTATTTGGTGTACAAATCTCTAGCTCTACTCTAGAGAAAAACAAACAAGCAAACAAATAAAAGCATGCCTTGGGCAAAATTTCCTTCAAAATGGTAATAAAATGTAGAGGATTTCTATATTGGTATCCCTCAATGTGTTTGTAGTATGTCATATCTAGTACAGTATCATAAATTGTTTGGCTGTTAGAATAGCTTTCATGCAACAAAGAGTTCCCAACCATTTCACTATTTTGTGTCCACTCTTTGAAATCCATAAGTAGTTTTGAAAACTAACAACATGCAACATTCTAATGAGAAATTGGAATACATGTATTCTTTCAATCTTTTCACTTTTCTTCTCTTTACAAGCACCAAAAATTCAGGTAAACAGCTGTTTTATTGTTGGAAAAGGACAATGAGGAAAAAAATAGACATTAAAAGGCTATTTTTCTGTAAGTAGCAGTCCTTCTTGGTATTTACAGGCAGAAAGAAGAAGGCTGCATTCTGTCCCAGCCTGAATTCATAAGCCTAACTTGATCGTCTTCTGAAGAATTTATGAATCATGGTTAATAATCAGGTTAGACACTTCTAAGGAAAGAATCACATTCTGAAGCTACAAAGGTCTACTAAATAGCCCATGGGAAATGACCCCGCATCCCATTAAGTATAAAAACTCACTACTGTAGGATTCTATGTCAGAGGTAAAACATCTCTCTCTCTCCTCCCTTCAAGCATTAGAGAGCTCCCTCTGCCTAAATGCTTTATGAAGATTGAAAAGGCGTACCACATTTCTGCTTCTCAGGGAAAACTGTTTTATTCCTGAAAAAGCTTTTTTTTCCCTTTTACTTTGGGTGAAAAGAATATAAAATCTTTCTTTTCTTCATTCTCTTATATTTATTATTGTCCACTTTTTTTTTTTTAAAAAAAAAAAAAGCTTTTATCTTTCTTTTATCTATTTCATATGCCTATGGCAAACACCATAGTTCTCTTCCTATTCCATGAAGCAGATACAATGTGTGCTTTATCTTATTTACACCAGGTTGCTATTTTCCTATTTAAATGGCAGGTATGGATCGAAAGTCAGACTTGAAGGACAGGGGAAAAGTTCTTTGTTCATTGTGATTTAAGGCTTCGTGGGTCAGTTTTTGCCTGATGAAAAGCAAAATCACAATCATATTATTAAGAAATAAAGTGTAATGCTCATTTCCTTAATTATCTATTTACAGTTCATTGGCATAAGTCATTCCTCATTAGGTTTGCTGTCTCTTGAATTACAGTTATGGCATTGGTGACACTTTCAACAGGAAAAAGTAATTTAAAAACACAACTTCATGTGTATTGAGTTTACATGGCAAGGGTGAGTGTATAGGTGGGCTATAGGGGTGGACTTTGTGAAAAGCTGCTCCATGTTAGAAAAGAAAAATGGAATGAAAAACAAAACAAAAACCAAAAAAAAAAAAAAAAAAAAAAAGAGGAGAGAAAATATTAGAAATTCTAGAAAATAAGGAAATTACATTCTGACAGAGTTATCTGAAAAATCCCAAGAAAAAAATGTGAGAATCTTCATCAAATTATAATCACAGAATCACAGAATTATAGAATCATTGAACCATAGAATGATTTAGCTTGGAAGGGACCATAAAGATAATTTAGTTCCAGCTCCCTGTAATGGGCAGATACAACTTCCACTAGACCAGGTTGCCCAATGCCCCATCCAACCTGGCCTTAAATACTTCCAGGGACGGGGCAACCTCTTCCACTGCCTCACCACCCTAACAATAAATAATTTCTTCAGAATATCCGATCTAAACTTACTCCCTTTTAGTTAAAAAAATATCCCTTGTCCTATTACTAGGGATTACTATTAAATTATGGAAGGCCACTGTAAGGTCTCATCAGTCTTCTCTTCCCTAGACTAACAAATCCCATCTCTCAGCCTTTCTGTGCAGGAGAGGTACTCCAGTCCTCTCATGATCTTTGTGGCCCTTCTCTGGACTGGCTCAGAAAAGTGTTTATTTTTCTTAATGCTGTGGAGCCCAGAGCTGAATACAATACTCCAGGTGAGGTTTCATAAGAGCAGAGTAAATATTATTAATCTGGTTGCAATTATACTAACATTAATATTTCCATTTAAGTACAGTTAATTTTATAATATATCTATATATATAGATATATCCAGATATATCTATATCTATCTATCTATCTATCTATATATCTTCCTAGTCCTGAGCTAATCCAAACTGGTTGTGATACAAAGCATCATGGGGCAGGTAGGACAGGGAGGAATTAATGTTATGTCAGCAGTGGTCATTACTTGGCACACCATCTGTCCCGGGATACTGTAATTTAAAGCTGCGTAGTTTCTCTATTTTGCAGGTCTGCTGTGCAGTTTAGAAAATGTTCATCAATTGTTAATATTATTAAAATAATATTAATATTTTATATATTTTTAAAAAATAAACCAGAATACTAGATCTCTGGTATATCACAAATATTTATGATAGGCCTCACCCAGTCAGCAGCCACAGAACTGCTCAAAGAGCACTATATATACAAACTTTCAAGTATTTTCCATTTTCTGTGATGTCATACTCACTTTTCTACTGCTCCGCTTCAGTTTTGGGGAAGGCAGGTGTTATATCAAGTCACTGGCATTTCTAGTCCTTTGCCAGTTATTGCCTATGATAGTGATATGTGTCTTTCTCCTTAATAGTGTCTTCCTCCTGACATTGTTATCTGCTTAGAGTAATTTTATTTGTTTGCTAGCCTGTTCTATACCTTGTCCTTTCTTCATTGTTCTGAAAGTCCATGGTATATCCAAATAATATATATACATATATATGTTTTACATTTATTGGGTATTTTTCCTTTTGCTCTCTTTGTTATCACTAAACCAGGTTTTACTCAAATCCCAAGGTGACATCTCCCTGATGAACAATAATTGGCCACAGGTGAATCACTTATAGCTCTTGAGTCTCCAGTGTTACCCTATCCTTGTATTTTCAAGGTGTCTGCTGCCATCCCTTGTCTTTAATCCTCTATGCTTTATTTTATCCCAGGAAAATGGATCCTTCATTCCATGTGAGTGACTATCTGCTATTATTTTCTATTAATTACAAAATATGCAGAATAATAATTGTTACACCCAACAACACTGCAAAGCTAGCTGAAAGCTAAAACAAAGTAGGGAATAGTTAACTGATCATAAGATATTTTTCATTAGGATCTAAAACCAAATCTGCAGACAGGTTGAGATAAGTTCAGGCAAAGCCTGACAGGTTCTGATTCCTAAAAGAAGGCTGTGGTCTCTTACAAGTTGTAGCAATTCCATGTTTACTGGGCTAAATGGCTGCCCTGAGTAATAAAAATTGAGCTTCTCTCCCGTATTGACCTAGGAATTCCTTACTGCAGTTGAGTTCCCAATAGATATTGAGCAGTACAACCACTACATACAGCTCTTGGAGCACTCAGTAAGTCACTGTTTAAAAAACAAACAAACAAATAAAAAAAAAAGGGGAGAAGAACAAGCAAGGGTGAGATACAAACTGTACTCTATCTAACTCCTTCTGGAATATGGATTCTTGAAGACCATTCTCGTTTGACAAAGTGCATACAAAACTGAATACACTCATGAGTTTTAAACCTTTATGCTGTCTTAACATGTCTCCACCAAAAGCTAATAGGCTCTTCATCTTGTATTTATTTAGGCTACTAGCTCACGTTGTGGATAGCTTGGATAAGGAAAAAATGCAATTTGTACTGCCCAGAAATTACTCTGGAGAGATTTTGTTTTCTCATAACACAAGGTTATGATTGTTATTAGCTTTCTGTGTCATGTACAAAATGGTTGATTCCTACTCCATTGCTTCTTAAGCACTTCCTGCACAGAGGACAACCTAACAAATATGTCGTGTATTCTGCAGGATGGGGCAGAAATGTCATTAAAAAATCATGGAAACATGCCCTATGATTTCATGTGTAAAACTCTAAGTGCTTTCCTGGTACATATATATTTCATTATAAAACTATTAATGACATAGCTAATTGTTGCACAACAAATTCTTAGTGCATTTAAAAATAAAAATAAAAATCTATGCATAGCTTCAGAAAAAAAAAAATGTAAGTAAAGTGCATTTTATAACAAGAATGTAGCTTGCTTGATTAAAGCAAAGTTATTCTTTAGTTTCTGTATCCATACAGTCCTATTTGGCCCAAGCAGGAATACAGAAGTGTGCAGAACAGACTTGCCAGGATTCTGATAAAATATGTACTTGCTCATTTTATTCCTGGACTGCTGATTCAATTTCTCTGGAAACTACTTCCGACAGCAAGCATGTTACCAAACATATTTAAATGTATCTTGTGTATACAGATGGGTCCAGTGTATCCAACAACAACAGAAAAATAAAGCCATCTACTGAGAATTGTTCACATAACTTGAACGTGAATACTTAGTTGTTATTCAGTGTTTTACGTCTGTAGATCTCCGAGTGCTCTTTCAAAATATTATTATCCACACTTCTCACTGTGGAAACTGAATCACAAAATGATAAACAAGTTGTGTGGTGCCAACACACATAGAGGTTTGGTAAAGTTTGTGAGACAAACATCAGATTTTACCCTGTGGTATGAGTATACCAGAAAATAATATAAGTGTCCATAAGAGTTTCTCTGATACACATTAATGAAACAACAGTGATGTTTTATTTCATCCAGGAAAATACCTTAAAGCATTGGCCCACTGTCTTTTGCTGATAACTTGCCCACAGATTTCTTCTTCCCATCCTTTTAAGTACAACAAACTTTGAAGATTTAGGAAGAAATCTGGAAAAGAAAACTCATAACTAGCAAAAAAGTAAAATATATTTGTAAGCATGTCTATAGTTAAAGCATTTTTAAGAAACATTCACTTTGCTGTCAGAATAAGTTTTTCAAGCAAACACTTCTATGTATAAGGTTGTAATATTTTATGATTTATTCCCATCAACATGAACACAAAGGCCCTCAATTTTCCTACAGAAGAGATAATAGATTTTTTTTTCTTATAAAACCAACTCTAGCTTGTTTAGATAAAAAGCTTGAATACAATTCTAAGTATATATAAAAAAGCAATTAATTAAAAAAAAAAGGCAACATTTTCCTACATGAAAGCTTATTTATAGATCTCACCTGGGATTACCCAGTATTTTTTCACATGTGAATCAAATGAAGGATGAATGGAAAGTAATTAAAATACGATATATTATATAGAAAGACAAAAGTTTAGAAGCCCATCTGCAGCCTACTTATGTGAGAGACTTGGAGATAATTGACACAAAAAAAAATGCCTGTAAATGTGAACACATCAAGTAACCACATGTTGCTATTACAAAAGCAATTTACATTAAACATCTGGATTTTGTGAACTTCATTCAAATAATAGGCTGTTCAGCCTGGAGAAGAGGAGGCTGAGGGGAGACCTCATCGCAGTCTACAACTTCCTCGTAAGAGGGTATCGAGAGGCAGGAGACCTTTTCTCCATTAACACCAGCGACAGGACCCACGGGAACGGGGTTAAGCTGAGGCAGGGGAAGTTTAGGCTTGACATCAGGAGGGGGTTCTTCACTGAGAGAGTGGTTGCACACTGGAACAGACTCCCCAGGGAAGTGGTCACTGCACCGAGCCTGACTGAGTTTAAGAAGCGATTGGACTGTGCACTTAGTCACATGGTCTGAACTTCTGGGTAGACCTGTGCGGTGTCAAGAGTTGGACTTGATGATCCTTAAGGGTCCCTTCCAACTCAGGATATTCTATGATTCTATGATTCTATGAATAATAATAATAACACCAAATGCTGGAGTGTACTTTGGAGTTACAACTCCAAATCTCATTTTGCTTAACTGATTTCTCCTAAGTGTTCTAAGGGAATGGTTTTCATTGCAGTCGTAACAATATCAGCACAATTAATTACACACACACACACACAAACAAAACAAAACAAAACAAAAAACCTTCTTACAGGAGCACGTCCTGTTGAAAAATCAGCATATTTTATTTTTTTCTAGTGCTTTCAGATAAAGCCTTAAAGTTTCAAGAAGTACAGAAAGAACTCCATCTGAGAAGAGACTAAATGATAAAGACTACTTTATTTAGATCTCGACAGTGAATAAAACAACGTAGTCAAAGTTAGAAGAAATGCTAAGGGTATATGTAAAACAAGGAGGGCAAGTCATACCATCAGAGGTTATTTGTCCTCTCTCTGTTTTGACATGTATGTACTTAATAGCTAATAACATGTGAAAGGACTACCGTAGTCAAAAACTCAGGACTTCCACCTGCACATAGAGGTTACTTATACTCCTTAGAGAAGTTATGTACTGGGAAGAGTTTCTATCTTGTCAGAAGATTAAGTAATGCAATATCACACAATGGCAACTATGTGAGCCTGGCAATACAATGCCAACAATGAAATCTTAATATTTTTTTTGGATCAAGTTTTCATTCAGTGCTAAGAATTAGTCTAAACTTTGGAAGCAGGCCAAACAATAAGACAGCTCCAGAATCAGAGAACTAGAAGAAAAAAGAAGAGTCTATAAATACTGTATTTGCAGTGGGTAATTTGGCACATTTCTTCATAAAATATATGAAGTTAAGAAAACAGTGATTTTTTTTAAGTCTCTCTCAGATAGTGATCCATAGTATTCATACCTTACCACTTTATACTCTGTTGTCTTCATAGATATGTCCTCTGATGCAAGAAGGAGAAAACGGAGAAAAAAAAAAAAAATCAGTATATGTTGTTACCTTCCTTCTTTTTTACATATATTATATATTATATATATATTTATATACATTTATATATATTAAATAATAAATATGCCCTTTTTGGCCATATGCCAACCAACTTGCTTTAGTCATTTGATAGTGTTTAGATTAATCTGTATCTAAAATATTGATAAGAGTATCTGTTTTTACTTTTTTTACTTTTTTATGCTCTTTTTGTGGTTCCTTGAACTTACAGCAACAAAATATCAAATTTGAGAAGGAAAGAAATACACATTAATTTGACAGGATTTTTTTTTTTTTTTTTTTTTTTTTTTTTTTTTTTTTCCATCAGAGTGTTTACAGCTGCAGTTACAATTTCTTTCCACAATACAAGCTAATGGTCAGACTGTCACCTCTTTCCATGCGGTATAATATATTGTTCTGCGGAAATGAAAGATACTATACCTCTCAGAGAAATCCTGTTCCTAATATCTAGACCATTTCTTATATTTAAACTAACTAAAGTTACCTTTACTGAGTTCTCTTGAGGGAACTTTTAGTACTTTAATGTACTTTTAGTACATTAGTACTTTTTTTCTTTTCCTTTCTTACCTCAGTTATCACTGTGAATGCAGATGGGGAAAAAAAAAAAAAATACAGAGGATCCAACCTGGTAGACACAGGCATCCAGAACATTTTCAGTGGAGGCTCTCTAGGGTCATCTCAAATCTGGTCCCAGACAAACTCCAGCCAAACATGTGGTAATTAAAACAGAAGCTTACTGCGGCCTCAACATCACCTATAGATCACATCAAACTATATAAAGAAAAGATATGTATCCATGTAATAGTGAAAGAGAAAGACAAAAAGGTTTGAACTGAAGTATATAAATGTTCATATACAATGGATATAATACACATTCCTTAATTCTCCAGAATTCATGTAAAAATGTTCTATTCTATGAAAAAGTGTCTGTGTCCCATGAGGAAAGAGAGATTTCACAATTCAGGTAATCCATATCTTTCATTTGCTTTTTCTAGAGCAAAACTCCAGTCTCACAGGTACAAAATAAATTTCTGAGCCAGAGGAATGTACACCATGCCTGGTGTACCTATGCTATTATCAGCTATTCTTATCTGGACATGAAAACAGTGGTCTAGATATGACTGTGGCTCACAGAAGTTTTTTGCTAGGGAACATTTTGGTTGTTTTCGTAAGAAAGCATGATGGCATTTATTGTGCTATGATGTGATTATACAAGCAAGTTGTTGACAGGTAAAGTTAAATATATTAATTTACATGACCTCACTGGAATCTATAGCAAGAATCTAATACTTCATTTAAGGGGAGGTATTAAAAAGTTAGGAAGACTATGTTATACAATTGGCAGAAAGAGGATTAGCACTGTTCAGTTTAGTGGGACCATGCCTCTATACTTCAGAAGGAAATGTCCATTGGTATCATTCCAAGCAAATTTACCAATATTCTTTTTTTTTTTTTTTTCACAAAGAAAAGAAAAGTACATAAATAAAGGGCTATTATTTACTGTTATTAGCATAATATTACTAACAACAACAGCTAATGGAAATGATCATACCCTTTTTATTAGCACATATTTCAGAGATATCCCAAATTATCTTCTAGTTGGTTTCCTTATTAATTCAGCTAGAGAAGACACATAATTACAAGATTTAAACTGCATTATTGTTGCTGGGTGGTATCAAGCTTACTGGAAATAATAGTTGTTGTGACAACAATCACTGAAAAAGAAAATTAAATATGTCTAAAAGTACTACTGATAAGGCTGTAGTCGGAATTCTCTTTTTAATCTACATTATAACAAGTGGTTTTTTTTTTTTTCTTTCATGTTGCTAAATCATATAAATATTAGGCTAAATTGCACCGACATTTGTGCCTTCACTTACATGAAAGTAAGAAACATTTACTAATTTTCCAAATATGGTATATCAGATGACTCTTGGAAATACTTACCCACATCACTCATGAAAAAGAAAGTTCCTTGTAGCAGGTAAGAACAATATAGACAAAGATATATTTTGCAATGCAAATAAAAAGGATGAAATAAACACTTCCATCAGACTTATTGTAAAATCATAAGGCTTCAGAGTATGATATGCATAAATAATAGTTATATATAAATATATACTTTGAAAATAAACATCAAAAGTGTGTTTATGTTGCAGTGAAATTAAGCATGTGTCCCAGTTAATATTAATAACTTCCCTGATATATGAGTGTGCTTTCATTTTAGGAACATTTTATTTTGTAGTCATCCCCACTGTGTTGGATTCACTGTTACAATTCTTACATGAAAACCACTAGTGGACCACTACTATGGGCAAAAATACCTTCCTGGCTTCTCTGCCACTAATATTTCTGAATGGGGTACTACAGAGTATATTTGTGGTGTTTCACAGGGTCCTTTTATATACATTGTTCTAACTGATAACCAACTCTATCATTTGAAGAATATATGCATCAGAAAATAGAATAAAAATTGTCAGTGGAACACTGTAAAATAGAATTTGAAAGTTCTGAGCAAAATGATGGAGGAAAGGTGTTCTGTAGTATAGACAGCCTGATATAAAGTGCTAACAAGGCATTCACACAATTTTGTCTGTTTATTAATTTCAATTATATATTTAAACAGGAAAAATAAAGCTATGGAACTATACTGCCTAAGCTGGCAAATGATTGCCACCCTCTAAGGGGAGATCAGAGAAGCACCAAATGCAAAATGCACAATAGTAATGTGAAAAGTCAGCTAGTTAACTCTGGACAAGCTAAAAACCATGAAGGAATATTGAGGCTGTGTTTTTAGAAACTGTTAATAATTTCTGGACAACAAGTGATTCCTGGGCAGATCCATACCAGAAATCCCCAAGAGAAGAAGAAATATTACTGGTCGTGAGTCAGCCCATAGGAATGTGTCATAACGCTGGAAATTTAGGAATAATTTTGGAGCCTCATGTTGGCTGTGCAAAACATGCACACACAATTTGCAAAGAATATTTTAGAAAGAATAAGAGAAAATCAGGATGGACAAACAGCAGAATAAGAAAGTGTATTAAAGATAAAAAGCTATCCTTCAAAAAAAAAAAAAAATCTTGATAAGGAAAACAGAACATGAACTTTGGTAGCTTAAATGTAAAAGCACAGTAAGGACATAAAAAAAAAAAACAACCAAAAATTAAAAACAAACAAACAAACAAACAAACAAAAAAAAAAAAACACTTTATCAGGAGCAGGAAGTCTGTCTAAAGGGCTAATAAATAGCCAAGGCATAAAATGAGTGTTTGGATGAGATGACAACACAGATGACAACATAGCAGAAGAACTAAATTGCTATTTCAAATCTTTCTGCATCTGAAGGCATCTGAAGATTATTATTATTATTATTAAAAAAAAAAAAAAGCCAGAACTGAGAACAAAAAGAGAATATAAATATCAGATTTAAATGTCAGGAATACAGCATATAGAAGAACTTGACAAAATGAATGATTTTAGATCACTAAAGCCACATGTGCATCCAGGAGCTCTGCTGAAATGTAAGAAATGGCTGAACTACTGACTGAAGTATGTGACTTCACTCACAACTGTCTTGCTACCAGAGAGCCAGAAAGAGACATCCTCTGGAGATGAAAGGCACCATGGATCAATAAGCCCTGTGTGCACACTCTAAATGAAACTGATAAAAAAAAAAATATGACAATGTCTGGAACCTGTACAGTGGGTCTAGAAACTAAATAGTCACAGTTCAAGAAGAAACTCTAACCTGGCTAAATAACTGTAATAATAATAATAATAATATATTATAATATTATAATAAATAATATTATAAATTAGAAGGCAGTGAAATGAATGGTTATTTTTCAGAGGAGAAAAGTGCTCAGTGCATTTCTAAATAAATAGTCATGAAAAGGAGATGAACAACTATGTTACCAAGCTTGCTGATCACACTGGATCATAACAAGGAGAGCTGTCTGCAGAGAACTAAACACAACACTAAAGGACTGGATGATAAATTGAAAGATGTAATTTAATGCAGGGAAATGTGAAGGCACATGTGGAAAAACAATTTTATGATAGGTTCTATAATGATAGGTTCTAAGATGATCGTTACCACTCAGGAATGATATTATCAATTATAATAGCTTCACAAAATTATGTCTTTGGTGTTCAGAAAAAAAAAAAAAAAAGGCAGAAAATATAATTTTGTTGCCATGTAAATCTCTGGTGCACCTACACTAGAACAATTGTGTACACCTGATCCTCCCATCCCAAAGCACATATGACAGGAAGTCAGGAAAAAAAAAATACAAAAAAAAAAAAAAAAAAAAAAACAAAGAAAAAAGAAAGAAAGAAAACAGCCAAAACCCAACAGCAAATGATGGTTACGCAAATGATGATAATGTCTATTGATAAATGTGTGACAGTTTCCAAATGAAGAAATATTAAATAGGCTAGCATGCCTCAAGTAGTGCAGTGTAGGGTCTACTTCGCCTTCAGTTCAAGAACTAGATGCAATCAAAAAACCCATTAGCTGATGTGTTCAAATCAAGAACAAAAAAAAAGAATGATCTCCACACAAAATGTAAATTAACTATGGTAGTAGCCAATTCAAAAGGCAGTGGGACTCAACTGTGCATCTGGATTCAAAAAAACAACCGGAAGGAGATATGGAAGAAAAGGTCAATGAAGTCTGTAAGGAATGGAGATATTACCATTGCCTACAAAAGTTTTCCAAGAGTGTAACTATCAGAGGAAGAAAAATGTTCAGGAAATTTTCACAGTACTTGTCATCTTCCTACATTTTTTTTTTTTTTTAGGTATCTGCTTTTGCCTACTGTTAAGAGGGAGGATATGGGACCAGACAGGCTTTGGGTCTGAACTTGCACAGCTGTTTATATGTTCTTAGTGAAAAAATTTGCTGTTCTTCATTATGAAATAAATAAATAAATAAGTTTTCCACATATCATTCAAGACTGAATGATATTTTAATTTTTTGCAAGTGAGCTTGAAAGCCCTTCTCTTGATTATCATATACTAAAGAAAATAAAAGGAAAAGGAAAAGGAAAAGGGAAGGGAAGGGAAGGGAAGGGAAGGGAAGGGAAGGGAAGGGAAGGGAAGGGAAGGGAAGGGAAGGGAAGGGAAGGGAAGGGAAGGG
>CM021732.1:93459765-93540369 GCA_011075105.1 Heteronetta atricapilla
CCCCCCCCCCCCCCCCCCCCCCCCCCCCCCCCCCCCCCCCCCCCCCATTTTTAGTTTGCTTTCAGTTTCTGACTGGTCTATCTTGTTAGTAATAGGTAATAACTTAGGTTAATCTCCTTATGCTGAGTCTATTTTGTCTGTGACAATAATTGTTGAGTGATCTCCCTGTCTTTATCTTAACCCTTGAGTCCTTTTCATCATGTTTTCTTGCCTTTTCCCTTTGAAGAGGGGGAGTGAGAGAGCAGTTGTGATGGAGCTCAGCTGCCTAGCTGGGTAAAACCACAAGTCAGTGTGTGTCTGTGGCTCTTCTGCAGTAAGGAAAAAAGAAAAAATTGTTCCCAGCAGGAAACAAACTGTGAAACCCTGCCTTATTTTAACTGTTGTCTATTACTGTAAAATTAGGTAGAAGGCAGCATGCAACAGGTAGAGCCTTACAGTTCACCATGGTCTCCTAGATCTCTGCTGCAGGAGAATCATCTCCTCCTCCCATGTGTTCTTGACTCATGCAAGTCTGTGAAAATGTACATGAAAACATATGTCTTTTCATGTTCAAGAGACTTGCATTTTGTGCACAGTTCTAGTGGCAAAAGAAAACTGCAAAGTGGCTCAGATCTCAGAGAGAGCTATTTATGTTCCACATGATTTAACTTAATTTAAATTAATGTCTTTATCTTGTCCCAGAGCATACAGTGGCCAGCATCTACTCTTTTGTCATTCAGCTACACACTGGCATCTTTTTCTCACACACTGCTGGTGACAGGAGCTTGTTTTTAGGCTCCTTTTCTTTCCAGCTTTTCCATTAAGAACCTGTTACAAAATTTTATGAAGCCATTTACAGATCTTCTGTTAAATCGAGCTGTTTGGTGGGAATTTTCTCAGCTGAGGTGTTTCTAAGCTTTATCATACCTGCAGGAAGAAGTGAGGAGACAGTGAATGGATCCCCAGAAATGGAGTCATCCTTTGGTAGGATGCCATCGAATAATAGAGCAAACAGGGACTTCCAAGTAAGTGGTCTGAGGCAGTGGCATGATACAAAGGGCTAATCTGTAATAAATTCAGATTTGGCTCAAATGTATTGGCTTGAATGTGCCCCACATAGCTTCTTGGCAATGTTGTAAATTATGTGTTCTGTGATTGTGTACTTCTAGTCTAGAGCAGAACGGTACTAGCATATTTGTGAAGCATAGAACTTAGTGCTTACGAACTACAGTGTTAGAGACATTTCACAAAGGCACTGTTCTGCCTATTCTATGTCAAAAACAGCTGGAAAAGTGTAGGAATATAGTATGTTTCATGCCTGTGAAAGATGGACAATATTTTCTCACTCATAGCTGGTCTGCAAGTAGCATAAGTAATGTTTTGTTACTACTGTTCCCTCTTGTTCATGATTTAAAAAAAAAAAAAAAAAAAAAGCAAACAACAATGACTGCACTCCTCCTCTAGGCCATACTCTATTTGGCCTCCTCTAGGCCATACTCTATTTACATAAACAATGGGAGAGAGCTGGGACATGCATGCTACCCCAATTCACTCAGTAACATAAGTGATTTAGCCCCAGAAGAATATAATCTTTTTTTTTTTTTTTCATTTTTATCAGTGTGCAGCTACTAGGACATCTATCTGATATGATATATGAGGTGCATATTACTTTGAAAATAAAATATGGTACAAATTATGATTTTTTAAAAATATATTTTGTTACACATCTACCAAATAAAAGGCTTAAAAGTCTGTTCCATGCTTAAAACATAATGGGGGAAATTAAATGGAATATATGTAAATCTTTTTATGTTTTCTTTACATATAGTACCATAATCCTTAGAATGAGAATCAGCTGCATTGTTCCATTGCCAAAGTGATGTCTACAAATGAGGGCTCAGGGAATTGCTGCAGGCTTTCTGATGAACTGAGCCAACAAGCCACTGTGGACACAAGCCTGAGTTTTTGAATGAAGAAAGAAGAGGATTTACAACGCAAAGATATTTGTCTCTCTTCCCTTTCATATTTCCAACAGAAAGCTCCTCCTTTCAAGCACTGGCAACAATTTGAAATAAAATGCTAAAGCTAAAAACATTTGTATGCTCCAAGTCTTCTCTATCTCTTCCATTGATATTATTTGTCCTAGTAGAAGATGTTATTCTTCTTTAAAGTTGTCTCTCATTAATTAATTAGTACAATAACCTGAAAATTCACTATTTAGCCATCTCCTAAACACTTCTAAAAATGCATTTTTGCAGATAAATTATTTGTGAAACTATCAGTGCAACTTTCAGTTAAAATTTTGTACAAATAAATATATTCTACATGCTATTCTTTTCAAAGAATATTTGATCTAATAGCTTCTAAAGATGGAATCTTGTTTGATTTCCTCATTGTTTAATACCTAAAAATAGTCTGAAAAAGGCTGAAGATGTATGAATTTGCTTAGCTACTTAGCATTAGAAGACTCAGTATTTTGTGAGTTGCAGAACGAGATTCAGTTTAAAGGATGAATTTTTCTTTTCCTTTTTTTTTTTTTTTTTTTTTTTTTTTTCCTACTAGTTGCCTCCCTGCTTGTAAATACTAAGTGGTCTTAAAGTTCTAAGGCATTTTAAGAATTTTAAATTAATGTTAAATATTTTAAGCCTTTTATATGGAAAAGGAATAAACTTAGTATACCCACACATTCAAAACCCACCTACTCAATAATTTCTGTGGCAGATTTTGTATGCATTAGTACAATATGATGACTTGAATCGAACAAGAAACCAACAAAGAAAGAAAAATAAAACAGACTTTCTCCCTAGGCCCCTTGTGTCTGTGCACAGCCACCTCATGTGCTGGGATTTGAAGCATGTGGCACTTTGCACCCCTTATCTTTCCTTGTCAATTGGGATAATACATATTTAGATGCTTGGATATCAGCCCAGAGGAGAAAACTTCCCTGAATGCATTTCTATAATTGTATACATAAGACCATGGTATCTACAGATTTGGGGAAATAATTATAAGTTAAGGCACAGTAACCAGCAATAGCTAGGGAATTTTCAAGGTCATGGCTGCTGAAATAATGTATTGTACATCATAAGCAAAATTGCATTGTTTCTGAAAAAATAGGAGATTAGAAATAAAATAAAAATAAAAATCAAACATATATTGCAGTTTTACATCACATTCATTGTGTTTTTTGGAATGCCTACATACTAGACTCCTTCCAGTCAATTAGACTGCAGAATTCCTTTTCAGAAACTCTTATTTTATTCTGCAAGAAAGCCATATTCCCTGAGAAATCATTTGTTACCAACAGCTGTGCTTTGCAATTCCTGTATGAGGTGAATCCAAGACCAGTTATGCTTTGAATATAATTGTGAAGTGTGCAAATAACTATTTTTCAAGTCAGTTTTATGGCTTTATACATATTCGTATTATATTCAAGGGTTTATAACTGAGGTGATATATTAAGAAATATCTCTGGTTAAAATTCTGCAATGGAAAATGTCCCCCAAATCCGAAGGCAGAACCCACTCTATCAAGTTTATAATTAAGCAATAATCCCAAGAAACACAGTCATTACCGACATTTAATGACTACTTTGTTGGTTAACAGCTCAATGTGAAGTTGAGGATTGTTAACACTCTATCAAACTTCTTGTTAAGTGTACTAAGTTTTTATTTAAAAACACTTGGATCACAGCTGGAAAACCGTGGGGGGAATAAGCTGTTCCCGAGTGGTTAATAACCATTTTTTTTTTTTTTTTTCACACAAGGCACATTCCTTTATATTTATATAATTCCTGCTAATTACAGCTGGCTGGTGCCACCCAATTTTGGTATTTTGTGTGACATGGCACTGACCTTATCCATCTACTGTATTTTTAGCCAGATGATGTTCTTTATTGCTGATCCCTTGTGGAATAACAAAAGTTTTGGGTAGACCCTTTAGTAGAATACAGTCAAGAAAATAGAAAAATTACTCCAGAATTCAATAGTCACACATACTGTGCAAGTACATTTCCAAAAGTTATGACAACCTCTGCTGGAATAAAAAAGAGAAAGGAGTTTCAACAAACACCACTTCAGAAAATTACATAAGTGTCATGCAACTTTCTTGAACTGCATGAATCAAATGAACTGAACTGTATAAATCAAAAATCATATTTTACCTATAAAGTTACACCCAATATGTCCCACTGGCAGTAATCAACAGAAAATGTAATTTTAATCAGGATCAGATTTATTATTTCCAGAAAGGAAACTATTATATCTTTTCTTTGTGTAGGATGACTGGAAATTAATCTTGCCAAGCCTACTGAGCTAATTCAGCCTAGGAACATTAGCTGAAAAACAAAGGCATACCCCTAAATTAACCATACTTTTTCTTCTGAGCTGCCTGTGACAAACAACCATTCCCGTTTGTTTCATGCTGTAGTGGATGTGGTTTACAACAACTTTCCAGACAGGTAGGAGAATTTTCAGTGCAACAGAAGAAAACTTAAATCGGTGACATGAACTAGACTTACCAAAAAACTACAAGGAAAGAGAGAGAAGATAACAGGAACAACAGCCTGTGTAGGTTTGTCAACTTTGTTGAAATATCCACAACAGTGATGGAGTCAGGCAAATTCCATCTAATCAACCCGATAACTTATTATCAAAAGGATCTATTTCTTTGTCACGTCTGTCAGAGTAATCCGGAATTCATTATCATATTAATGTCCTGACTGGGCTCCTCTGGACCTTTGAGTTTTGTTTGTTGAAGAGCTTCCTGGGGCGTTTGGAGAAACAAAGCGCATTCTCTGGAACATGAGGCATTCAGCACAGCGTACAGATGGGCCTGGGCTCTTTGTTCCTCTCTGCCTGGGAGGCTGTTATGGGAAGCAGCCAACCTGCAGTCTGTCACAGTGAACATTGTCAAGTCATTGTGTACTTTTAATTGTTACTATGTACATGGAATCTGAAAGGTCGCTCTGGATATATAGTACAAGTGCAGGGAGCCCTCTGCCAGACCAAACAGCTGTCCTGTGGTGTTCCCATATTCAGCTCCAGTCACCTTTCCCTCATTGAAGGATCCTTCTGACAGAGCAATTAAAACATATGATTTATTTACTAAACAGTCTATAACAAAATTTTTGAAATGCACTCTTTCACCACATCGCTGTTTCCCATGTGGCTGCCTTAACAGGTCCTTTTATATTTAAGCAATCATTTCCGCCCAAATGATATTACAGACCCAGCAAGATTAATATCAACCTCAAAATACAGCCAAAGAGGTCAAACTCTATACCAAATTTTGCTCATAGACATTTACAGAAAAGATAAAACTCCATAGGTCTGGCTGGCCTACAAGAGATGAACTACATTCTTCTCTTTACTAAAGAGACATGGATATTTCTTTAGAAGACTTTGTGTAGTTTTTCATTTTTATCTGTAGTATAAAAGAATCAGTCTTAAAGGAAAACTTAATTGTATATGATGTAAATAATCTTTGGCTGTAGAAGCTCTACTCACCAGGGAGTCTACAAGCCATGTTCAGTCTAGATATGCTAATATTTGTTTTCCCATCATGCATTTCATCTTTTTCTTAGAAAAAATAAGCATGCTTATTAACTACAACTGAACACTAATATGATGGCAGTTCTAAATCTTTTCTAAGAAAATATATCTTAGCAATATTTCTCAGTAGGTGAATTCAATAATTAATAAATACTTTAAAATAATTGGTTTTAAAACATAAATCTAAAGAGATTGACTTCCTGTTCCTGCCCATTCTTCTTAATCCAGATGTGCAAAATATGAAAAAGCCACACAAAAAGTGTTGTGAAGAGTATGGTCATTCTTATATATGTATAGTGCATATATGTGTAAAAACTGTAGTCAAATATATACACATTCATATTTACACATCTGTGCCTATGTTGGAAAATACTAAATTTAATGTTATTAAAAAATAAAACTTAACATTGAATTATCAAAGATAATGAATATAGATAAACTTTAATCCAGCTTCTAAGGTATTATAGAAAGTGTTTGTGATTAGCAGTATTATAAATAATTATGAGGGCTTTGCACTGCTCAAAATATACCTCTATTTGTGTACTGAACCAGGTTTTAAATTTGGTACCAGTTTCCAGATTTCTGACTCTTTTTGCTCTTTTTAGGGGTGGGATTATTTTCCTCTTTCCATTCCCTGTTTTCTCTGCTCATTTTTCTTGTTTATTTTCTCTATTTATTCTCCTTTGCTTTATTTTTATTCTTATCTTTTTTTTTTTTTCCTTGAATATGGAACATCTGGTTTAGTATTGTAGCAATGCATGACAATGAAAATAACCTTCTGAATTTTCCAATAACCATTTCAGAAATCCATTATGGCAATGAGATATATTTTTATGATATTATTGTTGCTATTTTTGTTATTAGTGTTATTGTTGTTATTCTCCACTGCTTCCTAATGATCCTGGTTATAGAAATGAAACAAGTGAGACACACAATTAAATTTGTGAAATTTATTATCATGAAAGCTTTTCAAGCGAACATTACTAATATTAACTAATCGTATTTCTTAGTGACTTTATTTACAAAACTGGTTATATATTTTCAGTGTTTGTTTATGTATTGGCAACAACTCAGATTCATTCATCTCTTCACCAGTTATCCAACTGGTAACAAGCAGACGACCTCATCATGTTTTCTCCATTTCCCTGAAAAAAAAAAAAAAAAAAAAAAAAAAAAAAAAAAGTCTGAAAATCCTTGCTTTCCTGATTTATACCTTAAAACAGTTAATCTATGAATCAAAACTCTGTGGATAACTTACTGGTATTGCAGAGAAAGAATGGAAAAGCTAAAAAGCAATTTTACCACAATAATCTGCCAAAAAGAAGCTTAGTCAGTAGTTTATAGTCATTCTTGCTCCAGCTGCATAAAACACTATTTCTGAATAAACAAAAAGTAGTGTACTAACTGGGAGTGTGTCTGAGTACTCCAAATAATTTTTAGATGGCTATAAATAAATAGACTGATGGTAAGCTTTTATTTAGAAGTCCTCAGTGTTGATCAGGAAACCTCTGTAGACACAGAAGTCGGCTATGAGTGCTTACAAGGCAAACAGGCTAAATCAGAACTCTTTTGAAAGCACTAAATGTAATGGCTTAAACAGTGTTCTTTAGCAATGTGTTTATTTTCAATACATCCTTTATGGTCTTTCACCTGGGACTGTTTGTTTAAGAGTTTCTTTTTCATGGAAGAGAAACAGAGAGAAGTCTGGTCTGTAGTAATTGCACATATAATGAAAAGAAATTACATGTCTCAGGGTTCTGTGTTCTAATTTAGGCTTTTCCTGGAACACTCAATGGACTGAAACCTCATAGTAAGCAAATCCATGGTAATGTTTATAAACCTAGGACTTAGTCCATAGGACAACATATTCAGTAGAAATGAGACACAACACTTGTGTGAAAAGTTTTTAATAGGTCTAAATGTTTTTATAATTATTTTTGAATGTCTGTTGTGATAAAAGCTAATAATGAACATCTGTTATTATAATGTCAAAGATTATATCTGATAATCTTTGTTCTGGTTATACCTTAATCATAGTCTTAAATCTATGTTGGGACCATTCAGCTGTGCATAGCTGATAACTATTTTCTTCTTCAACATTTTTAAGTGTCATTTTAAAGATAAATGTACAAACAGAAATTCAAAATGTCTCCTGGGGGGTCAACAGTGGTACTACCAATTGCCTGTACTTCTCGGAAGGGTGTAGGTACAGAAAAAGGCATCCCAAGGTTACTGGTGACCACCAGCTTCCACCTGCTCTGCTGCCTGCCCCTGGTGGGCAAATGTGCTCACCTAGCCCTCCACTGAACCAGTCTGGGGAGAGGCAGAAACATCAGGAGAAAACTGACACTTAAAAGATGAAGGCAAAAAAGCAGGAATAGTTTTCTGTCTCCTCTAAGCCATCCCTCCATGGAGTCAGCTCAGCACCACTGGCAGTGCAAGGGAGGAGGCAGGCACAGCCTGCCAGGGCTGGGAGAGAAAGACAGGGAAGAGGGAAGTTGCTCTGCTTGGTGGCAGTTATCTGTCAGATCAGATTAGCTGCGTCATAAAACAGCATGTTATGGCATCGCTCCAACATAAACCAAAGTCTGTAGCACTTGAATGTGATGAGGGAGCTTATTTCTATGCTCTGACTTTTGGGCCATGATTCCACTGTGCATTGGATTAGTGAGCCAATCTATGTAAAATGTGACACAAAGTAAGGCAGACCAAAACATGCAAAAAGAGTGGTTGTTTTGAACACCTAATTTTTTGGTACATTTTGCACCACTAACTGCAGTAGTACCAGCCTGGCACAAGAGAAAACGGGGATAGACATGCCTTCAACCATACTTACAATTCAAAGTCCAATTCTGTAAAACTGAAGTCCAAGTGCCCTTATAGTAACAAAGGTTTGGTTCACTCTCTAGGATTGTCACTCATGCAACTGTGTTGTGGTTTAACCCAGCCAGCAGCTAAACACCGCACAGCCGTTCGCTCAACCTCCCCCCTCCCTCTCTGGGATGGCGGAGAGAAACGGGAAAAACTGAATCCTGGGGGTTGAGATAAAGACAGTTTATTAAGATAGGAAATAATAATAATAATAATAATTAATAATAATAATAGTGTGTACAAAGCAAGTGATGCCCAATGCAATTGCTCACCACCCGCTGACAGATGCCCAGCCCAACCCTGAGCAGCCGGCCCCCCACCCCGGCTAGCCACCCCTATATATTGTTTAGCATGACGTCAGATGGTATGGAATACCCCTTTGGCCAGTTTGGGTCAGCTGTCCTGGGTCTGTCCCCTCCCAGCTCTTGCTGCACCCCCAGCCTGCCCACTGGCAGGACAGAGCGAGGAGCTGAAAAGTCCTTGGCTTAGTGTAAGCATTGCTCTGCAACAATTAAAACATCAGAATGTTATTAGCACTCTTCTCATCCTAATCCAAAACATAGCACCCTACCAGCTACTAGGAGGAAAAATAACTCTGTCCTAACTGAAACCAGGAAAAAGTGTAAGTGTATTTCTGTCATGATTATTGTACTTAGGATTAGTTCACTTTTATCTAAAATTATACTGTATTTGAAAACAAATTCATGAAACTGACTGAATTTCTTAAAATGGAAAGCTTAAAGGAAATCACTTTTTAAATTATTTCAGTTGAGAAGAAATTATCTATATCATCACCAGTGGACAGAATGAACTTTACCTAGGTCACTGACTAATTGGTAGTCACCTCTACTGCTATACTCTAACTCAATCGCACAGACACCACTCTATACTGTATACTAATTTACAGGATGTGAAAATAAATAATACATCTTCTATTTAACTAATTGTGGAAAATATTTTAAAATATCATCCAAAATAATACCAGTATGAGTGTGTATATTTTTTTCTTTCTGATTCTTACTCAGATTTTAACAAGGTTCATAATTCACCTGAAAAGAATCATTTCCCAAGTACACAAGAAGTTCATAAACATTTAATTTGTCTCAAAAAACAGAAGACATATCTTAAAATATATAAGCAATAAAAAGAGAATATGTTGGAATGCTTAATCTTGCCTCTTTGGAAGATAACTTAGCTTGTGCTGCCAGCAATGCTATCGCTGATTTTCATTTTGTGTATCTTAAATCTTCTTTTTTTCCCTGTTAATTTTTTTCTTTTCATTTTCTTTTTCACCCTTACAAATAGTTCACATCAAAAGTGGTCCTCCTTCTGCTTTAGATTTCTCACTTCCCACCTTGCTCCCTGCAAACAGAACTGAAGGTCCTTCTGCACGTGCATCAATGCTTCACTCATGCACCCAGACCTGGAATAATCAGTTGTGTTCCTACCTGGAACCAGGAGAGGAGAGAGACACAAAATGGGATGAAGAACAAGAAATACTGGGGTAAATTTCATTTTCAAGAATGCAGAAGAAAAGAGAGAGCTCTGTATTTCATTATTAAAAGGCAAAAGAAAATGTGCTGGTTCTGACTAGCTAAGAGTAAATGGCACAGAGCAGACATTGTGGGATACTCTTTATATTTTATTTTATTTTATTTATTTTATTTTATTTTATTTTATTATTATTTTTATTATTATTCCCATCTCTATTTCCCATGTAGATATTGAGGAGAGATGGAAAATCACAGAACTTATGAAATGTACAATATCTCTGAAATTATGTTCCTGATTTTTCCTACTTCTTTTGTCATAACAGCTTTTTTGGACCTTTCTTTTATAAGAATTTAGAATATAGTATATTAAAAATAAGAAGCAGGGGTGGTGGTGCGTGTAGTTAGCAGACAGCTGCCTATATTTTTATTCCGGAGCAAGTTTTAGATGCATACGGGTAAAATAATATTATAAATATACATTTTCAACTGAATATTAACAACCAGACATATTAATCAGTGCATAAATGTTAAAGCCAATACACGGCATACAAATAGATGAATCAAATGTTTATCAAGTTGCATTTAAGAAGCAAGTTCTAAACAAGTATGAAAGATTCTAATATTCAACACAGTTTGTGTTGAATATCATTGAATCATATTATTTTACAAATATTTCTTACTAGCATTGCAGAGCTAAAATGTATCACCATGACACTTTTCCAGAAGACATTCTAAGCTACTGAATAACATAAAATATTGTACCAGCCTGAAAGTATAAATAAATAAGACATTTGTTATGCTAGTCACAATACTAATGCATAATAGTCCCCACTTTTCAATTTACTGATTATTACTTTTCCAATTTATCTAATCTTTAAAATCAAAGGTGAATTCTTTGCTGAGCATCCACCCTCTCATATTTTATTTAACTTCACCCTTGTTTCTCTTTTGTGTCTGCCAGCTACTGTAGTTTCATTTCACTCCAATCCATTTGCTGCCTCCAAAAAATAAAAGAAAAAGTAGATAGATATAAAGACAGAAAGAGTGAAGGGAGGTGGGGGTGGAATTGCAGTGGGAAAAGTATATCAATTAAAAATTAGGGTAAAAATAGTCTTTCATGTGCAGTGCATGTCCCTGAGCTAGATTAACATTGCTGTGAGCATGTTGCACTAGTCAGTTTATTGCCTGAGGAAAGTTTGCAGGCAAAATTCATCAGCACAGCTAGCACACTTGAAAGACTCAGGCACAGGGCTGTGTTCATGGCCTGGCAACAACAAAACACCTGCTTGAAGTTAAGATAGAATAGCAAGCTGGATGGAGTTCAAAAGAATCGAATGATAATCACACCCTGATTAACAAAAAAGGGAATTACTGTAGTGCTTTGTCAATAGCTGGCCTCTTTGCATACTATCTTGCAATGCCCAACAGGTTAGAACTTTTTAGTTACATGTGGTCAAACATTAAAAAATTGAAAGACAAAGATTTACGCCTGTGTAATTCAGACACATTGCCTGCATATTGTGTGTGTTACATCTTATCGCTATCTAGTCTGATGTTAGCAAGTGCAGGGAAAAATCCGCGCACTGTCTTTCCTACTTCTCCCATTCCCCCATCTTCCAAAAATACAAGGCAAACAACAAACGCAGCCTATAATTTTGTTTGGCACAAGTGTTTTTAATGCATTTGACAATGAACAACTGTATATTAAACCAATTTGTTTCAGTAGATGAAAGTGAGTAATTTTAGATTCAGTCCATTAGAGTTGCTCTTGGCTATGTGAGCTTTTTGAGGTTTATCAGCAAAAACCCTGTAACAATCCACAATGCCAGAACATAAACCATGGAATGTACTACCTTAATTTCATACTGGATGCCTTTTGTTTCATAACTGAGTTTCCATGCAATACCACAGGTTTTATTTTAGATTAGTTTCAAAACTGAATGTTGTCATGATAAAATGAGCACTTCTGCATTTCTGCATTCATATCATTACATTGCTAATAAGGTAGTGAGCCATAACAAAATGGAAATAGAAAACATAATAAAGCCAAATTAATCCTGCTGCTTGTTGTTTTCCTTTATATTATAAATGTAATATTAGTCCATAGGTATTTCTTCAAAAATATCTTTTGCTGCAGTATAAACAAGGTCTGCATCATGTCTCCTGTTTATTCAAAGAATAGATAAGCCATAGATTAGCAGTTGTCTATATTAGATCTTCATTTTGCTTGGCAACATCCTTCCTTTTTAGGAGAGAGTATGATGGAAAGTGGATTGTTTCCTACTGTAGTTGAGATTGAATACGTCATTCCAAATATGTCACTTGTCTAGACTGTTCTTAAAAACTTTCACGGCTGAAAACTACAACCCCATAAGATATTTTCAAAACAAAACAAAAACAAACAAAAACCCAACAATGAAACAAAATGAAACAAACAAACAACAACAACAACAACAACAATAACAACAACAAAAAAAACACTTAAATTTTCATTATTGCATTTTTGGTACAGCACAAAGGAAAACAAAAGAAAACAAAACAACAACAACAACAAAAAAGAGTTTTCAGTGTGCCTTTTTTACAGAAACTAGAAATAAATTTTTAAAAGCATAAGAATTTTCTTGGGCCCAATGTCTAGTACACATTACATGGTAAATTTTGAGGCCAGAATTGTTTGCCTAAAAAGTGAGAACTCATAAAAAAATCTTCTGAATAACAAGTTGAACAGCAAAGGTTGCTTAAGGCCATGAACAAATGAATATAACACAGGGAAAAGAAGGCAAGTTGACAATGTCACAGTTGCAGACTATCTAAATGTGGAGATTGTTCAGGTATCATAATTTGGGGATGTGAGTTGTTTAGGAAAATTGTTAGGAAAAGATTGATGAAGTGTTAGTGCCTCTTTTTCTACAGCCATCATTGTAAAATTGAATGCCATTGCTACGGCAATTAAGACTGGATTGGAGAATGATGTTTTATCTACAAATCTGTTTGCTTCAGTGCAAAATAATTATATAAAAGTGCACTTAACATCATCTAACAGACATGCCAGTGCTGCTACATTCATTGCAGAGATCTGTATTTTTAAACTTAGCATATGAGGCCATTTAAAAACCAATGGTGTATCACAATGGCATAGGATTTCCAGACAACATACACAGATTCACCATAGATACCTCTTCCATGTCATAGCAACTCTAGAACATTCAGCCAACTAACTGGACTTCCAGCTCTTATCTTCATATTTACATTGTATTTATAGATGAAAATGTATTTCACATTTTGAGGTAACTACAACACAAAGACTTTAAGCAAGAAGAAATAAAAGGCAATTCAGCATTTAGACTTTTGCAGGTTTTATGTAACTCCCCCTAGTTTTGACCTGTGTCATTTTATTTTTTGGAACCAAAGCGACAATTTTCATGATCTGTTGGTGCCTTTTTCACAGGTTTCCTACAATTCTTTAAACACAATAAAACAAAGTGGTCTTGGAGAGTAAGACATGTTTTGTATGCCTGTTCCTAATTAGTTTCATGGAAAGATTTTTCTCCATCCTGATCAATTCAGCACACTAAGTCCACTTGACTCCACTTCCTTGACCTTATTTTGGGATCTGTGGAGCAGTCAAATGTGCCTAAAATTGATCATACTTACTGATCATATCTCTTTCTATGAATGGCAGTACTGAAAAATATGTGCAAAAGTATGCATCAAGTGAAGTGGAGCTCCTCTGCAGGAACTCCTTCAGGAGCTGAACTGCTGCTAAAACAATACACCTTTGTTCTCCAAATTATACATATCTTTTGTATCTCCTCGTTGCCCTTGAAAACTATGACAACAGAAAATTCCAGAACAAACATGACTACTGTGCAGACTACCAAGTTATATTAGTGTCAGTATTACAAGAGATAGTATTGCTGAACGTTGCAAGACCCAGAGAAAAAAAAAGATATCTGTACACACTCCAGTATGCAATTGTTTGAATAGTCATCTCACATAATTGCTTCTAGTTTGATTTCCTGCCCCGCTTTTTCCCATTAAATATCAAAGACTCAAGTATTTATGTGAGATGACATGCTTTGGAACATATTTTTTTGTATTTTACTTGGAGCCGTGGCATTGTTTATTCAAATGGGCTGAAATTATCCTAATGGGTATGAACTCTACTACTGGCATTATCAAATTCCTGTGTATACTGTTTTTCCATAACTTAAAGCAAGTTACCCTTGTTTCTTCTACTTGACAAAAGATTTTGATTTACAACCAGGCAGATTTTTGCAGACACAATGGGTTTGCAATACAATATCTGGGTAATGTCATTTTCTATTAAATGGTTTGGCCGAGAGATTGGTGGAATGATTCAAATAGGGCAGCCTAAGATGAAGCTTTCAGTTCATCAGCTTTGCCATAGTTTCGTCAGAATCTCTCAAAATATTTAGATTCCTTGTAGGTAGATACTTGGGTCATACAATACATTAGCTTGTGCCTGTCATTTTCAACTGTTGCTGCTCATTCCAGATTTCACCTGCAATCTGCAGTTTAATTCTAATTTTTAAATATTTTGTCTTGGGAATAGATTGACAGTTTGACCATGAAATCTCAGGCATTCAAGGCACTGACCATGTATATTGTTTAGACTGCACAGCTGAAATGACTGCTTCAGTCATTTCAAAAGGAATCTGTTATTAGACTTCTCTCTTTTGGACACCTTAATCCTTGTGGCCTTCCATGAGTGGATGGATCATTCCTTTGTATAAAATCATCAGCAGTATGAAAGAGAGAGCTCCTCTGAAGACCTTGATTCAGACAGTCTAATTCCTGTGTACTGTAGTTTTGTTGAAGTTTAAGCTCAATTTCATAAAGGCAAAAGTCCAGAGTGCATTTTGTCCATACTTATTGAAAAGCCAGCCCCCTTCTCTGACAGGGTCTCTACTCAGATACTCAGATAGAGAGGCAAGCAAATATAGTGGAATATCAAGGAGCTAGGGCTTCAGAAGAAGCTGTGCTGGGAATAGAAGGTATGACTGGGAAATTAAATTCTACTTCATTCTGCACACAGGCAGAAGCTGCAGCCCAGATCTCCTGATGCCACAGTAAATATGCCACCATAATGACTGCATGTTTTCCACAGGAACTCTGGATCAATGCAGCCAGACAAAAACAAACAAACAAAAAAAAAAAGCCTGAATCTCCTGGACAAGGTATCCTGGGCAATGGACAAGGTATCTTGAAAATCAACGGTGAGACCTTAAGGATATCTAGTCATTCAGCAAAGATGGAAGGTCATTATACCCTCTTTGGAAACAGAGCTATGCCCATAATGGAGAAATGCATGACAAATTTATGCATTCAGTGTAACTTGCTGCATGAGAATTATTCACTTGAATGAAGAAAATACACTTATTTTCTTTATTCAGTTGCATGCAAGCTACATTTACATTGTGAAGTTTCATCTTGTTATGCCATGACTGAATTTTGACCTTTGTATGTGAAAACATCTCAGCAGTCCAAGTTACCATAGGAATTTCCTGTCATCACACAGCAATAAAGTACAAAAAATACTAGTGCTGTGGAAATTTCTTCTTCCTTAGCGTGATCATATTTATGTGAATGCAATAGTCCAAAAACTGTCACTACACCTCCTTATTAACTTTTTAGTTACATTTTAATACCTGACTTCATAACAAGCTGTTTTAAGTAATTAGCAAAAACATTCATTTTTAGACATAGTACATGGGAGCTAAGGAGATAGCTCCTCAGCTCTAGGAGACCGTGCAAAGTGATTTCATTCTTTATGTTTGTTACTCTAGACATGCAAAAGCTCTTAAGTTAACAATCAGAATGATGGAAGGTAGGATGATTGCACTGGCACACATATATAATATTTCACATGAAAGGTAATTGTTTTTCATTCTAATTTCTGTAGAATAGCACAGGCTTAAGAAATGCAGGCAGTAGCACCAGAAGATCATAAAAAATGAGTCAAGTTTTCACTTGACTTCACAGGAATTGTTTTTCTAAAGATCAGTTCTAATAGTCCATCCATGCAATAAACAATAAAAGATGTAAAGAGGAATAAGAATCACTCCTGCTAGAAAAAGCAATTCTTTCATACAATTTCCTTGTTGTTCAAATGAAAAATATATTAGTCATCATTGTTCTCAAAGAAAGTAAATTAAACAACAACAAAAATAGAAACAAACCAATCTGGCCCTCTGATAGAAATAATAATAATAATAATAATAATAATAATAAATCATTTCTTCAAATACTACATAGCTATTTCCTTAAGAGATTTGTGCACTTTGTACTCTATTTCTGGATTCATTTTATTTTTCTTTTTTAGGAAGCACTAACCAATCTAGGAAGAAAACCTTTTGAAAGAGTTATTTATACTCAAACTTCAGAGGATAAAGACAATGAAAAGTGCAAAAATCAACTCAAATATCTTCTGAAATAATTTAACTCTCATGTCACTGCTGACTGACAGCTCTAATAAATTCCTACATTTTAAGCAGACTTAAATTTCACATGCATTTGCTATCCATTCCTGAGCAGAGTGGAACATCTATTGTCAAATGCATAAAATAACATTAGAAATGCAAACTTAATGTAGCCAATGGTAATGTGTTATTTAAAACTTATGAGCCTGAATAAGGGCTTATTTTCTCCAAATTGAAATTTATAGTTTCATTTTAAAGTGCTAACTTGAATATTGATGGGCTTTAGGCATGCTGTTATAAAATGAGAATGAAAAACAAAGCAAGTAACTAGCAGGCATAAAGCTGCTATTATGGTAATATATGGACACATATAAAAACTGGATCCTAGTTACCTGTACTAATAGCAAAAATACACAGTAAAATTTGTGCAACTGGTATAAGGAAGTCATACTTTCCTGTGGTATATGTCAAATAATTACATATTCTAGGTTTAGAACCCCAGTCGTTAATCATGTGTGGCTGGAGAGAAATTTTGAAAATGCCATTGCACCAGAAAGCAGATAATAGTTTCATCTCACTGTCCTTTTGAAGTTCTTTGATATTTTGTCTCCAGGTCATCTCTGATCAGTGAAAATAAAGAACAGAAAAAGTGTTTCTCACTTGTTTTCTGGTATTAGATTTTCTTAATGCTCAATCATATATGGCTATAGAAAAGGTAACTAAATTTGCATTAAGTACAAATTTTGTGTAATTGCAATAATAATGAAAAATCTCTAGGTTATTGTTTCCACTTCATTTATTCAAACATAATTTTGAGCCATACGTAAGTACCTTAGAAATAATATAATAAAGCTCAGGGCATACAAACACACTAACTTGAAATTCTATAGCACTTGCCATTTCTTGATGCAAAGTCAATAAAATACTTCTGTTCATAAAATACTTAGTTCATAAAATACTTCTGGTGGAAGTCTTTATGATAGAAAATTCTTATGATGATTAGGAAAATTATGCTTAGGAGTTATACAATGTTTCTAAAATCATAAAATTTGGTCAGTTGCTGAATCAAGAGCTAATTTCAGCCTCCCAAATCCAATGCAATTCACTCCTGCAGGTGTGATTCTTCACAATAAAAATGCTAAACTCCTTAGGTTGAAAACTCAGATCCACTCCTCCTTAATTTAGGCATTAGGGAAACCAATGGGGACTAATCAGCATATGCTCATAGTCATAAATGGGAACAGAGTGTTGTTGGAAATTGATTACAGTAAAATTGGCCTATTGGCTTAGAAACTGCAGAAATATTATTTTATTAATATTTTATTTTATTAATTATTATTAGTAGTTTTACTAATTAACATCAAATATGCCTTCAATGCAGCTGAGTAAGTATGATTAGTTCAAAGACTTTACTTTCCATATCCCCTCTTTCTATCTGTGCAAGAAATAGCTTGTAACAGTGCTTTTCCCTTTTGTTTATGGATCTTACTTTTCCAGGTTAGCTTTAAGTAGACTTGTTTTCAGATTTAAAGCTGATTCCTATGTGCTTTCTGAAGCATGCCTCAGCTCTGCTCCATTGCCTTGCTCCTTGCTAGGAATATGCTGTAGGTGCTGTCTATGTCTAATTTCTGTAGGTGCTATCTATGTCAAATTACTACCATATTGTTTTGGGGCAACAGATATTTCTCCTTTCTTTTAGCTAGGCCACCACTCAAGGTTTTTGTTTGTTTGCTTGCTTGCTTGCTTTTTCTGTGTGTGTCTTTAAGGAGAAAAATTCCATAAGCACTCAGGGAAGCAATATATTCTCAAACAGTTCAACCCAACCAGAATCAATCTTAGTTTGTCAAGAGCTACAGGCTTATGAGAGATAGAAGTGTGAAAATCAAGTTAATTCTTTAGTAATAATTTTGGTGTAGCTGTGTAACCCAGCTGTGTCTGTATGCACACTCAGTTCACCTGAATCATTAATTCAGTCATCTGAGGAGAGATTTCAGTCACCATATGTAGATAGATAAGGTAATAGATTGGTTTGGGACAGGGAGGGGACCAACTTGAAACAAAGTAATAGGCTTAACATTTGCCATTAAGAAATCAACTGTTACAGAAAAACTTCAGGTGGCAACTTTTGGTCAGTTCTAGAAATTTCCCAAGGCAGCTCCTGCTGTGTCATATATGATTAGTGTGCTTAAATGCATTGATTAACACACTTGGTGGAATGTCCAGAGGCTGTCCTCCATTCCTGCTGCTGAAAAAACGGTCAAATTTTGCATTGATAAGACATCCATAGGTGACCAATAGAAGTTGTTGCTGCAGGAAAGAACAGTTCTCTCCATGGAATTAAGACATTTAAGTGAAGTGTTGTATGTAGGTAAGACAAGGGTGGCTGAGTAGCAACATTGCCAGTAGAGCAAAACAGTAGTCGTTTGCAGAGCCTCTCCCAGTCCAGCTGAAGTTGCTGCTCCAAGAGCCCTTGCAATGCAGGGACAGGACAACCTTTTAGCACAGGACAGCAATCAAACATTCTGTTCAGATATGATTTCCTATTTGTCAAGATTTATTATCTACTATCTGCCATCTATTACATTAATCACTTAAGAGCAGTGCACATAAAAATATTATAAATAAATAAATAAATAAGATTATACCGTATTGGTGCACACAAATTCCTTAACTAATGTAACCTTGACAATAAGAATACCAGTTACCATACGTATCCTTAGTACACAGTATGTATTCAAGGCTTTTTTTTTTGTGTGTGTTAGGATAAGATTCTTCTAATCCTGAACACAGCCAAGTTTGTCTAATTATTTATGCTTATTTCCTATAGACATCTAGTTATGACCTAAATTGTGTCTTATTTTTCTACAACAAGTGGTTCTCAAATTATTTTCAAAAAAAAAAAAAAATACTAAAAAGAAAGCTTGTGTAATAATTTTATGGTTGTGAAATGCTGAAAATGCTGATTTACAAATGTATCTTTTATGAACAAGCCTGGTGTCAATTTTATTTAAGTCTGTTTAAAATATGAAGAGGAAAATACAGACAGAAGGATACTCCAGCTAGAAGCATCATATTCAGGAAGATATAAATGGGTGGATATATTTTTTTTTCATGTCTTAGGCCCAGTCTAAAAATTAAAAACTTCATCCAGTTTCCTACCTTGATTTCTCAGTGCTGCTTGCTCAACTGAGCATTTGACAATAAATTACCTGTCAGTTACTAAGGTATGTTCCTGTATTCATTCCTTAGCCTCCACATCAATTAATTAAATACCTACTTTGATATCTTTATATATCCACTTTTTCATTTTCTTTTCTCTTAAATTTTTTGTATCATGTTAAAACTTCAAAAATTGCATGGGAAGACCAGGTATTCTATTCACAAACAGTGCAAACATAAGTACTCTGCTTCTGTCTCATTATTTCAAAGTCTTTACAAATTTAAAAGGTTCCAGAGCTCTGATGGGACACTCCAGCAATCTGGCAGGACCTGATTGTGTTAGGTTTGTGGAAAGAAAAGCTTTTTGACAAGTTTGATCCAGAGTCTGCTGGTAAATAGCAGGGGATTTTTGAAAGATCTGAATTAGAATAATTATAGCTAAGTGTTACTTTTCATATTGGAAGCATTTTAACTATTATGTTATCTTTAATTTTTGGTCAGCAGATACTTAGGCAGCAACTAAAATGTCACCACATGCTTTGGATTAACATTGACCTGACCGCTGTTTCAGGGAAAACATCACTCAGACTGTATCTGATAGAAAGCAGTGAAGATTTCTCTAGAGTTTATTTTCAGATAGGTCTAACTTTTCTATTTCTCCTTAGCCATTCTAGATTGTTATCTTTTATTGGTACTACATAGGAACCAATAGAAGTGTCAGAATTTCTGAATGTTTACAGTAATCTGCTAGAACCTTGGCTTGGTCTCTGCTTGCCATAGTTCCAAAACCCAGAATTCAATCTTGTGTCAGAGACAATCGTTCTTCCATTTTTATATAGAACATTGCTTAAACTACCAATAGGTCAACAACTTGAAACTTAGATCTTGAAGTGTATAGCTCACCTGTACTGTAATATATAAGAAAGGTTTGCTTTTAACAGTGAAAGAGACAGATGATAGATAAAAGAACCTGTTCTTAGAAATAAGAACAGGCTCTAAGAGTGATTGCAAATCTCACTGACATTTTCTGTGTTTCTGATTTATAATTCCAGCTCATTTATGGCAATAAAATATTTAAATAAATTAATTAATAAAATAAAATAAAATAATGTTTAATAAAATAAAATAATATTTAATAAAATAAAATAATATTTAAAAGACTTTATATGAAGTCTTTTGAAAACTATGTTCTTTAAATGAGTATAATACATGTCATAAATACTTCATTGACAATGAATTTTAAAAAGTATTGGTTTATTCTAACCCAATGAAAAGCAAGGCAGTCCCAGTACATTATAATTGTGAATTGTGTATCTGGCTTCTTTTGTGACCTACTGAAATATTTATAGTGGACAGAGAAAAGAGGCTATCGTAACTGCGAATTCCTGCAGCTAGGGACATCTCTGTCACTGTGGGCTTCACTGAGACAGCTCTGCCCTAATTTAATCTGACTTTGAATATGTGCAAATCACAAAGAAATGTGAACTGACTACATCCTGAGAAAATCAGCAGAGACAGAAAATCATTGCAGATTACTGTTATCAATATTTTACTTAGTCAGAATTAAATAACTTCAGAAAAATATAACACGGGTTTCAATAAATTTATTCAATTTCCTTGATACAGTGATATATATACAAAATCTGAGCAGAATTTGAACTTGCTCTTTTTCTTATTGATTCACACAACATGAGAGACACAATTAAGTGTCTAAACTTGCCATGAGTGGACAACATAAAGCTTTATCGTGGGTTGTTATAAATAATGTGTAAAAAAAAAAAAAATTGTAATATTCATTGTTTCCTTTCTGCTGTATACTAATATTTTGGGGTATCACACTAGGAATTCATTAACAATGACATGACTGTGACCTTGAACTCAGTGATCCATTAAAGTCATGATACCATTAAAGTCCTTCCTGATACCCAGAAGCAAAAGGGTATTGGGGATTGAGGCTTTGTTCCAGCCTCAATCATCTTCTGAAATCCCCATGGCGATGGCTCAAAAGTTTGGGATCTTTTCATGTTTCTTTTAGTTTTAAAGGAAACAGGAAGTCGTCTACAACCTTGACCTCTGACAAGCTGAGTTCCCAATTTGATTAGCTTAAGGACAAATAGGGTGTCTTTCAAGGTCTTTTTCTGGATATATTTTTCTGGAATAAATTTTTGCATGAGCAGAGGAAAGCAATATATATATATATATACATATAAAGTGTCAGTTATCATTCATCTTAATGGCAAACTGAGAAACTGATTATGCCTTGTGTTGGATCATTTTAATTATTGATATCAGAGTATCTGAGATGGCAGGGCTAATTCAGGAAAATATGTTTCAGAAATTGAAAAAGATTTTAACCAAATTAAAATGTCTAAGACATATTGATGGTAATCAGTTTCAACACAGAAGTTCAAAATGCACAAGAGGAATGTGCTGGAGTTTGAGGGGGGGGGTGTTTGTTTTTACTTTGTGGTAGTTTTTTGCTTTTTTTTTTTTTTTTTGTATGGATGATTGCACACCTACTTAGCAAAAACTATCATTGCTTATTTTGTCATTTCTACCCATGCTAAATCTCTAATATAAAATATTATGAATTAATAGAAAATCTTGTTATCAGTCTTAGCTGTCTGTCAGGTTTGGTTGGTTGGTTGGTTTTTGTTGTTGTTTAGAAAAGGCTGCATAGTCTTTCACAGCTTACTTTTACTAGGGAATTTTAATTCTGTGATAATATTTAATCTTTTCAATATTCTTCAAAAATGAAATTAAATCCATCTGTATTTGTCAGGTAGTAAGTGACTGCTAAGGCATTACATATGCCTCTGAATTACCTTTGTTCTGTCTGTGTCTCAGAAAACAAACAAACAAACAAACAAACAAAAAAACACAAAACAAAACAAAAAACTCTGAAAGGATACACAGACATTTTTCTTAAAGAAAGCATTAGGTGTTTCAAGAAAACACTACTGGGTTAAACCTTACAGTAACTGTATGAAAAACTTTGATAAATCATAATTAATAGTTTCCAATCAACATTCAAAGAGATAGTAACATGTAAGTCTTCCAATTCAAATAATAATAATAATAATGCACATATAAACTATTATAAATAGCATTAAATATAGTAAACTATATTTGGAATACTTTGTTTAAATTTTAATCACAACATGTTGGTAGGAATTACTGATAATATGTCCCTCAAAGTTCCTCTCTTCATTGTGATTACATATATTCAAATATAAGTATTACCATATATTCAAATATAAAGTATTAACATAATATTTATATTGTTATCTTTTAGGTACATCACACTGAAATATATTCTCCTCTGATCTTGTTTCAGAGCTAAAGTCTCAAGCTTAAGGTAGTCTCAAGTAAGGTAGATTGCTTTATCATAGAATCAATAAGGTTGCAAAAGACCTCCAAGATCATCTGGTCTGACCATCTCCCTACTACCAATGTCACCCACTAAACCATGTCCCTAAGTACCATGTCCAGCCTTTCCTTGAATACCCCGTGGGTATTCAAGACTCCACCACCTCCCTGGGCAACCCGTTCCAATGCCTGACTACACTTTTCTGAGGACAAGTGTCTCCTAATTTCCTACCTAAAGCTCTCCTGGCACAACTTGAGGCCATTCCCTCTTGTCCTGTCGCTAGTTATCTGCAAGAAGAGGCTGACCTCCAGCTCCCCACACCTTCCCTCCAGGTAGTCATAGAGACCAGTAAGGTCTCCCGAGCCTCCTCTTCTACTAAACAACCCAAGTTCTGTCAGGGGCTTCTCATAGGACTTGTGTTCCAGGCTCTTCACCAGCTTTGTAGCCCTTCTCTGGATATATTTGAGGGCCTCAATGTCCTTCCTGTAGTGAGGGGCCCAAAACTGAACACAGTACTCGAGGTACAACCTCACCGGAGTACAAGGAGATGATCACCAGACTAGAAATCCTTTCTGTGTGAGCCAAAGGTCTCTCTCCCAAGCCAGCCAGCAGTCTCCACTGTGATCAGAGCTTCCAGCTTTGCTCAACTGGTCTTCACTGCCTAGCATGTGATCTGAATTATATAGTAGGCAATGGAGGTCCAGTGCACACAACAGGCACTTCTTTTGGTCCTGCATGTAGCCACAGACACTACACATTTTTCATTCCTGTAATCTAACCATTTCCTCCTGTCTCAGAGTTTGGTGGTGATTGGGTATGTCCTGTCAGAAAGTTCATCTGCAATGAAATCTTCAGATACAGCTTCAGAAGCAGCTACTGAGCCTATCAAGTAACAGACATACCTGTGTTACTGGACCTACCCAGCCCTCCTCACTGACCTGTGCAGAACTTCATACCACATGTGTGCAGAGACAGAGAACACCCCAGCTGAACACCCTGCCCTGCCTCTACCCCTTGCTTTATATGCAACCCTTTCATTGGGTGGAAGCATATGGGTTACATTTCCATACAGTATCTTTCAAGGTACAGTACGTGCAAAGCAAATAATGCCAGTGATGGGTACTCTGTTTGAAATACAAGAAGCAGTCTTTAACCAACAGCTCAAGCCAATTTAAAAACTCTCTCACTTCTTGCTTTATAAGCAAACAAATAACAGAACAGAGCATTTCCAGACCATTTTATTACTTCTTTGAGAGCGAGCAATCTGACTTCCATTGTCACCTATTTTTTTTTATTTTTTGTATGATTTGCTACTAAAAAAAAAAAACTACTTTTTTCAAGTATAAGTTTCTTTTGAGGATTGGAGTCACATTTGACATAAAAACCTTGTTGCTGGGATGTCAATTAACACAAGTATAACTATGGGCTGAGCAACAACACTGGATATCTTCTAGATAACCAGAAGCAAAAGGTACTGCAAATAATATATTCCTTGTATCTATAGCCATGCAAAGAAAACAGGAAAGCAACATAACCTCTAAATCACCTCAGCAGTAAACTATACTTTTTCCCAAATCTATGCTCCCTATGGCATCTTCTCTGTATTCCATGTTGATTTGTTCAGATTACACTGTTTGAATTTCCTAATAATGACTGACTAGCAGATAAGTGTTTTCAATAACGTTCTTGAGAGTTATCTTGGCTGTGTTGGTTAAAAGTTTAACAACCTTCTGAGCTGCACAACTTCTAAGTTCTGCACAAGATTTGGGATGATGATTGTGATGATGAATATTTCTAAGCTAAACTTTTAACATTTCCCCTGAAAAACAAATAAATAAATAACCTAACTAAATAAATAAGTGAAGAATGGGAGGGAGGTGGGAAAAAATAACAGCAGTGTTCAGGCCTGTAATCACAGCTGTGACTGCCCCTGTCCATGTCTAATGTAAGGGTTATGGAATATCATAATCCCTTCTCTGAGCTCCTTTACAGCACCAATGATGACTAAATTTCTTGTGTCTTATCACACTGTCACAGACTGGAACTAGGAAAAGGAACTCTGAAGAAAACACAGCATGAAAACTAGAGAGCAGATGATCAGATTAGCTGCTGTTGGATTTGTTAGCAGGGCCACAATCTGACTGAAACAGGCTCGATTCTGAGGCCCACGGAGATTTAAAGCATCAGCCCCCCCGCCCCCCCACCCTTTATCCCTATCACAACATGATTTATTTATTTCTTTAATATATATCCCCCTTCTCCACATAATACACATCCTTTTACCCGCTTTAAGTCATCTTCCAAAAGGATGAGGTTAAGAGTTAACACTTCACAGGTTCCAGTGGTATCAGTTGAGTTGATGGATTTTGAGTAAGACGATACATCAAAAATACCAAAAAAATAAAATAGAATAAAATAAAATAGAATAAAATAAAATAAAATAATAAAATAAAATAAAATAAAATAAAATAAAATAAATAAAATAAAATAAAATAAAATAAAATAAAATAAAGACTGAAAAGCAGCATTCCTTTACTATTTAGTGAGATTTTCTCCATTTTACAAGGCCTCTGCAATGGCACTGTTAGAATATGTCCACTGCTACCTACATGTAGACCACATACTTCCCATAGTTGTATGATCTGACAAGCAGTGAGAGCAGACCAGTCATGAAAGGACAGATCCATCCCTAAAGATAGTGGGTACAAATCCCACAGCATTAGGTAAAAAAATTAATCTGATGATGTATGGCCGTTACCAGATTATAAAAAGACATGGAATATTATACTGCATAGAATAAACAGTTCCTGTGTTCATGACAAATAGCAAATAGAGGACACTTTTCCACTCTTGATATCAAGTCAAGTTAGGAAGAAAATTAACTAGAATATTGTAGTGCAGAAACTGTAACATGGGATATAAAACATACAAAGGAGAGTTTAAGGAAATATGCTAGAGGATGTACTACCCCCCCAAAAAAAAAAAAAAAAAAGGTATGAAAAGTTACAAAAAAACAAGATCAACTGTACAGTCAAAGTGAAAATTTCTAAAGAAAATAAAATATACATATAAATTTTGTAGTCAAGTCCTGAATTCTGCAAAGAGATATTCATAATGCACAAAAATGAACACTCACCTACGTGTTTGTAATATTGGGATTTTAGTTATTAGTTTAAGATGCAAAATATGTTTCTGTTCTTACTATTGCCAAATACAATACTTTCACAATAAATTATCACAAACAAACAGAGACATATTGAAGTCCAGCTCTGTAACTATCTTGATGAAATGCTTCATTCATTAAGCACACAAAAGAACTGCAGCACCAGGATAATATTACAATTGAGTGATAACTCCACTCTTTTAAATTAAGAATATGTGAGCACCCCTAACTTTGAGACACATATTTCAGTCTCCTTTGAAAATCATTGTGCTTCCTTGGTAGAATTTGTGGTTCAAATTTAAGGTCATGTCAGCAAACGTTCTCAAGTTACAATGATTCTATATACTTCACCAATTATTCTTTTATACAGTTATGAATTTATTAAGAAGGCATTTCAAGAATTTTGTTCTTTGAAGCTATGAGAGAAATGGATACTTCATTTGCTTCCTGTCTTCTACCAAATATTCTACACACCAAAAAGTCAAAACACCAAGGATTTTTTTCTGCATAACCTATAGCTCAGGTCACTGTTCCTATCTGTATTGATTCATGCAATAATATTCATTCATTCATTCATTCATTCAAGATGGCGCTTTTCTTTTTTTTTTTTTCTGTTTTTTTCCCCTTTTCTAAGAGGCTGTCTTTGACATGCTGATATGACTTAACCTAAAGACCTTGCCTTGGCCGTGATCCATTCCTGTGTATGTGGCCAACACTTACAGATACTGTGCTTCCTTTAAGTATTATTTAACCAATGACAGGTAGGATGAAAGCATTTTCAGATGACGTAATGTTAAATATCATAGCTACAGTTCTTTTGAGTGGATGAGTGCTGTTCTGGAAAGACACTTTAAACTTTCTTTATGTCTTTCAGTGACAGCTAATATATACTTTTTAATGAAAACTGTTTTGACTTTGTTTTGTTTTAAAATCAAGTAATCTATATGTGATCTGACACTGCAAGATGGGTTGAGAAAAAGCTTAGATTCTTGGCTTATTTTGGTATAATCTTTAGTCAACTAATAGTGTCAGCATAAGTTCTGAAGGATTTTTATTTATCTTTCTGTAGAGGGGGAGGAAGTGCTGGGGGGGGGACAGGTAGTAAAACTTTGTCTATTTTCTGAAACTCACGTGGAAACCTTATGGAAAGTTACCTTATTCCTAGATATACGATGCATTCATTTTTGGAATTCTTCCACAGCCCCTTTGAAAACTGAAACTGTTAGTTACAGCAAAGCCCAAAGACCTACATTTACAGGTTGTCAAGTCTAAAAGAAAAATTCCTGAGAGCTATATTAAGTCTTATATCTAGAAATTTCCAAATCTTGTCCTGGTTTGAGTTAGGATAGAGTTAATTTTCCTCCCAGTAGCTGGTAGGGTGCTATGTTTTGGATTTAGGATGAGACTAATGTTGATAACACACTAATGTTTTACTTGTTGCAGAGCAGTGCTTACACTAAGCCAAGGACTTTTCAGCTTCTTGCTCTGTCCTGCCAGCAGGCAGGCTGGGGGTGCAGCAAGAGCTGGGAGGGGACAGGGGTGGCACCCCCATATAGGGGTGGCTAGCCAGGGTGGGGGAGCCAGCTGCTTGGGGATAGGCTGGGCATCAGTCAGTGGGTGGTGAGCAATTGCATTGGGCATCACTTGTTTTGCACCTATTATTATTATTATTATTATTATTATTATTATTTTATTTTCTGTCCTAATAAACTGTCTCTATCTCAACTCACAGCCTTCAGTTTTTCTTGTTTCTCTCTCCCATCCCAGAGAGGGAGAGGGGAGGGGAGTGAACGGCTGTGTGGTGTTTAGCTGCCGGCCAGGTTAAACCACAACAGTCTTTTTGGCACCCAACGTGGGGCACAAAGGGTTGAGATAATGGCAGATCTGACTAGAGTGTATTAAAACAAAATTCTGGTAAGCATTACATCAGTTTAATATTTACTAATCACAATGCCAATTTTTGTGATCTCAAGTCTGCTGTGCCTGTTTTACAAATTGAGTTATATAGCACATTACTTACTGTATGTGTTCCCTGTCATATTGCTTATCATTGATTGGGGTTGGTACAAGGTTACTATTTTGCTGTACTGTGTAACACTGGTTTACAATATGATAAAATTACCGGTCATGAGACTAATCTGGTATTTGTACTCAGCACTATTATCAACTCCATACTTTGGGAACCTTACCTCAGAAACTATTAATAACTACACTTTTCATGCTTTTTCTTCAGGGAGCCAATCTGTGGAGGGGTCAGGGGAAGATGTTTTTTCCCATTTGTTCCCTTTCCCTTTCTTCTCCTCCAAGCGAGTTATGGTAGCTTTCCAAAACTTTGAATATCCTTGGGATGTTCAGACCAGCATGTTCTCATTGTTATGTCTCCTGAATGTACTTCAGGTTTTGTCTAAGTTTAAATACTTAAGAGTGTCATCCAGAGATCTGTCCTGAAGCAGGATAGTTATGAGTGGCAGGGAGAGTGGGAGGATATGGGCAGGCATCTAGAGCAGTGGGCACCCGCAGTGCTTTGGAAATTTACCCCTGAACAACTGAAAAATCCTAAAAAACTGGTGGAGTGCTTGAAAAAGATGTGTCATCACCCTGGCAGTACCAGACATACAGAAATCACTGCAGTGTGCTGGGGCTGTATATCACAGTCACTCACAGTCACTCAGCTAATTTCACATTGGATTTCTCAGACCTCTCTGAGTGCAGTCCTTCTTGGACCGGCCTTTAGTTGTTCTAAAGGCTTAGAAGCACAAAATTCTTCCCTGTCCAGACTGTGCCCTGAACTTGAGACCAGAAACATCAGAGTTTTGGTGTTTGTTTTTTTTTGTTTGTTTGTTTGTTTGTTTGTTTTTTTTTTTCAGGAGGTTCAGCTGTGATTTTCTGGGAGTAATGCCATTGAGTGAATGACTTTGTAACACTCTTTTTTTAATTATTATTAGATGAAGATATATTTTATGAGGTGAAGAGAAAAACTTTTTAGAGGAGACCAGCCTTTAAACAATGGATAAGAACATATTCTTTTTCAGCTTGTGCCATAGTAGCCTGGGTCCTGGCTCTCTGCCAGCAGCTGATAAAGTGCTTTCAAATGCCGTACCTCACCACAAACTTTCTCAGAAGCACTTGTCAGTTGATGAGTCTTCTTTAGTGTCTAGGACTTCATAAGGTAAAGCTTCTGTGTATCTAAAGACAGAATAAAACAACCTGTAAGCTGATCTAATGCCTTTTGAATACACCCATGAGTTCTTCTGTGAACATCCATTGAACCTTTTTTTTAAAAAAAAAAAAAATTATTCTTATTTTTGTTTTTGATAACAGTTTTCATATAGGAAATTCTTGTAGCATGCAGATAGATAACTTTACACCAAAAAAAAAAAAAAATCACACTTCTGTCTATCACTGTGACAAAATCATAACATGAGACTGGGGCACAGAGTGAAAACAAGGTTGCAAATAGTTTGCCAGCCTATCCCTGCAAAAGGCTGGGATGACTAGGGAGGAGTATGAAAACAAAGTAAGTTTATAGAGATATGTTGACCAGTACTCTCTCAATCCTCAAAAAGCTTCCATTTTAGATATTTTCTGAACCAAAAGTTGTGTCTGTGTATTTAATAATCCTGAAAATATTTATTTTTATTTATTTATTTTCCTGGTGTCTCCTTGCAATTTCACTTAACTTCCAGCAACATTTGATTTATTCTCAGAAAGATTCCTGTAGACACAGAAAATAGTAGTTCAAATTCTCTTTACAGTTTATAACGTACAGCTGCAAAGAACTGATTTAAAGTAAGTCTAGGCAACTGAGAGTCAAGGTCTATGCTGTGAACATCTAAGTTAGCTAAGATGAATGCCAGCTTTTCTGCCAGTTACAGTTCTTCGGGGTCAGTGTCAGGTATCATAAAATTAATCCTCACAGCTGTTCCCAGTTCCCAATAAAATACAAAACTTATAGGAAAGTCAATAAGGAATTTGAAAAGGAATTTTATCTTTATAAAGTCCATTAACTCAAAAGCATAAAAGTCCCTCTTCTCTGAGATAATTGTCACTACATGAAAAGTGTGGTATCGATGTTCACAAAACAAAATTTTCTTCCTGCAAGAAAATCCCAATTGAATAGTCACAACATATGTCTCAATGTTCAATAATGACTGATATGCTGTTATCAAATATATATAAAACTGTCATTTTTATCATATATTCAGTTTAAATGATCACAATGACATAATACTCTGAAGATACTTCTTATGTTAATATCAGTTACATAATAAGAAAACTAATGACATGCTCCCAACTTTTGACTACATTTACAAAGGCAATATAGAGTTCATAAAATCGCCTGGGTATCTATAAGTTTGAAATTATGTGTATCTTTGCTAAGAATAGAAAAAAAAAAGTGTCTTTTTTGTTTTTGTTTGTTTGTTTGTTTTTCAATTTTTGTTTACATTACAGTGTTTTACTCTCAAAATAAGTGCCTCACAACCAAATCCAGTTGGAGGCCGGTCACTAGTGGAGTCCCCCAGGGCTCGGTGCTGGGGCCAGTCCTCTTTAATATCTTTATTGATGATCTGGATGAGGGGATTGAGTGCACCCTCAGTAAGTTTGCAGATGACACCAAGTTAGGTGCGTGTGTCAATCTGCTCGAGGGTAGGAAGGCTCTGCAGGAGGATCTGGATAGGCTGCACCGATGGGACAAGGTCAACTGTATGAAGTTCAACAAGACTAAGTGCCGGGTCCTGCACCTGGGGCACAACAACCCCAAGTAGAGCTACAGGCTGGGAGATGAGTGGTTGGAAAGCTGCCTGGCAAAGAAGGACCTGGGAGTTTTGGTTGATAGTCGGCTGAATATGAGCCAGCAGTGTGCTCAGGTGGCCGAGAAGGCCAACAGCATCCTGGCTTGTATAAGAAACAGCATGGCCAGCAGGGCTAGGGAAGTGATTGTCCCCCTCTACTCAGCTCTGGTGAGGCTGCACCCCGAGTACTGTGTTCAGTTTTGGGCCCCTCACTACAGGAAAGACATGGAGGTGTTTGAGCGAGTCCAGAGAAGGGTTACAAAGCTGGTGAAGGGTCTGGAGAACAAGTCTTATGAGGAGCGGCTGAGGGAGCTGGGACTATTTAGCCTGGAGAAGAGGAGGCTCATGGGCGACCTTATCGCACACTATAGGTACCTTAAAGGAGGTGTAGCGAGGTGGGGGTTGGTTTAGGTTGGATGTTAGGAAGAACTTCTTTACTGGAATAGTTATATAGTCACTGGAATAGGCTGCCCAGGGAAGTGGTTGAGTCACCATCCCTGTATGTCTTTAAAAGATGTCTAGATGTAGAGCTTAGGTATATGGTTTAGTGGAGGACTTGTTAGCATTAGGTCAGAGGTTGGACTCGGTGATCTTAGAGGTTTCTTCCAACCTAGACTGTTCTGTGACTCTGTGATTCTGTGATTCTGTGATTTTATTATCTGCCCACCCATATTCCTTATGAACTTCAGAGCTATTTCCCTCCAATGAAGAAGTCCTGGCTAAAGCTTTGTGCAAAACACTTGTTGCCCACTGCTCTGTTCCAAACCAGGTTGCTGAGAGTAACATGAGAACAGCAAGATTATAGCTATATTTTAACATTCAACCTGCTGATTGCAAAGAAGTTTTTTATAAAAGAACACTGGAAGTTGGAAGTTGGAAGTGGTGTTGCACGATATTTTCTCAAATTTGTGCAGGAAATATGTTGACAAGAGGTTTCAGAACCTTTAAAAATATGTTAAAACAATTTCTAATTCACCCAGTGTGAAATTTAAATGAAATACTTATCAGGTGAGGATAAACTGACCTGTCATTTTTCCTGTAATGCGGAATACACAAAAGCTTCAGATGACATCACTGTGTTTTATAAAATCTAGAACACTTAAAAGAGGCCAGTCTGGGTCATTTGTTTCCTTAGTCTGAAAAAAATGACAAGTAAGTAAAACCTTTTTTTTTTTTTTTTTTCAGCAAAAGGTATTTCTGAAAAGTTTGCATAATTATACACTTCATGCATAATAGGTTTGCTATAGATATCTGTTAATTATACAACCTGATCTGTCAGTTTTCTGTTGCTTTTAAGACGTTAAAATATGTACACTGAAAAGAAAAGGAAAAAAAAAAAAAAAAAGCATTACACAAGAAAAAAAAAAAGCATTAACTCTTCAAGCTGTTCAAACTACTGGTCATAATCTTTAGAGACTGCAGAACAACAAATAATTGTGAGCATATATTACTAAAACTCCCTATAGCTAACTCACAGACAAAAAATGTCTCCTACAGAAGGAACAAGACAAAGTGTTGCCCAACTAAACATCAAAAATGTCACAAAGTCTCATATTTTACATTAAATCTCTCTTATTATAATTTTTTTTTTGTGATCACTCTCACTTCATGAAGGTTTTACTCTCATTTCTCCTTCACAAACTTATTTCTCTGAAAACATTAACAAGAACATATCAAGTAAGCTTAAGCAAGCAAGCCTCACGGACATCTCTTAGTAGGATGTTCTCTTGTCCATCAGAATTAGTATATCACTTCTTGAGAGGACTATCCTATGAAGGCTGAAGATCAGGCAATCCTGCAAATAGTATAAAATTTCCCTGTATGTCCAAAATATTAAAATTAGACACATAGTGAACTCATCATTGAATGTCTTGAAGGATTCTTGGTCCTCTTTTTTTCTTACTATATGCTGTGAGCCTCTGAGTAAGGAGTTTCTAACATTTTCTCATTCTTAGCTGCAATTTGTAACAGAACATAGGGGTTTTTCTACATGCAGTTCAAACACCAAATTAGCTAAATGGGTTGGAAAGTAGTGTAATGAAAACTGTGATCCATGCTGACTTGTACTTCAGAATGAAAAGAAGAATTCACCAATTAAATAAATTAATATTGTTGGGTTCTTTGCCAGGATTTCACACATTCTGAAAACAACCTTGAAAATGTGAATTAGCATCATTTGATCAAATCTTCTCTTAAGTTGTTTGTAGACTCATTAAAATAATGGAAATTGAAATCTGCAGTAAAATTCCTCAAAACTTCACCTTAAAGTTCTGGCAGGAACATCTCAATGCCTCATTTCACCTATCTTAAAAACACACTGTTTCACTCCTGATCATTTTAGCCACAACGCTCATCTGATTTTCTTATTTCATAGTCCTATAATACTCTGGTTTTGGGAAAGATCAAATAATTTCCAAGAAATGGCCAAACCTCCCACTGATAACATCAGAACTCAGTCTCCAAAGACATAAAAGCAGTTTTGTTTAAACTTACTTCACAGAGCACAGCATTTACAATGTATCTCTGGCCACTTTTTTATTAGAATTAGAACACCTGGGCTTTGTTTATAAGAGCGTATTTTTTTATTTTTTATTTTTTTTTTTAAAAAAAAGTCAAAAAATTCTGTCAATTTGTGTTGGTCCCACACTAAATATTCCAAATGCCATAGATGTTATGGTCCACTCAAATTTTCGAAATTGAATCCTGTCTGAATCCTGGTTTTGTTCTGAGATGTTCTGTGAGATAGCTTGTTAGCTCCTAGCTATAAAATGCAGTTGGTAGGAATAAGGTTAGAAGGACATTAATAGGCTCATGCCTTCCCATCTTCATAGAAGCTGCCGAAGACAACCCACACAACTTCCAGCTGCCCTACAACTGGTAGGCTTGGAGGCTCAAACACTGAAGACTGGGTTTGGGTATCACTGCTTCTGGAGAGAGATCACAGAATCACATAATCACAGAATTTCTAGGTTGGAAGAGACCTCAAGATCATTGAGTCCAACCTCTAACCTAACACTAACAGTCCCCACTAAACCATATTGCTAAGCACTACAACTAAACGCCTTTTAAAGACCTCCAGGGATGGTGACTCCACCACTTCCCTGGGCAGCCCATTCCAATGTCTAACAACCCTTTTGGTAAAGAAGTTCTTCCTAACATCCAACCTAAAACTCCCCTAGTGCAGCTTAAGCCCATTCCCCCTCGTCCTGTCACCAGGCACGTGGGAGTACAGACCAACCCCCACCTCGCTACAGCCTCCCTTGAGGTACCTGTAGAGAGCGATAAGGTCGCCCCTGAGCCTCCTCTTCTCCAGGCTGAACAAGCCCAGCTCCCTCAGCCACTCCTCATAGGATTTGTTCTCCAGACCCCTCACCAGCTTCGTAGCCCTTCTCTGGACTCGCTCAAGCACCTCCATGTCCTTCTTGTAGCGAGGGGCACAAAACTGAACACAGTACTCGAGGTGCGGCCTCACCAGAGCCGAATACAGGGGGACGATCACCTCCCTAGCCCTGCTGGCCACACTGTTTCTTATACAAGCCAGGATGCTGTTGGCCTTCTTGGCCACCTGAGCACATGCTGGCTCATAGGCAGTCGACTATCAACCAAAACTCCCAGGTCCTTCTCTGCCTGGCAGCTCTCCAACCACTCATCTCCCAGCCTGTAGCTCTATTTGGGGTTATTGCGCCCCAGGTGGAGGACCCAGCATTTAGTCTTGTTGAACTTCATACAGTTGACCTCAGCCCATCGGTGCAGCCTATCCAGATCCTCCTGCAGACCCTTCCTACCCTCGAGCAGATCGACACACGCACCTAACTTGGTGTCATCTGCAAACTTACTGAGGGTGCACTCAATGTCCTCGTCCAGATCATTGATGAAGATATTGAAGAGGACCGGCCCCAGCACCGAGCCCTGGGGAACGCCACTAGTGACCAGCCTCCAACTGGATTTGACTCCATTTACCATGACTCTTTGAGCCCGGCTATCCAGCCAGTTTCTAACCCAACGAAGCGTGCGCCAGTCCAAGCCAAGAGCAGCCAGTTTCTTGAAGAGAATGCTGTGGGAGACGGTGTCAAAAGCCTTGCTGAAGTCAAGGTAGACCACATCCACAGCCTTTCCCTCATCCACCCAGCACGTCACTTTGTCATAGAAAGAGATCAGGTTCGTCAAGCAGGACCTGCCCTTCATAAACCCATGCTGACTGGGCCTGATCGCCTGCTTGCCCTGCAAGTGCTGTGTGATGATTCTCAAGATAATCTGCTCCATGAGCTTCCCTGGCACTGAGGTCAAACTGACAGGCCTATAGTTCCCCGGGTCAGTCCTCTGGCCCTTCTTGTAGATGGGCATCACATTTGCTAGCCGCCAGTCAGCTGGGACCTCCCGCGATAGCCAGGACTGTTGATAAATGATGGTAAGCGGCTTGTCCAGTACCTCTGCCAGTTCTTTCAGTACCCTTGGGTGGATCCCATCCGGCCCCATCGACTTGTGCACATCCAAGTGCCGTACCAGGTCACCAACCATTTCTTCATGGATAGTGAGGGCCACATCTCTCTCCCCATCCCCTTCCACCAGTTCAGGGTACTGGGTATCCAGAGAACAACCGGTATTGCTGCTAAAGACTGAGGCAAAGAAGGCATTAAGCACCTCCACCTTTTCCTCATCTCTTGTAATTAAGTTTCCCCCCGCATCCAGTAAAGGATGGAGATTCTCCTTAGTCCTCCTTTTTGTGTTGATGTATTTATAAAAACATTTTTTGTTATCTTTAACGGCAGTAGCCAGATTGAGCTCCAGATGAGCTTTGGCCTTCCTAATTTTGTCCCTGCACAGCCTCGCGATATCCTTATAGTCCTCCCTAGTGGCCTGCCCACTTTTCCAAAGATTATAAACCCTCTTTTTTCTCCTAAGCTCAAGCCACAATTCTCTGTTGAGCCAGGCTGGTCTTCTTCCCCGCCAGCTCGTCTTTGGGCACGTGGGGACAGACCGTTCCTGTGCCATTAAGATTTCCCTCTTGAAGAACGCCCAGCCTTCCTGGACTCCTCTGCCCTTCAGAATGGTAGACCAGTACCTACAGATGGTTGTAGGTACTGGTCTACCAAGGCCAGGACAGGGATATCCAAGTAAATACTTATTTTAAGTGGAAGTCACATTTGTGAGAAATACAGGGCATATTTTTCCCCATTTTACATATACAGCTGTATGAATATTCATGTGATTCATAGAATCACAGAACCATAGAATATCTGAGTTGGAAGGATCATTGAATTCTACTTCTGGGTCCCCAAAGGACAACTCCTAAATAAATAAACAAACAAACAAAAACAAAAAAAAAAAATAAAAAATAAAAATCATACCATGTGTCTGAGAACATTGTTGAAATGCTTCTTGAACTCTGGCAGGCTCTGTGCTGTGAACACTTCCCTGGGGAGCCTGTCTCAGTGCCCAACCACCCTCTTGGGGAAGAACGTTTTCCTGATATCCAGCCTGAACCTATCCTGTCATGGCTTCAGGCCATTCCCTTGGGTTCTATCACTGGTCACCAGAGGGAATAGATTAGTGCCTGTCTTTCCACTTCCCCTCATGAGGAAGTTGTAAACTGTGATAAGGTCTTCCCTCAGTTTCCTCTTCTTCAGGCCGAACAATCCAAGTGATTTCAGGTGCTGATCATACATCTTCCCCTCTAGACCATCTTTGTTGCCCTCCTTTGGACACTCTCTAAAATTTTACTTCTTTCTTATACTGTGGCATCAAAAAACTACACACAGTAAGAGGTAAGGCCACACCAGTGCAGACTAGAAAGGGACAATCACCTGTTAATTAACATTAGAGGTATCAGCTCGCAGGTGCTCCTTTCCTTCTTGCTTCTCTTGAGTTTTTGAGCTTCCAAAGACAGCATTCATAAAAATTAACAAGCCATTACAAAGTCCATACAAGGCAGAGAGCCTTCATTGAATAAATCCTTATGTGTGAATCTTGTGTAAGCCATTCATAACTACTTGAAATTTTTGCAGAACTGACTACTTTGACTAACTAAAAAGATAACTTTATATCATTTGATTTTGCTTCTGCTACAAATATTCAATTTTACACTCCAGTCATCCCTATGAAATTCTGTATCTATGAATATATTGACCACTAAACCTCTTTGCTAATGTATTTATGACAAACTAACATAAAAGGACCAGACAAACAAATGAAATATGCATAATTACAATGAAATATTTTTGAAACCCCTTTTTCAATTTTTACCTAGTTTTAATTACACCCTGTTTGATTATCACCTTTGTACCAAATATTTGATTACATGAAACATCAATTACTCTTATTTAAGCCCTGAAAATATTTAACATTTCATTACAAACTCTGTCATTAATTCCTGGTTATTAGCTAATAACACATAGAGATTGGAGATGATCCCATGGTTATGATATTTTGTGCGTGTTGTCTTTAGACTAGGTAGTTTTCTAGCAAGGTTCTAAAAAATATATATTTTTTTTTTCTCCAGGTTTTCAAAGTTCTGAAATGTTGAACAACTATTGCTTTGTATTTGTACTTTGTTAGTGGTACTGTTTTTTTTTTTTTTTGTTTGTTTGTTTCCTTACTCCAGAAAACCTCTGTGTGCTGTTAAAGAATTTTCAAAGCTGAGTGAGCTCCAGTTTTTCTCTTAGTTTCCAAGACATTTGTAGTGACCAGTATTGTGAATTTAGAGGTATGCCCTCTTCCAGCAAAAATTACCACCTCAGCATAAACAAGTCGGTCGATAAGTTAATGGCATGAATCAATGAGAAAGATTTGGGAGATATCTTAATTAAAGAAACAACTGCTGATACAAATTATGTTTCCAATGTATTGATGTAGCAGAGGGCATGAGGTTGAATGGAGATGAGTGCTGATCAATGTGTTTAACATTTGCATTTCTTTTTATCAGAAACCAACTCTCTTCATGTGCATACAGGCACACACACATGCAGACACACATCACTACTACCAGGACCTCAGAAGGGCTTTGGTTTCTTTGTCTTTATTGATCCCCGTAGCACTCCTCTGGAGGCTATTATAGTCGCCTCACTTTACAAGGTGAAATGAAGGTCTCACACAGACAAGATGATGCTCATCCTTTTAGATTTTCCTGGATGTGATCTCAATACTTAAAATCAGTAAAAAGAGCTTTGCCTCTCTGTGAATATCATAACCTACATTCTGTAATGTTCAGATATAATAAGGAAGTATAAATGTAACTTTAGCAACACCCCCCCCGAAAAAAAAAAAAAAAATAAAATAAAATAAAAGATAATACTCCCTAACACAAAAGGACAAATGTGTGTGTGTGCATGTGTGTGTGTGCACATTCAAGAAAGACACAGACAGACAGACAGAGAGGAAGAGAGAAATAGAAAGAGAGCATTCTCCAGTGGCTGAATGGAACTAATATCCAAAGTCAATAGATGGCTTCCCCAGGTGATTCAATCTGAGACACAGTTTAAAGAGACATCAATCTGTGATGTCAGCAATGCTCAGCATATAGCTAATGGAGCTTCAAAAGATCAATATTCAAACTTGCCTTCTTTTCATGCTGGAAACTCACACAACTGCAACATCTTCTGCTAGATGCAATGTACATATTATATTAACAACTTTTATCACTACTATTCACATTTATGTTAGATCAGGATCAGATGTTGGTGTGTTTGTTTTGCCTTTTTTTTTAAATTTTTTTTATTTATTTATTTTTTACTTTGGAGGCCAGGAATCTTTATTCCCTAGGATGCAGAAACGTAATTTAAACTTTAGCTCAGCTGGTAGCCATGTAATCCATCTTATTTTCCTGTCAGGTTTTATAATGAAGTCAAAAGCAATCCTAAACTGGTGACATAATAATCTAATGCTGTGTAATAATGATTATATTGGATCCAAAATTACATTTTTACTACATACATAAATAGAAGAAATAGAGCAATTTCAATTATCATCATCATAATAGAAACCCAGAGCAACAATACTAAAAGTATCTGATAAGAAGAGAATGAACTAAATTTTTAGCTAACTACTTAAGTCATTACCAAGACTGAGTGAAAAGAGTGAAAAAAAATAAAAGGCTGAAAAGTAACTTTCAATAAAATACCAGTTTCCTGTGGTAGAATATTTCTGGGTGTTTCATTAGTTGTTTGTAAGAAGACATGGGAAAAACAGGTCAATTTAAGAGAATTAAGTCATTAGTAATATTGATATTAGAACTGTTCTAAAATAATTTCCTATCTAGAGCTAAAGTGTACTATGCATCACACTTATTAGAGAATGGCTCTATTGATATATTTCATTAATATATTTTGTGTATATTCTGTGAGTAAACTCACAGAATATACAGTAAAATGATTTAAATATTAAGTAAGCCCACAATTCCAAATGTTCAAAGACTAGTAGAAATGGAATCCCACTCTAATCAGGCTTTACCATTTCCTTCTCCCACAAGAAATAAAAGAAAAACAAAACCAAGTCATATTAAGTCGTTAAATGGTTTAAGGATTTGATATCTTTTGCTGTTAATTTAAAGGGCTGAGCTGCAGCTCATTTCTTTTCATCTTTATAGCAAAGCACAGGGTGACCCCAAGGGTCAGTGAGGATTATCTCTGTGTATTTCCATTCCATCTTATATTATTAGTTTACACTTCAAATGAGAAACTGATGTAAGAAATATGCCAACCATTATTTATAAATATAGAAGTCAGGGTGAAGTCTGATAGGTCTGTGGCTTAGCATGTAAAGGTCTCAATAGCAATTAGTAACTGAGATGCATCCACTGTAAAGTGGAAACTGACATATAAAGAGCAGAAAATATTTCATTAGCATGTTGATAATTTACATGAAATACAATTCAGAAATGTTAAAAGTCAAATTGCTAAAGCAATGTCTTCAGTCAAAAAGAAATACTGAACTCATTACTACTCTTAAATTTTAAGCTGACTCACATTTAGTATGAAGTGACTTGATTTTACCACATACAGTTTTTGATTGATCTTTAAATAGTTTATTTGACAGCTTTTATGATTAAGAACTTTAATTGAGCAAAAATATTGTAAACGGTGTATACAAGAAGATGTGGATTTTATCTGTTAATGAAAAGGAATGCTAGCCATACAATGTCTTCTGGTTAATTAACATTCAGGATAAAGACTATGAGATACAACACTGTTTCCCTACCTTGCAACAGAAGACTGGAAACAATTTATTATATTCAGCATTGGAAGAGTAGCCCAAAAATAACCAAGACAGAATTTAGCATTTAAAACATTTTAAGCAGAAATGGACTGTTAAGGAAATGAAAAGGCAAAGTGGTTAACAGGCAATAATACGTGGGGAGGAGAAGAAATTTCTCTGGCATAGCAAAATCCACTGTGTCTTTATCATTGTTATTTAAAAGGTAATGTACGAGAGACTTTATATGAAAGATATGCATTCCATTTTTTATGCTCATCACAACTTATTGGGAAGATGTATGTGATAAATATGTTATGTTTACGTGATATTGCCTTATACAATATTACACTAATAAATCAGAAAGCATGAAGGTCACACATTTGAATAAAGATGCTGCCTCTGTAGCACATCTTTCTTTTTAACCTAGTCCATAATGAAGTTAGAAGTTAATGAAGTGCTGTGACACACAGTGGACACACAAACACTCACACATGGGCTGATCATTAAGGCAAACACAGCAAGTGAGAGATGTCATATACGTCATGATGTTCTGTCCTTTACCACAAGAAAATAAACTTAATAATAATAATGGTTAAAAAAAAATAAAAAATGTCTAAAATCTTTATATATACAAAAAAAAAAAAAAAAAAAAAAAGATTTCTCTAGTCGTTCAGGTGACCAAATCTCCAAATCTTCCCATCAAATTTCATTCCCGTGTGTTTCTCTCATTACCCTTGTCTTTAGCTTAAATCAATCTGCACACAGAGAGATTAATAGGAGCCTCTAATATAATCTCCCCCAACTTTCTAAGTGATATTTGTTACAATTTGAACCCCATATTTTTGAACCCCATATTGTATAGTACTTAGTGTATCATGTGTACAGAAATATCATCTAAGTTTGTAGATTGGTAAATTCATTTCTCTTATTTGTTTTAATGATTCATTCTCTCCCAGTTCACATCTCAATATATTATTGCTGCATTATAAACCAAATAAAATCGAATAGTCCAGGTTCAGAATAAATTCTGGGGTGGGAATGGGGACAGAAAGATTTTGAACTTCTTCACTGAGTTATGCTGCTGCCAAAGCCAATGGCTCATGGTGCTATTCCTTCAACTCAATTGTTCCTTGGTGCTTAACTGCACATTGTACTCTCCAACAGTGTCACTGTCATTCCCCTGGATATACCATTGTATGATATTGTATGATAATTTTATAAAAAACTACTTGTTCAGTTTTATTTGACAACATTACTAAATAGGCATCAAGGAAGGTATGACAATTGTTTGCTTGTTTTTTAATGAAAAGATTGGAAAATAGGTAAAGAGAGAAAAAAAAAAAAAAAACTTTTGAAATTAAAGTATTCTGTGAAATCCATTAGAACTTCACAAGGTAATTTTATGTGTGGAGTATGACAATAAGTGAAACTCTGTGTAAGTCCTAGGATTGTAAACTACTATATTGCAGACTTAGTTGTTAGAAAGATGAAAGTGGGTGGGCAGAAGGAGACAGTGGCTCATCAACATCTACTGACTCAGAACTTGCTGGGTGGGTAACTTTTTTTTTTTTTTTTTTTTTCAGAATATAACTTTTAGCTGTCTCTTTCCTAGGATAGAATCCAACTGTGTGTATTAAACACAAAAGTCATCTATTCTGTGCAAGGGAAAATGTGATTAAAACATCCTGCATGCTTTCTACAGATAGCCAAAAGTAAATTATAGGGAAATTTTATAAAGCCTGGTTACTTATTCATGAAGTTGGACACTTTTACTCAGTTTGCATGTTATTCCCAGGGTAACAGTTCTGAGAAAAGTAAAATTATGAAGAGTACAGCAGTATTTAAACAACAAAAAAAAACAAGCCAAACTAACAACCAAAAAAAAAAAAAAAAAAAAAAAAAAAGCAACAAGCTGCTGGAAATGAGTGGTGCTTAGTTTAAATATCATTCTGAGGAACACTAAGATAAAAAATATCTTCAGTACATATCCAACTGTCTCTCAACAATGTTTTTTTAATTCACACACACATTCATTCAGTTTTTGCCATACTTTCTCTTTAAGCTAACACTCTCAGAACAGAAACTTGGACCACTGTGAGATGAAATCCCATTTATTTCAATTGAGGCTACACAAGACAAACAGTTGTAGATGATTCTTTCAAGATGCTCGGCAAAGATAGAGGTTAATTTCTTTGCCTGATATAATCATAACAGCAAACATCAAAAGAAAATAGTAAGTGCCTAGATACAGAGAAACAGAAAATTTGATCTCTGTTTTTTAATGTCTAAACTAAGAGTTAAGAGTCAGCCATTATTTATAGACCTAAAGAAAACTGGAACAGGGAGCCCTTTACCAGCCCTCATGACTTAAATGATCTTCTGAGGAGCAGCGTTAACAATATGGAGGGCAATATTTAAAATTTATATATAAAGAAAAAAGAGTAAAACAACATTGGTACACAGTACTATGTAAATTTTCATCCTACAAGTGAAGCTGAGGAGCTCTCCAGAGGAGCTCTTTTCCCATATAACATCTAATTACTTGTTACTTGCAATGGTCTTTGCAGTTTCTTTTTACTTTGAGTCACTATACTGAATATAGGGCCCTTTACTCTGGCTAACTGAATTAAAAGGCCATCAAAGCATTGATGTGCTCACTGAGACTAGGTTAGAGACTTGATGTTTTTTAAAGGACTAAACATTTGTAACTCCAATATGTGTTAAGTCTCTAGAGTTCAGACTTGGCAGAGCAAATCTTTCCCATAGTCAGAGAGGAGAGCTGTCTGCAGGGCTAGCAGAATATCTAGGTCTTCTGCCTTTGGACTGTCCCCTACCCAAAGCAAAATCTGAATTTTATGCTTGAAGACATAATTTTTAGGGAAGGAATTTGTTCTTCATGTGAATACAAGCTTGCTTGCCCCTCAAGATGCCCCTCAAGAATGGCTAGACTAATTCTTTACAAGAAAAAGGTAACACAAACAACCCAATATGACAGAAAGTAGATTTCACTTATCTTTTCAGGATATAAAGGCATGTAGAATTAAAGTGGTTTATTAAGATCACATTTGAAATTAATCACATTATGACTTAACTATGTCATAGTTAAGGGAAATGATGAGGGGTTTCATGTTAGAGTATTAGTACACCTAAATTCACTGGGGGTACTTGGCATCTTGCCTTATGTATTATGTAGCACAGAGTACAATGGTCAGCTATGCCACCTTTGTGTGTCTCTGGCTTTGTTAAATGACAAAAATATTCCTAAGACTTTTTTTTTTTTTTTAAAAAAAAAAAGCCTCATTAAATTCAACATTAAGTTGCTACTCTATTAATTTTTAAAATTAAATACAATTATTTAAAATGACAAAAATATTACAAGAATATATTTCTAATTGATCCAGTTGCCATCTAACGTACCTAATGGATTTCTGAAACATTTAAACCAGTTTGATTCCTGGAATCTGCCCTTGGTCTGCATCTATTCACTGTTAGCTTGTTAGCTACCAATTGAGTATACAGCTTAGCATCACGGGGAAAAAAAAAAAAAAAAGTTTGAAAACTTATGTCACGACTTCTTGACACACTGAAGGGATTCCTTTCCCTTTTCAATGCATGCCCATACACTGCACAGAAGAAGCATATTTTTCACAACTACAATCACTTTACCTGTACATGACACATGGTGTACTCTCCCTAAAATTTCTGAACTTATTTAGATTGTTGAAAAGCTTTTCCTGTGTCAATCTGCTCGACGGTAGGAAGGCTCCGCAGCAGGATCTGGATAGGCTGGACTGATGGGCTGAGGCCAACTGTATGAAGTTCAACAAGGCCAAGTGCTGGGTCCTGCACCTGGGGAACAACAACACCAAGCAGCACTACAGGCTGGTAGATGAGGGATTAGAAAGCTGCCTGGCAGAGAAGAACCGGAGAATATTGGTTGACAGTCAGCTGAATATGAGCCAGCAGTGTGCTCAGGTGGCCAAGAAGGCCAACAGCATCCTCGCTTGCATAAGAATCAGCACGGCCAACAGGGCTAGGGAAGTGATTGTCCCTCTGGTGAGGCCTCACCTTAAGTACTGTGTTTAGTTTTGGGCCCCTTGCTACAAGAAGGATGTTGAAGTGCTCAAGAGAGTCCACAGAAGGGCAACGAGGCTGGTGAGGGGTCTGGAGAACAAGTCCTATGAGGAGCGGCTGAGGGAGCTGGGGTTGTCCAGCCTGGAAAAGAGAAGGCTCAGGGGTGACCTTATCACACTCCACAGGTACCTTAAAAGAGGGTGTAGCAAGGTGGGGGTTGAGCGCTGCAGGAGCAGGGGCTGGAGCGGCTGCAGGAGCTGGAGCGGCTGCAGGGGCTGGAGCGGCTGCAGGAGCAGGAGCTGTAGTGGCTGCAGGGGCTAAAGCGGCTGCAGGAGCAGGAGCTAGAGTGGCTGCAGGGGCTGGAGCAGCTGCAGGGGCTGGAGCAGGAGCTCTAGCAGAGATATGCCTCAGGGCAGATCTCTGGATGAGATGCCTAAGTAGTTGTTTAACCTTAAACAAAACCTGAAGCGCATTCAAGAGACATAACAACAACAACACGCTGGTCTGCGTATCCCAAGGATATTCAACATCTTGGAGAGTTATCGTAACTAGCTCAGGGGATAAGAGGGTGCTGAAGGAGTGAGGGAGAGTGAACAAGTAAGGAAAAATATATTCCCCTGTTCCCTCCACAGACTGGTTCGCTGATGAAAAAAGGCAGCAGGTGTAATTGTTAATGGTTTCCGAGATATAGTTTCCAAAGTACAGAGTCGACGACAGTGTTGAGTACAAATACCAAGTTAAAGTCATGGCCAGATACTTCATCGTCTCATAAGCTATTATTACACCGCACAGTACCATAATGATCTTAAACCAGGGCCCGGAAAAGTAAAACAGCACAACAGGGATCACATATAGAAAGTAACGTGCTATAAAATTCAGTCTGGAATACAGCCACAGCAGACCTGAGATTAAAGCAATCAACATTCTGGTTAGCAACTATTAAGCAGCTCTAATACTTATACGAATTTTAGTTTAACATACTCTGGTCAGATCTGTTGTTATCTCAACCCTTCGTGCCCCACGTTGGGCGCCAAAAAAAGGACTGTTGTGGTTTAACCCAGCCGGCAGCTAAACACCACACAGCCGTTCGCTCAACCTCCCCCCTCCCTCTCTGGGATGGGGGAGAGAAACGGGAAAGTGAAGCCTGTGGGTTGAGATAAAGACAGTTTATTAAGATAGAAAATAATAATAATAATAATAATAATATGTACAAACAAGTAATGCACAATGCAATTGCTCACCACCTGCTGACCGATGCCCAGCCCAACCCCGAGAGCCAGCGCCCCACCCTGGCTAGCCACCCCTATGTATTGTTCAGCATGACATCAGATGGTATGGAATACCCCTTTGGCCAGTTTGGGTCAGCTGTCCTGGGTCTGTTCCCTCCCAGCTCTTGCTGCCCCCCCAGCCTGCCCGCTGGCAGGACAGAGTGAGGAGCTGAAAAGTCCTTGGCTTAGTGTAAGCACTGCTCTGCAGCAATTAAAACATCATCATGTTATCAACACTCTTCTCATCTTAATCCAAAACATAGCACTCTACCAGCTACTAGGAGGAAAAATAACTCTGTCCTAACTGAAACCTTAGGACAGTCTATTCTCTCACATGACTGGTGACAGGATGAGGGAGAATGGGCTAAAATTGTGCCAGGGGAGGTTTAGTTTGGATGTTAGGAAGAACTTCTTTACTGAAAGGGTTGTTAGTCACTGGAATAGGCTGCCCAGAGAAGTGGTTGAGCCACCATCCCTGGAGGTCTTTAAAAGACGTTTAGATGTAATGCTTAGGGATATCGTTTAGTTGGGGACTTGTTAATGTTAGGTCAGAGGTTGGACTAGATGATCTTGGAGGTCTCTTGCAACCCAGATGATTCTGTGATTCTGTGAATATTTTTGCAAGATCAAGCTATGTTTATTGATGTATGCAGTCATGCCTAGTAAGTGCAAATTGGCTGCCATTGTACTATTAAGCTAAGTACAATGAAAGCAGAGTCCCAAATACTCCCTAGTTTTGTTTTGCTTTGGTTGGACTTGCTCCCTTTCAGAGAGCAATCAGGCTTACTTCAGAGAACTGAATAATCCAGGAAATATTATGAAGAAACAGTATGGATGATGCTACGTCGCTCTTTGAGATGATGAGATTTCAACTGCGTGGACATACCCTGTGCTGTACCACATGCCCTCAAGTATCAATCATTTCATTTACAAGCACAGAGGAATCCCTTTGGGGTAGCATTAAGCATAGAAAATAAAACAAAATACTGTCCAATTTTAAGGTCAATAGTTTGACTTCTCTTCCTTTAGCTTAATAGAGGTGGGCTGTTCCAGAATTTCTTTGCTGTGAGCTAAGTTACTGTTTAAGACACTGCGTAGACACAATATAAAGGCTTTGTGTGCTTACCTATTTGAATCTGCAATAGTCACCCTGTACATTAGCGTAGACTGAACAAATGGGCAATTTCTGAATTTATTTTTAATGAGAGACGGGTTCTTTCCAAAGTCTGTATGTGTTTGCCTGTGGATGTCCTATTTCTATTTTGAAGCATGTTCCAGAAAATGACCCATCCTGTAACAAAATCCTATTTGTCTAGAAGATATACAGCATAAATACAAATGTGAGTATTGTTTGTTCAGTTGTTTAGGACAGTGCATTATTTTTCCATTGGAACAGTGAACTAAGACCACATTCTATTCAATTAAAATTTCTATTAAAATGAAGTAGCAACATAAGATTTAAAGACTACTTCTACCTAGATACACCCAAAAAGAATGTTTAGAGAACATTAATAAAACAATGATAATACTAGAAATGTATGTATTTGATTTTAAATTTGACCTCCAGGAGCTACAATTTTTGTTTTGACCTGAACCATTTAAATATTTTCAATTTCTAATGTATATATATATTGTTATGAGACTATAGTCACAGAATTTTAGAGGTGCTATGTCATATCATATTACCAGAAGCCTATATGTCTTTTGTCACATGCATCTTTAGAATATGATGTAAAATGATTTTATTTTCAGAAATTAGTTGTATGTATACATGTCACAAACATTGTTTAATGAAAGTCATAAATGTTGTTAATTTCATCATCTCAGTTGTTGGATTTTGCTTGTTTTTTGAAGGACTGAAAGTAAAACACTTTAGTAAAATAACTAATCAAGTCCAAATAGCCTATCAGCTTATCAACCTAGTAGGGCACAAAAAACATAGGCCATACTGTAATTGCTCAAACTACAGAGCTTTCTGAGTGTCCTAAATGTGACATGTACATAAAAGGATTTAAACAACTGCATTTCAAGTAATAGTTCTCAAAGAGAATGCTGCACTCTGATTCTGAGACAATAACAAGCATTTAACGAAGATAGATGTGAGTCCCCCCCTCCTGTTTTCTACAGAATAACATGAATAAGGGTCTGGCCATGCAGCATGTATGCGTGGAAATTGGTAAAATTACTTTATACTGTTGGCATTTTTTTCTCTCTCTCTTTTTTTTATATTATTTTTTAACAATAAAAAGTGGAAACAACATGACATATTCTGATTATTTTACAGGAAAAAAATGCCTATTTAAAGTTAAGGGTTGTTCTTAAACAAGTTATGTATTTAGCCATTATGATTTATTAGTTCATAAATCAACATTTTTAGGGTCTGACTTAATTGAAAGCAGCCTGGGGACACTTTGATAAAGTTTATTAAACTCTAAGCTTTGAAAGTGTTAGCATTCTTTGAAGTGTGGGGAACAAATATTTTCCCTCTCCTACCTCTGTACAGAAAATCATCTATAATGATGGTCTGAATGATTAAACAAAGCATATTCAAGGAATATGGATTTTGGAATATTGCTCTCTATTAAATCAGGGCTGTTCTGTGTCTTTCTGTATAATATTACCTACCGTGTATTAGAGAAAAAAAAATAATAATCACAAGGTACTCTATCTTTGTGTGATTTAAAGTGTGTCTGGTTTTCAGGAGAAAGCACAGTTGATTTTATGATTTATCAGTTTTAGTGTTTCAGTCACTTGCCTACAAGACAATGGCATGACTTCAAATTTTCACTGTCTGTCGATATATTATGGTTCTGCGAATAGACTAATATTCTGAGATAAAGCTCATATTAATTTCTATTAGACACAAATTTTGGTCGATTATTTAGATTTTCAGAAGGGTAAACCTGAATCTAAGCTCCTAAAAAACACTATTCAGTCATATAAATAAGCAGCCTGATTTTCAAAAATAGTGTGCACCCAGGAACTCTTGTTGAAATTAAATGTTTTGGGTACTCAATATTATAACAATTCAGGTCATTTATTCGCACATCCAAATATAGACACTAGGAATCTAAAATTAGGCTACTACTTTTTAAATATCTTGACCAAGATATCTGGGAAATGCTCTACTCACTGACATAGCAGTTCAGGAGGTGAGATGAATACTGCAATCCTCATTCCAATCCTAGTTTTATACTCCAGCTTTCCAATAATATATGCAAAATAATACTTTTTGCTGTGTTTGATACCATTTCTTCAAATTATAATAATGCAATAAATTAGTAAACACTGTTTTTCAGTATAAAACAAAATATTTCCACTCTACTCCTTAACCTACATCAGCTTTTGTCTGTGCCTGTCTTCTGAAATTATTTTCACCTCTAAAATTCTCATAAGTGTGCAACACTGCTAACAGATTTTTTTTTTTTTTTTTACAATTATATGTAGCTTTCAATATCAACATCGATGTTGATATCAGCATTGGTATCAATTTGTATATACACATATATAGACATTTTACAGAAAATGTGAGTTGTCAGTAAATAATATTCTACTCTAAAAACATACTCCCTCCTGCTTTACAGATGGAAAATTCCAAGGAATCAAGGAAGGAATAAAAAAGATATAAAAGTATAGATCAGAAATTGCTTCCTCAAAAAGGATAAAATTCTTGAAGTAGGTAGTAAAATTTTGCGCATGTTTGGGGAAAGTACAGAAAACTGAAAATAAATTTACAAATAAATGTGTTCCAGTTGCAGTTCTCTGTTTCTTAAGCACTTCCTCCTGACTACAAAAATTCAGAGCCCAGTTTCATTCCAGATATGAGTGAGTTTAGCTGTCTTTAAATATGAGGAAGAGATCAGGGCAAAAAAATAAGAATCTTGTCAAAAAGTAGGAGTACCAAGAAAGAGAAGATACTTGGGAAGAAACGTGATTGTGAAGAATTGCAGAAGGATTAGGTGAAAAAAATAGTGAAAATTTTTATTAGAGCTCAAATTTCATATTTTAATAACAGAATGTTGGAAGCCATAGTGACTACTCTTTATTCTGAAAGACAAGGTTTGCAGGTGTTGTAAATTGGCTGTACATTAAGGATGCACTGAGGATTTACTGCATTTTTTTTTTTTGTAAATGTGTATTGAGGTATGTGTCACTTTCAAATGGAAACTGTATGATAGCAGAATATTTAGGAGAAGAATGTGGATTTTGGCTGAGAAACTTCAGCAGAATTATAGTTGAAGCTACTTTTCATCAATAGGTTTTAAATCAGCTTTTTAAGCTAAAAGCTTTTCTAGTTGCTTCTACATCTTGAAGTAAAAATGTTCAAACTGTAGACAGAACTATTAGAAATTTCTCTAGAAATACAAATAAATAAATAAATGAAAATTAAAAAGTGTTTTTAGGAAAATATTCAACCTTTTTTCATCAAAAAAAAAAGGGGGAATTTATTTGCTGTTGGATTTTTTTCAGTGCATTATCAATATGTTGCTGAAAATTGGTATCCAGTCTTGTGGCACAGGTCAAGAACTGGAAGGTGTGGCTGATGAGGTTTTGGAGTCTTCATCCACAGAGGTGGTGACTTGACACAGCCCCAAGCCACCTGATCCTCTACAACCTGAAACTGATTCTGTGACTATTATTTTCCTCCTCTATTCCAGAATTTAAATTCCAACTTATTATAGAACAAATTGTAAAATGTACATCTTTTTCGGATTATGGTGTAGATTTTGGATTTGGATATTTCTTGATATTTCCTAGATGTCTCCCTACATAAAGAATTAAAATAATGTTTGAAGGTTATGTGTCTTCTGAAAAACAAAAACAAACAAACAAAAAAAAAGTTTTGCCAGGGTCTGTGGACAAGCTTTTCTGAAGAGAAATTAGGGACTGAATGAACAGCCTAAAATGGCAATCAACAGAATCAACAACTAATGGCAGAAATCATTTCCCACAAGAATATTTCATATATAACACTAAGGACATAGAGATATGTAAAGATTATAAAAAGGAAGACTCTGCCTTTTGCAGAGACTCCTGACTAATACTTTCTGAAATACAGCAGAATCATTGCCATATGATCATGCTTTACACTCACAAAATATATCTTAAATGCTGTTACACTGATAAGAGTAACTTCATAGTCCTCTTCTCTTTTCGACATCACTGAAACAAGATAACTGGGTCTTCAACTGACACAGAGAGTGGGAAGGGTTGTTGTTCAATTACAAAGTCATGTTTAGGTTTCTAACACACCAGTTTAGTGTAGGTCAGCTGACATTTACGAACTGTATGTATATTCCTAGACCACCAAAAATGTAAGATAAAACAACTTACTATAGTTTTATTTCATTGATTTTTTAGCTAATGCATTTCAGCTTATATTTTCCGCAGGCATGATGGATATAACTCTGTCCAGAGCTGCTATATAGCAACTTATTAAACTTCACAGAATCACAGAATCATCTAGTTTGGAAGAGACCTCCAAGATCACTTAGTCCAACCTCTGATCTAATACTAACAAGCCCTCCACTAAACCATATCACTAAGCTCTACATCTAAATGTCTTTTAAAGACCTCCAGGGATGGAGAATCAACCCTGGGTAGCCTATTCCAGTGACTAACAACCATTTCAGTAAAGTTCTTCCTAATATCTAACCTAAACCTCCCCTGGCACAACTTTAGCCCATTCCCCCTCATCCCGTCACCAGGCATGTGGGAGAATAGACCAACCCCCACCTCACTACAGCCTCCTTTAAGGTATTTATAGAGTGCAATAAGGTCACCCCTGAGCCTCCTCTTGTGAGCATATCTGAATTCTTAGGGCACAGAACAACTAAAAAGACTTTAGGACTCAAACAGGGGCCATCCCTAACTGCTTTTGGTGAACTGTTTTGTAAAAAACACTTTGTTCCTACTTTAATTTTGTAACTTGAAATTGTGAATGGTATGGTATCTTTTGTCCCACCATTAGCAAATTTCAACAGAAGATATGATGCTTTTTTTTTTTAAAAAAAAAAAAAAAAAACTGTCTGGAAGTTAGATATGACTAGAGATAACTATTTATGATTTGTGTGTAACAACATTTTCTGTTCAGGCTTTAAGAAGTATGATTGTTTTAGGCACCTTTATGTGTCTCTCAATATGCAGTAAATGCTTCCATTCTCACAAAGAGGATTTCCAAGCAGAAATATATTCATGTTGGAAAATAAAAATGAAATGGAACCTTATCTAATACAAGAGAAGTAATTTCACACGTACTCAAAACCCACTCAATTACTTTTCATTCAATGAGTAAGTAAATCACCAGATATATCACTAGGCTACTATCTATTGATTTGCTTGCAAACTTAACTCACAGTAATGAAGGCTGGCCTTGAGCTAGAGATCAGGGATTGGTTTTTGCTGTACTTCTCTAAACTCACTCTCTATTCTTTGTCCTTTAACATACAGTTCTGAAGTAAGCAAATATTTAGTAAGTATATATATATAAATGTAACATAGTATATCAAAAGGAACATTGATGCAAACCAGAATTTGTAATCCCATGAAAGACTGTGGGCTCTTAGATTCTCCATATGCCCAATATTGCAATTTTTGTTGATCGAAAACCTGCATCAACATTAGATCAAGACTTATAATGACACTATATTCAAACTACTTAATTTGAGAGTCCTCTGGAGTCCTCATTCAGAGGTGACCCCTGCCATTTCAAAGGAGAATGCTATAGGGACATTGATAGCAAATCCATCCTCAGCAACAGATTTTTAATATGTTCTGCTAGGACTTGTTTAATGTGTAGCCTTAGCCTAGTGAATTTTAAAACAGAAGAAAACTATCCATTACACTTTTAGAAATAGAAAGTTATTCATTGGATTTTCCTTGTATTTTTTTCTGGTCTTCAGATACTGGAGGCTGAGAAACATATACTGCTCTTTTCAGCTGCATAACTATCCTGCTAGTGATTAATTACTTAGATATTTCTGAATAAATAGGATGTAAAGAAATATCTAACAGAAGCCTAATGCAACTCCAATGATGGAACCCTGTGCTATGTCTGAGATGAATATCCTTTTCATTTTTTTTTTTTTTTTTGAAAGACAAGCATATTATTCAAAATTATGGCAATCAGATACTGACAGAGAAGAAAAATAGTGATATGCTGAACAGAAACCGCTTAAATTCTGCAAGCTTCGATAATATAATATTTCCACAACTGTTTCTGTTTAAAACTAATAAAAATAAACATAAAACATTCCCTTCTTCTCCTATTAAATTCATTACTTTGAGCGACAAAATGACAAAATGATTAGCTGTTAATAAGGCCCTGGTTTAAAAGATTGACTGACATTGCATTACTCATTTAATTTCCGCTTCTCCTAGTTTTTTTTTTTTTCTTCCTCCAAGCACAGAGGGAATTAATATTATCACATCAAAGGCCTCCCTTTAAATGGAGGAGAAAAAATCATTTAAAAGGACAGAGGCTGTGATTATTCAAACTAGGTTATTTGCACCTTGTATATATGACGATATCATGGTACAACTTCATTTTGTTCAAATTGCTGTCAGTCACTAATAGAAGAAATTTGCTTCCATTTTATCAGCGCTATTGTGTTCAGTCAGAGCTGTGGGTGTGGGATGGGGGGCTTGGGGTGGGCATTAAACATCAAATCTGATAAGACGGATATGAACAGGGAGTAAAGAACACACTGAGAGAAAGGAGACTGATTGTGACTCCAACATCCATAATGCAAATTCTTTTCACCTCTCTTCTTTCTTGATTTTCTTTCCTTTCTGACTGTGTTGTTTTTATTTAAAGACACAGATACGGACACATGCTAAAGTGTAAGCCAGAGCCTCTGTGGAATATGAGTTTTAGCAATATGACTCTGTGCTTGGGTATTTTATTTCCTTTCACTTTGATTCCTGACAGAAAAATTATTCTAGAGATGATTTAACACCTAAAGATGAATGTCATATTCCATAAAATAGTTGTATCGGTGGGAAAAATTATGAGTGGCACAACCCTTGGCCTAGCAACAGCCAACGATCTATCAGCATTTAAGTCTTGGCAGATTGAATTATTCCCCTCTCTAAGTGTAACTGTGTTAGGGCTTGCATGACAAACAGTCCACTTGTCAAATATTTATCCTACCTCCTAAAAAGAAAAGAAAAGAAAAGAAAAGAAAAGAGAAGAGAAGAGAAGAGAAGAGAAGAGAAGAGAAGAGAAGAGAAGAGAAGAGAAGAGAAGAGAAGAGAAGAGAAGAGAAGAAAAGAAAAGAAAAGAAAAGAAAAGAAAAGAAAAGAAAAGAAAAGAAAAGAAAAGAAAAGAAAAGAAAAGAAAAGAAAAGAAAAGAAAAGAAAAGAAAAGAAAAGAAAGAAAAAGGGACATCAGGGTGGTTGGGGGGATGGGTGAAAGAAAGATTGACCAGGAGAAGAAGGCAGAATACAAGTGGTAAAAGACCAACCACAGCATAAAATATGAAACATAAATCATGGGGTCAGGGAGAGCAGGGGAACTTAGTTACTAAGGCTCCAGATGGATTAAATAACGCACGTCCTGAGGGAGGGTGGGAAGGCGAGCACTAAAATAATAACAGAACAGAATACTCCTATGTCGAAAGGTTTGAAGACAAGCCTTGTTAATTCAGAAAACAGCAGAGTTAAATTAGTCCAGGTCCCTGTGAAAAGTAGTGCTACATATTGTGCAGGAGAGATAAATTTTAACTCGCTCTTTCCAATACACTGGCCACTGACAGGTGACTGCTGTGAGTAGTTCATTAAAATGTCCAGCTCATGGGAGATTTTCAAAATTTATAATGCTTCCTGTAGACAACAGGGTCAAGTTCAATGAGAAAGGAAGAGAGCAAAGTAACTAAAGGAATTATTCACTAATTACCTTTTAAACACTTTTTTTTTTTTTTTTTTTTTTCCAACAACTATTAACTTACTTTTAATGCCTCCAGCTTTATGGCTTTAAATCAGACAGGAAGATCGGAGTTCAGCACATATCCCTGCTTGCATTGTTTTTTGGATGGAAGGTTTTTGAACATGTAAGACCATGTGCTATGCCCCTTGAAGTAAGTGATTTTAGATCAGGATCAGACCTTTTACAGGGAATGTAACAGTGAGAGCAATTTTAATTAGGTTTCTTTTACCTGTAAGTAAAGAATATACATTGAAGTTTAGTAATTACCAATGGGGTGGGTAGTATTGCACACTATTAAAACTACCAGATATATGAGACAAGAAGTGTTCATTGATTGTAAATAACCTCAAAATGTTATCTGGGATGAATTTGTTATTTTGCTCAATAGGATGCTTGAAGTTGATCTGTTTTGCAAAATTACAACCATAATGACAAAGCCACTCTACAAATATTCTATAATTCGAAGAATTATTTGCTTAGCCCATTCTGATAAGCCTTAAAGAGAGGAAAGTATTTTTGGTGGGATTTGGAGGAAAGAAGGCAGGAAAATGGTGCATACTATTTGTTTTCTTTTGCAAACCTTCCCAAATTTATCTGTAGCCTGTTGAAAAACTATACTTTCCCCATGCTAAACAAAGTATACTCATCCTTGCCCATAAATTTTTCCTGAAATGATAGGTTTGGGCTGCTGCGGACTGTGTCAGGTTTCCTGCATCTCCGTATGTTTCTGCCATCTGCAAAGCCTTTTTTCATAGAACATAATTTCACTCTTGTACAAGTCCCCACATAGATGACAATTACTATTTCTGTCAGTGTCTCCATTAGCTCAGCCTTGAGCCTCAAGAAGCCCCAAACCTTGGAGAGCTATCTACAGAATGTTCTGAATTGTTAATATATCAAGGAGTGTCCGTTTTTTATACTGTAAACAGTACAAAATTGGTCACAAATTTGAGTGTCTTCTGAATAAGAAATAGTGATGTAGAGCATAAGGACTGACAATTCAGGATGAGGAACAGGAGAAAGGTTTGGCTCCAGTGGAGGGAAGAGTCCTTTTTTTTTTTTTTTTTGGTCAAAAGAACAGGAAAATGTCATGATTTGAAAATTACTAGGAATGAGATAGAAGAATAAAAGAGACCAAAGGAGGTTGGAAAAGGATGCCAAAGAAAGACTGGATGAGATTCAAAGGACACCTTGAAAGATGAAGGGAAAATGGGCTTGGGCTTAGCTAAGGACAAAGAGATAAATTATGAGTCGCCGCCTGCCTGAAGGAAAATATTTGCAGAAATTTCCAGGGATATGTAAGCTACATTAACAGGCATTACATGATTTTCTAAATATAACCTCAGCTTTGTAAATTAACATAATATCTTGGACAGAAATTTACTTTTGCAATGGCAAAGGGATTTTGTTGAAAAAAATGGAAGATGTGTTTTGAAAATGAAGGAAGGGAAGTTAAGGGAGGGAAGAAGCAGATAAGTCTTATGGTTAGAACTATGCAAGAAAACTGGAGTGGATTTCAATCTGAATATTAACACAGCTAAGTTTAGGTGTCTAGACGTGAACTAGGTGCTAAGGTTCCCCTTGTACTCTGATAATTATAATGTAGTCAATACAGTTAATGGAGACTGATGAGCTATTCTGCTGAACGTGAGATATCACCTTCAGGCTGAGTAGATTAACTCTTAAGACTCCATTGACTCACAGGTAAACAATTCAAATCCTACTTCCAGATAATGTTTTTGATGATACTGCAGAGCTCCTGTATGTTCACAGGCAGGAATTTTATTAATATTATTATTATTATTTTCTTTTTTTTTAATGAAATCATTATCTGCAGGTTCCTCAGAGATTCTTGTTTTGATGATTAGAGACCCAAAGATTCGATCACGATAAGCAATGAGAATTCACAGCTGCAAATACAGCAAATAAAAATTGTCATTTCTGCATACAAATCTTACCTAATTAGAGTGCCTTTGAAAAAAAAAAAAAATCAGACAAGAAGACTCTCATTTTCAATGCCCATATCTGGATGTACCCTTGAAATGAATCTCATTCTTACCCTGTTCCTTTTGCAGAGGGATGAATTCTCCTACATTTGGTAAGGCCCCTTTTAACAGAATGATCAGCAGTACAGATAAGCAATGAAAGATGTTCATCTTTCCATCTTCAAAACAGTGTTGAATGCATGTCCTAGAAACTACACAATGAATGGTGAGGAGAAAAGAGTGTAGTGAATAATTATTGGTAGGTATACATTATCCTTTTTATAAGGCAAAGGTCCTGGGGAAAGGGGGGAGAGAAAAAAAAAAAAAAAAAAAAAAAAATAAAATAAAATAAAATAAAATAAAGTAGCATCTGATCATATTACTAACATCTTGATAAAAATGCATACACTGACAGTAACATACACTGAATTAAGGTCGCATGAGCAATTTTAATTCTGGGGTTTTCTAATTTTTGAATGCTTGACTTTGCAACCTTAATAGCTTTTTTTTAAAATATATTTTATGTGTAATTGCATAAAGTGCAGACTCTTTTGATATATTGCAAATGAATATTCTTTGCTGAAGTCATGTACATCGTTAGTTCAAGTGGAAGAGCAGCATTTAGATTATACGCGTTTAGAGTGTTATGGTCTGGCTTTCTAAGGAATATCTGGCCATGTTAAAGAGTGCAGAGGTAAAAAAAAAAAAAAAAAAAAAAAAAAAAAAAACATGGAGTGAGAAGACAAAGATGGATACAATTCCAGCAGTTAGCTTTTTGGATATATTTGAGTTCTGTTTGCAATTATTCAGAATGCTGTTTTTTGGTTTGTTTGTTTGTTTTGAAAGTAGTAACCATAAAAGGCACTTAATTGTTATTTTATTAAAACATTAAATATTTTTTAAACCTGTCTCTGTTTTCTGGGTTACTGTTGTTGTTTCTGTTGTCGTTATTCTTTGTTGTTGTTTTTGTTCTTTTAAGGTTGGTTTAATGTAGTGTTGAAACAGTTACCTAAATCATGTGAATACTCTCATTAACTTCAAATGCAACTAAGTTAAAATGATCATTACTACTTTAGTGAAAAAAGACCTTTGTGAGGTAAATCCATGTATAGTGTCCCAAATCTTCTCATATAAAGATTCTCAGACAGCAAGAGAAGAGATTAATTTTCAAGTATCGGCATCTTTCTGTATGCTTCATTCCTCTATTTGCTAAGTGTTACTAAGAGCTACTTATGGAGATTTCTGTAATTATTCTACTTGGGCAGGGTTTGTTTCTTGTGCTATCTACATCATGCTATCCACATTGTGGCCCACAACATCTGTCCTAGGGGGGAACTATGCATCAGAAAGCGTTTCACCATGACACATTCTCAGCAGTGTACCCTACCCTTTCTTATCAGTGGGACTCCTGTTTTCTCATAAACAGTCTCAGGAAAGGGAAAATAGTCCTAAACCATGCTATTACTTTTTTTGTGTCTCCCAGATGAGGGCAGGAATAATGAATACTATTCCCACCACAACCATTGTTCCAGTCCACTCTGCTGTTTGTATCCCATGGATTTGTGTTCCAAAACACATATTATATTTTATATAGCTAATGAAAATAGTTCGATCTATTCCCATAGTTCCAGTAAGGGGGAGGGTCAAGGGAAGTTTTATTTGACTTCAGCAAGACTACTTTGTGTGAACAGAATGAGAAAAGTCTGTACCTGACATTTATTTATGGGTACAAAAGTAACAAACTTATCTCTTCCATATACTTGAATTTAGATAATGTTGGAGCTCAGTGGAATTGCAATGTTTTGTGGAGTTTCATTCATAACAGAACATAAAATCAGCATTCCAAAAATTTTTACAAAATAAAAATTGTCTTAAAGTGCAGTTGGAAACACTGGAATATTTCTTTTGATAAAAGTTTCTGTTTCTTGTGTGTATTAAATGCATGGTTTTAAATGTAAATATAAAATATTTGAAAAATATTACATACTTATTAATAATATTAAAATAAGTGGAATACTTTATGTTTCAGTGAAACAGCAAAAAGATTTTAAAATTATGTGTCATTTATTCATCACACTCATTATGTGTCATTTAACACCAAGAAAAACTACTTTTTTCCATTTTCTACTTAAAAGTTATGAAATTGATGTATTTTAATCAAATATTTCAGTTTTATAAATCTACATCTTTCAGTTAAAAACTTCTCAAAACAATATATCAACTCTAATAGTTCCTTATACTAAGGGAGACGATAACCTGTTTTCATGTTCATGCAATTATCTCAGATTCTGTAAACTTTTTAAACCAAGAGAAAGTGGAAATGTTTCAGAATGGAAGTAGAGTGTGAGAAGTATGTCCAGGGAAATACAGACTACCTGCTACCAATTTAAGACTAATAATTTTTTGAATAAACAAGATTTTTTTCAATTTTTTGAATAAACAAGAAAAAATCCCTAGGTATACATATGTATTTCTCGTATACTTGTTGATATATCTGTATCTGTAAGTTCAAAAGAACTTACATTATCTTACATTATTTTCTGTTCAGTAACAAGTGGAAACAAAAGTAATTCAAAAAGCTTTCAGCTTCTTGTTGTTGCTTCTGTTTGTACATTGTTTTCAGCTGCAAATATCAAAATACTAACAGAAAACAGGTAGAAAATTATTACCACTTATATTATTGAATTACATCATTCTGGTCACCTCATAAATCAAAGAAGAAAGACAAAAACTTATGCAACATGTGCAACAGTTCTTTAGATTATAAAATTTGAGTGTTATTGATATTATATCCTCTGAAATCACAAGGATATTGCTCTGAGCAGCTGTGAGGCTCATCTAACAGATGGTGTCCCTCTAAATTTTCTCCATATAACAATGAATAGCTGTGGATGGTTGTGGACCCTTTCAATGTTACAACCAACAAGATTTCACAGGAGAATGAAGTGGCTAATTTCAAATGCAATAGACTTGCATGTTTCATGACTTAATTTCATCTGGAGCGCACTTGGCCTCTTCCTTTTGTTATAGTCTCTTTCGACACCCATTGAATGAGTAGTGTCCCAGTTCTCATCTCACTCCTGATTCCACTGCCTATAGTTGTTAGGTTTACTCTGAGAGCTAGAGGGGGAACAGCTTTTGTTTTGCATGCTCTTTTAAGGATCCATTTGATCCCAGTCCATTCTACTACCAAAAGTAGAAGGGAGGTGAGAGATTAGTCTTACTAGCCTTGTCTGCCAGAAAGACTACCCATTCCTCAAAGAAAACTGTGTTTCCCTGAACCTTTCAGGATTTATTCAGAAGAGGAAAATACAATTCCTGGAATCTCTTCCATGAAAAGTTTTTCATCCACCACACAAAAGAAGGAATTTTGCTGGTAATGTAAAGATTATATATATATATATATATATATATATAATATATAATATATAATATAAAATATATAATATATAATATATATATATTATATATATATTAAAAAACTTGTATAGCTTTTCTGCTCCATAAATGTATGTCAAAGAAACAATAAACAATTATTCGGTGTGTTTCAAAGCAAGAGTTCAGACATCACAGCACATATTTTGAAGTCTGTAATTTGCTGATGAAGCAGTCCATTTTAGAAGAATGCAATTATGCTGGATGCCCCTAGCTTAAGAGGTAGAGTAACACACTCTGCCAAATTCAAAATTTTCTTGGTAATTTCTGTACAATTAACACATATTTCTATCAATTCTCATTTGTCTGAGCCTTACTGAGTTATGAAGGATTTCTGCATTTTAAATCTACCTTCTCTTTTCCTTTTTTTGCTTTTCCTTTTTTTTTCTTTTTCTCTTTCTCTTTCTTTTTCTTTTTCTTTTTTCCTTTTCATTTTTTCTTTTCCTTTTCCTTTTTTTCTTTTTCTTTTCCTTTTTCTCTTTCTTTTTCTTTTTCCCTTTTCCTTTTTTTCCTTTTCCTTTTTTTTCCTTTTCCTTTTTTTCCTTTGTCTTATTCTTTTTCTTTTTCTTTCTTTTTTTTTTCTATCCAATTTTTATCTCTTTCTCTTTTTCCTTTTCCTTTTCTTCTTTCAATACAATACAATAACAAAAAACAGGAAACCAAGAAAATTCTATATACACAAACCAAATTACAGATCACGTTTGCGTGGTAAAATGCAAAAATGCCATTTTTCACTTCGCTTTATTTTAGATAATTGAAACTGTCGGTTTTACGTGCTTATGAAATTACAAATGTCTTTTTCTTCCATCAAAAGAAATGTATGTATGGATTGAAAATCAGAAATAGGAACTGTTATGCAAAAAGATAATTAAAAAATGAATGATATTTGTATTAAAATGTTGTTCAGCTTGATAGCTCTTCCTCAGTCAACTGTACAATATCTTTCATCTAACATTATAATGACAGCTATGTTCAGTATTGACAAATGTGCTACTTTGTAAGCATACAGTTGAAATAACATTTCAAAGCTGTAACTAGCAAAACAATAATAAATACATTTTGATAAAATATCTATTCTACTTTTTGGAGTATTTATTTCTAAAATGGTGGTGTACTCTCCACCTTATAAAAGTTAAAAGTGTTCTGGAAATATCTTCATCTGAATAGCAATTTGAAGGGTGTTTGAAGTACCACTACTATTTCTGAAAGACTCTGTATCAGGACCTTATTTGTCAGACTTCATGTTTGTCAACATTGATATATCAAAGAGGTCAGGTCAATATCACATAAAGTGAGCAAGACAGGGTCAAATAGAAGCTCTGAGTCTTGTACCAAGATCATATGGGAAAAATGTGAAGTACATTTGAAAGGAGCCAATAGTTTTTCTCTCTTGGCTGAATGCAAGTGTGTGTGTTGACTTGCATGGTACTTTTTTAGAGTAAGAAAAGATAACTTTTAGCAATATTAAAGTGTGAAAATATTAGGACCAGAGTCAGAGCATTTCCAAGTTTAAAATCCTCATCAGATCTTAAAATCTCATAATAGAATGTGGGTGTGGACTGGCGTTGGAAGGAAAATGACTGGGGGCCAAAATCACACATCCTTCTGGCACAGCTTACTCCCAGCCTCGGTAGTACTCCAGTCACACTCACAATTATATCCATCCCTTATTCAGAGATTAGCAATGCTGACTTTCTTTGCCCCTCTGTCTCCCTGTGTCCTTTAAAAATCTGTCCTCATTTTAGGCTGTGATTACAGACACCAGTCAAAGATGGTGTCTTTGATCACTTATCATCTGCTTTTACAGATGGAAGCAATGTGATTTGCCCAAGGCTGCAGAGCAAATCAGAAGCAGAATCAGAAACAAAAATCTGGATCTAGATTTAAAATAGATCTGTTACCAGTAGACCAGCAGAGAAACAGACTTTGCATATTTATACCATTTCAGCCAAATACTGCATACAATATTTGATTTTCCAACCCAATAAATGTAATTACAACAATATGTTATTGATTTGCACGGTGCATTCTGATGTTGATACCAAACACTTTACCATAGAATGGATAATAATATGACTGGGTAGATGGACAGCTGCCATAAACAAAAAGGATGTGATGACATTTCTGCAAGGAAAATATGCCAGTAGATCAGAACTGATGTTCTGTAATTTAAGCAGAAAGTCAGATGTTAGGACACTGAACTCAAAGGCATTGTCACTCTGCCATTGGTCAGCAGGGCTAGCACAAACACAAAACAAGCTTGTACAGCTAATCTCTACTGAAGGCGTTTTTGTTGTTGTTGCTGCTGTTTGTTTGGTTGGTTGATTTTGTTTGTCTTTAAATTCAAAGTAGATATTCAGCTACAATCCAAGGAGAGATCTTCACTAACATCAAATTATGAAATATATTCCACAATGAAATGGTGGAATACCCAAATGCTTTTCAGCTGAAGAAGCCTGAGAGCACTATAACCTATGCTTGCTTTCTGTGTGAAAAACAAAGTGAACAAAAGCCAGAGAATAAATTTATTTTCAAAACAGACATGTATATGTACTGAGGGCTGATGTAATTTTATCACCAATAAGTGAGCTAGACTTAGATTAGTATTACTTAGTGAGGAAAATAAATATCTGAAAATGTATGGCATTTTTAGTGCCCCTTAGCAGAAAGTTGACCAGTTCTACCCAGGAGGTTTACAAACTTGTGATTACCATCCCCTAACCCCTCTTTTTATTTTTTTTTAATCTCTGTCTACATAAGGAATATTCCTTATGTTTTGAGAAATAAAATGGCAACTAAGCTGTTGGCTATTTTTTTCCTTCCCTATTTTTCTTTCTGTTAAGGTCAACATTGCTTAAGAACCAATTGATCACTTCTAGTCCATTTGTTTCCAGTGTTCATTATATCAATTCTTAGCACACACACACACACACACACACAAAATATCACCTTCCTTGACTCTATCTGTGAGTCCTACTGCTCATCATGAAGAAATTCAGAGCTGTTGAATGATGATATGTTAAAGTGAATAAAAAAGTGCCTGCAACAACAACAAAATAATAAAAAAGGGAAAAAAAAGAAGTGGAAAAGAAGGTTTCTGAAGAATGTGGGAAAGATAAATAGGACTGATACTTTGTTTCATTGTCAGTAGCACTCTAGGGTTATTTGAAGCACTTATTTATGCACTGTAAGCAGAACAATACTGTAGAAGAAATGATTAAATACCAGCTCTCCGAGCAATAGACATCTCATTGTGGCAGGCCTAGACTCACCACTGGGTGGTTTTGATAAAGGCAATATGAGTTGATAACTGATACAGTTTGCCAGGGAGTCATCTGGGGATGCTGACAGCTACTATGCTTTAATAAAATCATTAGAATGTAAATGTTTTTATTGCGAAATAAAGAGCCTCCAGCAAAGTTGACACTATCGCTGCTCCCTCCACTGAATGAAAGCACCGATTAGCATTCAAATGATATAATGATAGTCTGGTTATCTTTATTAAAATTTTTCAAATCGAGTCTTCATTTTGCATGATTGAGTTTTAAACAAATGCAATATTCAGTAGGCTGGAGAGCCAGTCTGAACACTCTTGAAATAATTAAAGTGTGCCTTTTATTTTTTTAAACATGTGTTTCATAAGCAATGAATTGGATTTGCTATTTTAATATGACAATATCTAGTTAGCTTTGCATAAAATAGGGATGTTATAGCATAATTATTGAAAGGGTACAACTTTTAAACATATGTTTCATAAAGCTGAATTCAATTTTCCGAAATGTGACAATGCCAGTCAGCTACTGAAATAATATCAAAGTATGACTTGATTTTTTAGGCTAATTTCATGCACAATCTTTACTATATCATAATTGATGGTAAATTGTATGCTTTGTGGCATTTATTTTCAAAGGAAGCACAGAAATAATTCCCCATAATGTTCAATAGTTTGGGATTCAGACTTTTTAACTGACAAAAAATGAAGCAGAGTCTAAACAAATAGTCCAACCCTTGAATTTATGCAACATATGATTTAATGTAAACTAGGAGAAGTTTTGAACTCTCCAAGAAAAGCCAGAGAAAAACTGAAGAATAAATTAACTAATCTAAGTCCATTAAATTTTACTCTACACAGAATCAATCAGTCATTAATAAATATTTAGAAATCCTATAGGACCTGATCCTTTCCAATACTTCCTTCAGTCTTGTCAACTTAGGCTAACCTTTTTCCTGAATTAACCAACCCGATAAAGACATTGTACTACAGATACTAATAAATACACACTATTGTAAGCAAGTATGCTTTGGTTGGTTCTTGGTTATAAAGAATCAAGAGAATCAATGATGACATAAAAGTTTCTTAAACAACTTGTTCCTGAAATAGCTGTAGTATTGATTCTAGCCTGAGTCAGTTTCAGAGCTGAACTGTTAAAAAGAAATCTGAATAACTTTCAAACTCTTGTATCCACTGTGTGAGGAAGAAATATGTGCATTCCTAATAGTCTTATTACTATGACTTTCTGAAGAGGTCCTCTACTTTCTAGAAGATTCTCAAGAATCAGACATTTCACTATTACATTTCATAGAAGTGTCAGGGAGTATCATAAAGAGAAGGAATATAAATATCCCTTTGGTAATAAATGTAGTGTGTAAGAAAACAAAAATATTTTTTAAAATGTTATTTTATTTCTTTTGCTTCGGGAAGTACTGGCACACAAAACTACATTTTTGTTATAGGAAGAACAACAGCAACAACAACAACCACAGAAAATAATTGAGGGATTTTTTTCTTTTTCTTTTGTTTGATATATGTCTGTGTGCTTGTGTAAGAGAGAGTTTGTGTAACTGCAACATTGGAATTTGACATGTATGTCAGTGTGGACTCAATAGAGAAATCTGATTAAATGGGACCAGAACATGTGTCATATGAACATCTCGGACAGAATTAGCTACAGCTGTGGCACCTGTTTTTGAGGAAAACCGTTCTCTTTCAACCTTCTCTTTCAACTCAGATGTTAAAATCTGAAGAACATAAGAAACAATTCAGACCAGAGCTCTCATTCCCCTGTGCATCAGACTTCAGAACAGGTTGTAGAACACTCTGCATCATCTTAAGAGGTGATGCTCTGCTTTGTGCCTGGGGATGAATCCCTCTAGGAGAGGAAGAGCACCCCTCCTATCTATGCACAGGCAGTCTTATCCAAGCAAAGGTTATCACAACAGAACCCAGAATTAAGCCTCAATAAATACCTTTTAGGTATTATTTAGAGTACTACTAGAATAATTACCTGACAAAACAAGAAAGGTTTCCAGGTTATAGAAACTTCTGTTTCCCCTTTTTCACTGACAGTTTGTAAAAGTGAGAGCAAGATAGTTGGGGATGTATGTAAAAGCCATGTAAACACATATTATGTTGAATGCCTAAGGAAAATCTTCCCATCAGTACTCACAGAATATTGTTATTTGCAAGTCTTTTGGTGAGCAACAACACCTCATCTGTGCAGACAACCACATTTGTGTTGGTACTGGGCGCATAACTATTTTTTCAATTCTTTTTCTTTTTTTTTTTTCTGAAATAAACTGGAATTTTCTCAGGCAATAAGTACATCTTTTCACAAAGAAATACAACTGGTTCATTGGACAGATATTGTACAAAAAGTATAATTTCATTATAACACGGAGTTTTGTAAAACAGGTCTACTCAGTGTGTCTGGTTATACTCAAAATCTGAGGAAAAAACAACAACAACAAAAGGTAGTTTTCTACTTTTTCTAATACAGCCCAGGTATTATATTATTGATTCAAAGAGGAAATGTGCTGAGCAAGTGGCCCTGAATGGAACTGAAAGAAACCCTTGGGACCATTTATATGAAAGAATATGAGCTCCGTTAAAGAGCTATAGCACATGCTGTTCTTCTTATTGACAGGAAAAGTGTTTGCACTTTCAGTAAAATCAACATAATAACACCTGCTTTAGAGATTTAGCAAAGAATACAACCCACATGTGCTTATCGGCTGGACTGACATGAGTGAAGCCTGAAGTAAATGAAGAGCAAGGTAGAAAAGTACTTGGGTGGACATCAGATGTGATTAGGCCTATAACTGTTAGAAAATCATAGAAGATTTGGGAGTATCTCTGCAACCTCACAATATCACCATTGTTGGCTCTTCAACACAGTTATTTTTATTTCTTTATGTTCACAGAGGGAGCAGCGGGGAGGGGAGGGGGAAGTATTGCAAAAAAAAAAAAAAAAAAAAAAAAAAAAAAGGAAGCCTGCCACCCCCATCATGCAAGTTCAGATATAAGTGTGTAGGTGTATTCCCCATGGTGCTTACATACAGTGATAAAGTGACAGAAAAAGAGCAGGGGAAATTGAATGTATCAATGGACAGCCACTTGAGTAAGAACATTTTAGGGAACTGCAGCTTCTGGGTGAAGCACTTTGTTGTGGCTTGCTTGTGGGCACTGCACTATTAAGTGAATACTGGGGAACTCTATATATGGGTACTTGCTTAGATTCAAAGATAAAGTGGCAAAACAACAATGGCTGACTTTTGGCAGTGGGAGATTTTTGTGGGCCTGCAGGTGTGGGTGGCAGAAAATCAAGGTAGCAAAAATTGGCACAGGAAAAAAAATGAGAGAGAGACAGAAAAGGAATAATAAGTACAGAGAGAAATAAAAATCAGGGATAGGACATCTAGAAGGAAGAATGAGAAGAACAAGATGATGAGCAAGATTACTGTACATTAGGGATTATATATATATATATTGAGAGAATACACTAAAAATACAGAAATATAGTAAAGCAGATAGCAGAAGAAAGTTGACAATTAGAACATTAGAAATGGATTGTTGCACTGCTAGATTTCAGCGTATTATCAGTAGCACTACAACATAAGTTGCATCCTGAATTTTCAGTCTTTAATAGGCAATACCAACCTCATGGAGGACACCACAAAAACTGTGTATGTTTTTCAGATGCTAACAGATTCTGGACAAAGTTCAACAGCTGCTTTCACAAGTGCATGTTGAAAATATGACTGCACTGCTGGCATAGCAATTCAAGTGTCTTGAAAACAGCTGCAGTATAGTTTTAACTTCCATTGTCTGCCTATCCCCCATATTCTTCCTTCTGGTTTGCAGAAGGCTGTCAGATACATGAAATTCTCTGGACTTTAACTAACAGAATAAAAAAAAAAAATCCAATATAAATTACCTTTAACTGCTGAAAGATTTTATTTACAGCTGCTCAGAGCTGCATCTGGACAGTTTAGGTAGAGGCTACAGCTGGTGATCAGACTTACCCAATTAGCAAGCTCTCTCATCCTGTGCCTGGAATTGTGGTGTTACTCCTCACATCACAGTTGCCTGACTCAAACCAGTACCTCTATGCTTTAAAATAGCAAATACTAAAATAGTAGCGATGTTGTCAGGTGAGCCAACACAGAGCGCTGCAAGTTTGGCTTAGTAGGAAGGTGCTCTTTTCTACTTTTTTTTTTTCCCCCCCCAAGTGTTTTTTTGTAATTAATGATGTAACTCTTATCAGTTCAATTTGTTAACAGTTAAGGCCTAATCCTCTGCTTTTCAAGGCAGTAACACGTTTAAAAGAGTAATGAGGGCTGGCCTGAGTGATGTCCTTGGTGGACAAAAAAAGTAAAAAAAAGCAGGGAGAATTAAGGGGAAAGAAAAAAAAAAAAAAAAAAAAAAAAAAAGTTAATTTTCTTAAATATGTATTCATGTTTGTGGTGGTTTACCATGCTAGGCAGCTGAACACCACAACCGCTCTCTCACTCCCCCTCCTCAGATGAGGAGGGGAAGAAGTAAAGGAAAGAACAACTCACAGGATGAGATAAGGATAATTGAATTAAAGGAAAAAAATATATTAAGGAAAGATTATTATTAATTAAACAATTTAACAAAGGGAAAAAATGGAAAGGGGAAAAGGGAGGGGGAAAGGAAAAACAAAACAAAACAAGTAAAAACTATATGGAAGTGCAGAGGAAAGAAATTATTCTCTGCTTCCCACAAATGAGCATTGCTTGACCATGTCCTTGAAGCAGGGCCTCAACGCATGTAGCTGGTGTTTGGGAGGAGAACAGAGGTTTTTGCAACAAGAGCCCACCTCCCCCCTCTTCTTCCTTTTTCCACCTTTTATTGTGTATTTAGTGTGACATCATATCCCTTTGGTTGGTTTAGGTCAGCTGCCCTGTTGATGTTTCTTTCTCACTTTTTTCCCACCCCCTATGAGGGATAGAGAGAGTCCTGATGTTGTGCCAGCACTTCTCAGCAGCAGACACAACACTGGTGTGATACCAGTGCTATTCTAGCTACAAGTGTAGCTAGAACAGACGTCTAGCACAGCACTGTAGGGGCTGCTGCAGGGAAAGTTAACATCCCAGCTAGACCCAGTATAATGTTTCAAAAATAAAATAAAATCAACAGTGAGGTTAAGACTTCAGGAAATCAAAGCATATGAGGCATAAAAGGTTTATATGCTGAAATCTCTGTTACATATCAAATGATTAAAAATTTTCATTTCTAGTTTTAGATGGGCAATAACACATCTAGACTATCTATGCTTAAGCTGCTACTTATGTTACATAACAAATGAGACACAAGCTTTTCTGGTACACAGTCTAGAAAGGCAGAGATACATAGACCAAGTAAAAGTACAGATCTTTATAGGACTTCAAAATATTCCTTGTCAAACCTGAAGAAAGGACTAGTCTCATCTGAAGGTCTAATTATCATAGTGATGTTCCATTGGTTATGGTTCTCTGGGTGGTTAGGGACAGGCTCTTGTATTACAGAATGAAGATGTTGAAAGGAGGTTGAAAAGAGGTTGATGTTTTTCTTTTTGTATAGACAGCATTTTTATTTTTTTTTTGCCTTTCTGCCCCTGGCACAGAGCAGGTACTGGGAGAATGGCAGCCTTAAGCTGCTTCTCCACACCCGGGTCTCCAAGGCCATGTGAGAATTGTCTGCATTATGCTGCTGAAGTACTAGTTCTAGTACTAGTGCTAGTACTAGGTGGAGAGAGGAAAAGGAAGGGGACCTGTAGAGAGCCTGGAAAAAAGGCAAAACGCAAACCTTTAGCCCAAGCAGTGTAAATCCCATAAGAGATATCCATCATACAGTAGAAGTCAGGTTTTGTGCTGTTTTGTGCTACAAGATTGTTGTGGTTTAACCCCAGCAGGTAGCTCAGCACTGCACAGCTGCTCACTCATTCTCCCCAGGTGGGACAGGGGAGAGAATCAGGAAGGCAAACATTCAAGAACTCATGGTTGAGATAAAGACAGTTCGCGAGGTAAAGCAAAAGCTGTGTGCACAAGTAAAACAAAACAAGGAATTCATGAAGGCAGGTGTTCAACCACTTCCAGGAAAGCAGGGTTCATCACACATAACAGTTTCTTTGGACAACAAATGCCATCACTCCTATGTTCCCCCTTTTCCTCCTTCTTTCCTTTTCTTCCTTTCTTTCCTTTTATTGCTGATCATGATACCAAAGGATAGGATATCTCTTTGGCCAGTCTGGGTCACCTGTTTTGGTTCTGTCCCCTCCCAACTACTGGTGTACCCCCAGCCACCTCACTGGCAGTGCAGCACAAGAAGCTGAAAACTCCTTGGCTCTGTGTAAGCACTGCTTTGCAACAACTGAAAAGATTGGTGTGTTGTCTACATTATTTTCATCAAAAAAATAAAACACAGCATCATATAAGCCTCTATGAAGAAAACCTCATCCCGGCAAAATCCATGACAAAGTGTAACTAAAAAAATACTACTGCTGAGGATCAAAGATATCTGGCCTTCCCTGAAAATCCTGCCATGTACCAGTCTATTATTATTCTCTCATGAAAGCCATATACTTTCATCCACACCACCTATGTGGTTGTTTTGATTACACCTTTATGGACAGTGGCCCATAATTTTGTCCCTCAAGGGCAAATTAATGCAAAATAAATCATTGTGAAATTTAGAGCATGCCAACAGGTTCCATCATACCAATCTGGAAAACTCACCAAGTTTCAGCAAGTTTAATATATCAATATACAATTGTACTGGTTCTATTATAAACTCACTAGTCACAACATTAGCTTTGATTTCCAAGACTTTCATATGTAAATTATTTTTTATGATCTAATGATCAAATGGGTCAGCCAAAGAAACACTGCAATTCAGACATAGCAGAAAGGCTAAATGAGTTCTCCATTCACTTATTAGTTTAAATCTGTTTCTAGCTGCTTTCCAACTTCTTTCATGGATATATGATACTGTCATCATCATTTATTCTGTTCTTCTCTTACTTGTCATTTGTCAGACTTTAGATTTATTATTTTTCTTCTTTTTTATGTAGAAGCACTTTAATAGCTGATATTGCTTTTTAACATAGGATATATATGTAAAAAAATGTTACTTGGAGAAAAAAAAATAGAACTGGAAGGACAAATTCATAAATCACCTATGAAACTTGGTCTAAAACTGATTAAAATCCAGAGTTTTGGAGACGTTTAAAAACTAATTCTGAGCAAAGTTTCTAATCTCTGTTACAGATCCAGATATAACTTAACATGAAATTGCTTGCTAAGAGCAAACATAACTATTCATTGACATCATATTATTGATATAAAACCTTGGAAGGTTACTCCCAGGGAGAAGGTGGGAATCAGATATACTTCTGAGGTCTAGTTTTTTTCCTGCTTCTCTTCTGCTTTGAATTGGAAATTTTTGTGGTAGCCCAAATTTGCTGCTCATGGTAATGTTTTGGTCTGTTTGATATTTGTTGTTCTTGCCCAAATTGTTATCTGCTTCTCATTTCTTCTTGTTCCCTATTTCCCTGGCATGTGAGTAAGGGAATTGCAACCTCCTTCTATGTTCTGCAGCCTGAAATCTAAGTATTACGGATGGTGATATAAAAAAGGGTCTCATTCTCTTCTATTCCTCACAGCTGATGACCTCAAACTCTATTCCTTAGATAGCTGATTATCCAGATCCTCTGACTCTCTTGAACTGTATAATCTCTTCTTTATTTCACTGAGATTGCTCATGAGTAAAACAGGATTTTCCTTAAGTGAGGTGGAATTATCTAGTTTTCTCAGATCATCAGCATATATTTAACAAGATACGATTTTGACCAAAACATGATTGTAAGAAGCTGTGCTAAATGTTCTGACTCTAGAGACTTATTTATCCCATTGGTGTTTTAAATAAAATCTTTTTAAAAATTATTTTTTATTAGAGATATTTGAGGCTTCTCACAGGCAACCTCAAAAAGACACAGGTAAAATTAGCAAGATACTTATTCTGAGTAAGTAGTTCAAGAGTAGGATTTGTTCTTTGTAAGGGAAAGAAATAACACAGATTGCAAGAAATTGATCAATGCTTTCAGAGCCAGAAATAAAAGGACCTGTTTCAATTGCAGTTTTATAGGTATGTTTTACAGTGCTGACTGAGCTATCTGTCTCCTCATTGGTAAGGATGTGGATCATTCCCTATCGGAAAATGTCTGTATTTTTACTATCAGCTTCTTTTTTTTTGGCAAACATCAGAAGTGACCACAATCTCAAAACACAAGGAAGAACATAAATTGGTAGAAAAACACAGCATAATAGGCCTGCTCATATTGTGCTCAAGGGGACTCCAGGGACCAGCCAATCCATACAAGAAGAATAGTGTGAGCTAGATGGGACCCAGTATGATTAATCACCAGAACAATGCAGATTTAGCGCATTAGGTGAAAAGATAAATGTGTAAAACGTTGTGTCAGAACCCATGGAGTGGCCCACATGGTAATTCAGGGTCAGTAATTGAACTTCACTCTAATTATCCTGGGGAGATAATATTAACTTATAGTTGAGTGTGAAAGAGAGAGTCCATAATTCATCACTCGATGGGGCTGCTCATTGCATTGTGTTATTGAAATATGATGGCTCCATTTTTATCCTGTCATAATGACAACTGATGTGCTTATTTTCTTTCTCTGTGCCTCCAGGGGATGATGAAATAGTAAGCAAACATTCTTTCTGGTGAAAGAACAGCACTTTATCACACTGGCCTCAGCTTTGAAAAAGCATTCGCAAACTAAGAAGCAATTTCTAGAACCAAGACTGGTCATTTCCCCTTGCATTCTGGTTGGAGACAGCTAAACTAAATAAAAGGCACCACTTTTTCTCTTTGCTAGATGCATTTTCTCTCTCCCCAGTTATCAATTGTTTCAATTTCTTAATTTTTTGAGAAGTTTCCTTTGCATTTCTAATTTTCCAGGACACAAACTTTCAGATGAAGTTTGTTGTAGCAGAGGTCACTGCACAGGCAATAATGGATCCTAGAAACTGAAACGCTTTCCAGTTCACACATACATAGCTTTCAGTCAACTCCTTTCAAAAACACAAGTGTTTTCATCAAATAGAAATTAACCCATTCCAGATACCTTTTCAAAGTCCTGAAGGTACAAATCCAGGTAAGCTTTTGGGGGGTTCTTAAATTTTTCCATTTTAGCAGAAAAGTCAAGATTACTCCACTGGAACCAAATCTGTTTCTTACTCGTGACCACAGAGTTATGCATGATTACATTAGGTCCTGATTTTAAATAACCTTGTAAGGCATTAAGGAGACATGGGTTGGACTGGACCAAGAAAAATTAAATATTTAGGAGTTCTAATAAAAAAGCTAGAAGAAAAAGGAAATGAAATTCTAGAAGTTTTTGTTACTAAGTGTGGCGTGACAAGAGCTGTGAACAGTGCTTAGGTGATGCACAGTGTTGACATGTTGACAAGCGATTACAGTTGTACAATGATAGATTTACATCATACTTTCACTACTGTAATGTTATTTGTAATTGATTACAAATTGGAGATGCTTGACATAAACAGGATTCAGATGTAATCCATAAGGCAAGCTGCAGTGTAATATGTAAATATGGAAGCATCAGTACATTTTATTAAAGTTTATTTTTTATTCTTTTTCCTACATAACCATGAAACAATGTATTTGTTTCACACTATAGAGGTTAAGATGACTATTTTTTCCTGACAAATTTTCAGTGCAACTTCATAGTCCACATGCCAGGCATTGGAGCTCTTCATAGTACTTTAGCTGGCAAAATTTACAAAGCCAAGAAAAAAACATAAAGAATTCACAGCAGCAATGCTCTGCTATTAGTAATGCTTTCACTTAGCATTTATGGACTGATATGACTGAAGTATTAGGAAGTGGTTACTTTAACCACTAATTGCCACTCTTCATCATAATAGTGTATAAAGGAAAAATGATTTGCCTTGGGTTCCAAAAGGATGACCCCTGGGAAGATGGTGCTGTAGCAAAAGGAATGTATACTGGTGGAAATAAAGTTGGCGATGATGGGAAATGGTAATCTATGAGGCAAATGAAAATAGAAAGCAGAGAAACACAGCTGAAGTACGAGAAGTTTAAAAACAAACAACAACAACAACAACAAAAAAAAAAACCACTTTCTTTAATGGATAAAAAATAAAAAAGGAAGTGTGAAAGAAATGGGTAATGTTGATGTATATGCACATCAACAGCCACATCCACATCATGAAATCAAATTGGTCAAAGGTGTGGTCTTGAGCACTATCCTGACCTAGTCCAGGTGTTTGATTCTTGGCATGCTTTTTGCCATCATTTTGACACATCAGTGAGCTCTCTCACAATGCCCACACAACATTCCAGGGTAAACCAGTGTTAGCAGTCTCCCCCACAATCATCATGAACATTTCAAAGATTTTGAGGGGAGGATAACAAAGTGGGGGAAAGGCAATTAAAGATATTGTCATCATGGATATGGAGAATTGTGTTCAGTTCTGGGCTCCCCCATGCAAGACTCCGTAAAACTAATGGAAGGCTATGAAGATGATTAGAGGGCTGGAGCACCTGTTGTACAAGGACAGGCTGAGAAGACTGGGCCCGTTTAGCCTGGAAAAGAGAACACTGAAGGAAGACCTCATTAATATATATAAATATCTGAGGTAAGGCTGTTGAGAGGATGGAGCCAGTCTCTTCTCAGTTGTGCCCAGTAACAGGATGAGAGGCAATGGGCACAAACTGAAGCACAGGAAATTCTGTCTGAATATGAGGCGGATAGTTAATGTGAAACACAGGAAAACAGAATTGGCATATACTTGTCAAAATGCTAGTGATATATACTAGTGGGAGAAAAAATAACAGTTACATTGAAGGTAAAGATTTAGAAAATGTCTTCAATATGTGATACAGCATGTGTACTCAGACCACACTTCATATTTGCTACGCAGAAAAACAGAAAAATAAAATCATGGATTTGGTGACAAAGAAAATTATTTTCTGTAGGTCAGAATTTATTCTTTAAATGCCTATACTTGTCTTATAAAGTTCAGAAGTGAACATCCAATTTGTGACATTTTAGGACTTTAGCTGCTTTTGCACCAAAAAAAAAAAAAAAAAAAAAAAACCTATAATATATACACTTTTTTCATTTCTCATATATTTTAATAAGTATGTCAAATTACTTTGAAAAATCTTGATGATACTTTTGTTTTCAGATATGTAATGCTTTATTATGCACCTATAGTGCTGTAGTTTATGGCTGTACAAAATTGAAACCTGAACAGTGAGGATGTAAAAAGCTACAAATACACATAAAAGAACATCTTAGAACATCTTAACCCATCTTTTCCTACTTTTGGATCTCACTATAGATCAGATTCATTAAAGAAAAAGCACTAAATTTCCTCAAAACCTTCTTAAGAATCCATATTAAGTTGCATAACCAGATATAATGCAACCTTTCTGAAGCATGAAATAATTACATGTAGCTTTATGTCAAATAAAAATGGTTAGAGTATTGAGTTAATTAAGCCACTGATCTGTACCAGCGGCTATGTTCATCATCTTAGGTTCCTGCTGTCTTTCAGAATAAGTGGGCTTCTGTGTATATCATCCATCTCTGGTATTTCAGAAGTCCTACAGTCAACATATAAAAAGTGAAAATAAAAGATATAGTAGTATTTTCCACTAGTCTCATAACCTAATCTGTTTTATCTTTTTTAAAAAATGGCTGCATTTACATTTCCTGACTCTTGTATACAAGTCATAATGTCAATAAATCCATTTGCTCTTTAATAAAACTTATCATAATATCTGACGGTTTGATTTATGGATAGGTCTCTTGTCACCTTGGCTGCCTGAACCCTTTCATTTACTGCAAGAGTTCCAAGACAGGTCATGATATTTACACTAGGTCAGAATAATAATGTCACCAGGATCTTGGTCCTTGACAATAGGCTATTTGTCTCATTTAAATAATGAACATCATTGGTGAAAATACAACAATGCAGAATATGAAGAACCAATATTGACAATAATCATGACCTACTTGCTCCAGTTTGCTAGCCAACTATTTTGTTTCTCTTCAAAAACATCTCCAAAAGTAACCAGATGATCAAAAACAACAACAACAACAAAAAAACATTTTCTCATACTGAGTATGACCAAAAAAAATAAAAATAATTAAAAATAATAATAAAAAGCATTAACATATATGTAGTGCTGATTTTCTCATGGTATGGTGTCATGGTAAATATGTACAATAAAATTTTCAGATACGTCAGAAATAATTTATAATATATGATTTTGAACTTGCTACCAAAACAAACAAACAAACAATAAATAAATGAAATATTGCCAGCTCCTCAAGAAGTACAGTTCCTGAAGTAATTTTATCTACTGATAATACATTTCAGATCACTGAGAAATTAAGTTCATAAGTATAATGTGTAGAATGTAAAGATTGCAAAGAAATAGGACTATACAAAAACTCATTTGGGACAGTATGCAAGGGACATAGGTAGGTATGCCTACCTGAAAGATGTCCAGTTCATGAGATTCAGCAACCTGGGCTAGAAGTGTATTTTCCCTCCACAAAGAACAAGAGATATGTACCGAAGACTGAAGTTTCTAACATTACATAGTGGGCAGGCATAAGCCAAATGGCAAAGCCAGCTAATAGCAAGCACAGATTTCATCCATCCATTGTGCTACAGATAAAAATCCTATTTTTGACACCCACTTTATGTGAACCTTGTGGTAAGATGCTCCTTATCTCAGGTATGGCATGGGAGAATAAAACAATATAATGCTCACACAGCATGGTCACATGGTCAACTTATGCAAAAAAAAAAATAAAAAATAAAAAAATAAGAAAAAAAAAACAACAGTGATTTATTGCATAGTTATCCTTAAAGACTATTCACAGGTGACATAGCTGTCTTGACTTGTTCGTGAACAGTATAGACAATGCCTTCCTCAGGGTTATAGTCAATAGTGTGCAATGTCTCAAGAATATGAGAGGTCGGCAACTTCACCAGTTGTGGCTACATTAACCATGAGTGGGTTATATTAACCTTTAAAAGTGCTATCCTTTGTGAATTTGACAAGTGTGTTCCCCTCCACCCCCCACCTTAATATGTTTTATTATTCCCATGTTTAAATTGTTTGCATTTTGTTTAGTACATGTATGTTTAAATCATTTATAATTTGCCTAGAAATAGATGTTTGTGTAGGTTCATTGCTACAATAAAATTACTGTTACTTGGCACTGTGTTGTCATTTTGTTGTCTGGTTCCGGAGGACTTTTGTTGTGACATATTTATGTGCCTGTACCTCTATGAACCTATCACAAACAGCAGTAGTGATCTGCTGACCAGCTGCTGTAAACCTAGGTCTCCTGCATCTGAGACTAGAGCTGCCACCCTTCCACAACATGACCTTAAACTGATGCATTCCACCTAATAACACCAGTGCTCCCCCATGACATGTTGCACAGTACCTCTGTCAAGTCTGTGATATCATGCTGAATATGCACACTTTGCTGTGTGACTGGTAATACCTGTTGTGTGACCTTTCCGTACATGGTCACAGCATGCTATATGTGTCTCAGGCCTTACTGTGATCTGGAAGCAAAGATGGGAAGTACTAAGTCACATGCCTCTGGAAAACCAGAATTTGTAGGTAAAGTCCCTGGCTTGACATAGGTATCTAAATTATTCCTTGAGTGTAGATAATTGCATCCATATTTTCTTACTGAACAAAGGTGGAGGAGAAACTGGTGAAAATTAGAGAGTATTCATACTCCCACTTCCCAGGACAAAATGTTTTAACCTGCCTTGGTTAGGGAGTGGGATTTTCCAAAGCTGAACTGGGATTAAAAACATCCTTTTAGTAGAAGTAAAATCTCTGAATATCCTATTTAAGCTGATCCAAAATGCATCAGGAACAGAGCAAGTATGAGGCCAGAAAGAATATGCAAGGTTATACCTGTAATAGGCAGCATTAAGATATTTTCCAGCAAACTATTTAAACTGATGATGGTTTAGACTTAACTAAAATATAAAATCCGTAGGCAGCAAGATGTCTGAAAATTATTTTAATATTTAAATATAATAATAAGATTATTTCAGATATGAAATTTCCTACTAGTGCAGCTACTTTTCCATTCATCATTTAGGTGTTGTACTGTATAAGTAAAACTAGTAATCTGAGATTTCAGATAGAAGGTCACACCATAGTATTAAAGAATGCTATAGCATGTAAGAATTTCAGGTAGGACATATTATAGCATAAAAACTATGTATATGTAGCTATTTGTATAGGTATACATCATAACATGTGAGTCAAGAAGCCTAGCATCAACTTCAAAGTAATATTTTTTTTCTGCACATTTTCGTCAGAGATGTATTCCTTCCCAGAGCTAAAAATGACACCCATACTTAAACATATGAATCAAGCAAATCACACATTTGCTACCTAGATGGAAAATTTTCATTCATACCTCATTCTCTGAATTTGCACTACAAAAACTGAAAGATAAAACTTTTGCTAAATATACTTTCTTAAAGTAGTCTGTTTAATTAACACTTTCTTGAGTTAATAAATTGCAGTGGGATGGTTTTTGTCTTCCAGAGCTCTCTGATGATAGAGGAGAAAGAAGAGAAATCTAAGCCTAGAAATGAGAAATGCTTTATTTATTTATTTATTTATTTATTTATTTATTTATTTATTTCCAAAGTGCACTGTTTTATCACAGTTCTACCTTGGGAAAACATGTGACCGTTTGCTCCAATGTGGACAAAGCATGAATTTTGAAGCCCCAGAGATATCTGTGAAACAGTTGCCTGTGAACGGACAGTTCCAGGACTAAGCAAACATGAAAAGGTGCTTTGTTCATGGGGAATATGATATTCACCTTACATCTGCACAGCTCAAGATGGCATGTGTGACATGATACTTCTCATTTTCCTTTTTTTTTTTTTTTTTTTTTTTCTTGGAATATAAGGGTTGTTTTCGCAGCATTTATTGAAATAAATGTTTCAATCCTGCATTTTATTTTTAACCCGTTATAAGAAGATTCCTTCAGATAATAAGTAATTCCTTCAGAAATCAATGGAAAATGATCAGAGCTATTATTATCTTGACAGCATATTACAAGATTAGTAGAACAATTTCGCTATGCTTATGCCAACTTCATGTTGGCATTTGATTCCCATTTGTCCTGAAAATGAAAACAAAGAAAAGTAGTTGTGCAATGGCTCTTAGTTTTTGACCCTGAAGAACAAATCATTCTATCAACTACAGAAATATTTTTTTCAATGTAATGGAAATGTACCTGCTAAATAAATTGAAATATTCAAATGGATTTTAGGTAAATGAAAAAAGAGTGATTCATTTAACACCATATTTACAAAAAAGCACATAGACTAACCATATGTACCTATATTGTAGTCCACTGTAATCCCTAAATTCCTAAAAATCAATTACATCATTTTGAATCTAATGATATATCTATTTGGGATAATAAATTTTAGTTATAGGTCTCACTAAAAATATGGAGACACTGAAATTTGATAGTAAACCTAGATCATCAAATGTGTTTTCTCTGTTGCAAATATTTGATATATAAGGAACAAGGTGGGTATGGAATGCTCTTTGCATTACAGAATCACAATGAAGAGGTCTTGAAGGCACCTCAGGAAGTCACCAGATCCATCCACATTGTCAAAACAAGGTTTAGTTACTCCTATATCATTCCTAAGAAATATTTATCAAACTCATTCACAAAATTTCCTAACCATTTTTAATGTATATGCCAGAGCTGCCCAATCTTTTCAAATATTTCACTCTCATTGTCATATAAAAATTTTCTCATCCCTGAATCTTCTTCTTGTAACTTAAACTTATTCTCCAAGCTTGCATGAAGTTACCTGGCCTTTGCAACAGCCTTTAAAGTAAACTCCTTTTATGCCATCCCTTCAGTATTCTCTACTGAGCTCTCTATGTAGCTCAACTTCTTCAGATCTCTGATTACTCCAGTCTCTCCTTTAGACTCCCTCCAATTTTCCCACATTTTTTTGGAAGTAGGAAGTCTTCAAAATGGCAATTACTCAGGATTTTTTTTTTCGTAATAAATCATCATAAAAATATCTCTCTGCTGTATATCAATTAACTAACTTAGCACTTACCTAAAATTGTATATGTGCAATGGCATGTCAAAACAGAGCTATTTAAAAATATTGTGAATAATGATTTGAAAAATAATATGGATTTTCCGGTTTTAGATTTAAAAGTTAAAAACAGTTTTCTAAGTAAAAGTCTTTCCAGAGATTAACTGAAATACCATATACTTTGTAGAGGTACAAACCATCTGAACATCACTAAAAAAAAAAAAATGATGGAACAGAGCAACATAAAGTTCAAATAGAATGCTTAACTGAACAGCACCTGTTTTGGTTTTCTTTATTTACTTTTGATCCCACCCAAAGTGACTCTTTTGTTTTTTCATGTCAAAGAACCTACTTATAGTTATGGGAAGCTATTGTGATGAAATTGTGAAGTTATTCATGATGAAATACGTCACAACTACAAAAAGTTATATGTTTCACATATTTTAGAAAATTAATTACTTTTTTTTTGGTAAGGTTAACAAATCACACAATTCAAAAAACAGATTTTTGCAGGAAAATTAGAAACAAACTACAAAGGGCAGGCATAATGACTGAGGTACTGTATTTTATTGTATTTGACATCATGTCAGAGATATTTGACATGACCGCTTTCACATCTCTGCTCCTCTAATAGCAGCAGCACTCTAATAAAATATAACACTTATTTCCAGCCTTTTTTCTCTTTTTTTAAATGCCTTTGTCTGTCTGCCATTGGAATGCTCCCAATTGAAGCTTTTATTTACTTTATACTCATATCTACTTAACCTTCCTTAACCTATCCACCTATCATGAAACCATATGCATAGTGACTATGCTTTTGCACCAAATAGAAATTTTGAAGCTCAGGAAAATTGAAATGTATGTAACTTGCATTATGTGCACTTAAGGTTTATAACACAGTGAATGATGACACAGATTTAACTGTCAAACTGGTTTGAGAAACTGTTGCCATTTAGGAGTGTTACTGCTTAAGTAAAATATCTGGTCATGCTGGCAGACCTTCCAAGCTAGTTTAGAACTTCCCAAATTGGTTACTTGAACCAATTCAACTGTTTTGTACACAACCCTGCTGTACAAACTTTTTTGTATAAAGAAATTAGGCAGGACTTCCTGGTGTTGCTTTCCATGCAGGAAAACATACAGAGTAGAGAAGAATGTAAGAAATTCAACCAAGTCTTGAAAACCTTGGGTATTTTTCTTCAACATGTATGGTATTAGGAAAATTTTCACTGGCTGGTTGGTGTGAGTGTCTGCCTGTTAAGGATTAAATGCTGCCAAAATGCAAAATAAAGCCAGTTTACTTCATTTTACATGAAGCTTTTAAAGCTGTGGTCTGGGGAATGTGTTTTATTAGTCACAGTCACAGTCACAGAATTTCCAGGTTGGAAGAGACCTCAAGGTCATCGAGTCCAA
>CM021732.1:93555369-93573519 GCA_011075105.1 Heteronetta atricapilla
GTGTCAAGAGTTGGACTTGATGATCCTTAAGGGTCCCTTCCAACTCAGGATATTCTATGATTCTATGATATTTTTTAGCTTTCTTTTGTGTAGGAAAATTTGAGTCATTTTATTTACTGTTTAAACCATGTCGTTAACTGTTTTAGAAAAACCTTAATCTAAGATGAGAATTTTCTCTTGCCTTGTATTTCTTACTTGCTTCCCTAACTTATTTTTTCTTATAGTAGGTTTAGGCACAAGAGTATTAGTTGATCAAGTCCAAGAAAAATAACTTCTATCTTGACTTTATGATTCATCTAAGGAATTTCTTTGATTTTCTCTCCACTGGGATCCCACTTACATCTGTGAACAATCTTGTTGCCCTAGCAGGTTGACAAATATTCCTGATGTGATTTGTCTAAAGCATCACTTCAGATTATAAACAGTGATATGTTTTTCTATACCACTCATACAATAATTTGTTCCTGTGAACAAACTTCTCCTGTTTGAGATTCACAGACCTGTAGTTGCAGTTTCCCTTAAATGGGCAAGAAAATCCCCCTGGTTGCTTGCATGAGTCTTTTCCATTACAGTACAGAGAAAATTACCAACCCAATATGGCAAAGCAGATAGTCAAGTCATGCTGTACATATAAAATAATACACAGTATTAAAGAATCTATGTATGCCATAGGTCAGGTTCTTCTATCCCAATTAAATTCTGTCAATCAAAGAATAAATTTCAGTAACAGATTTTTTTTTTTTTTTTTTTTTTTTTTTTTTTTGCTACATACATTGAGTTCTAGATGATTTCTAAGTCTAATGAGGGGAAAAAAAAAAGAAAAAAAATAAAGGTGGGGAGGTGGGTTATCTTAATGGAAAAGTAGTAGAAAAATAGAGGAGTAACAAGATGGATTTAAAATTACAATCTATAGTTGTTACTACTTTATCACTGCTGATAAAATCACTGTCTATAGGGTGACAGAAAGACCCCATAGACAACTAGTTTACTGTTCATAATAAACCATGAAAACAGCTTACTCTCTGAACCTTACTACTGTCAGAATGCCTTCTTTCAGTGCATATGTATATTCTAGTGGAAATTTTTTGAAGGCATATATGTGCCAAAAAACGAAGTTCAGATGAATTACATATATATGCATAAGAAAACAATAGATTATATAAATGTATTTTTTTTCTAATGTTAAAAATTATGAAGTTGAACACTATTGCAGTTATGTTTGGTCCAATAGAAATTTACTTGATTATTTATTGCAACACAAGACTATCTGCAAATACTAGGCCTTATTTTGAACAGTAATATAACATATTCTCATTTTTCCTATCTACCATTTAAGTGGAAATTAACTAATGCAGGTACTAAGCTTCACTATATTTAAAAATTTTTTATTTTTTTATTTTTTTAAATAAAATTAAAATCTATTGTTCAATGTTAAATCATTGTGAAAATTTTGATAGGCTTAGGAGGAACAGATTCTTCTAAAAGAGATCTGAATCTAAATATATATATATATAAAAACTTTTAATTTTCTTCCTCATTATCTTTGCCCTAGAAATATATGGATGCAGCATTAGACAGGAAAAGAGCTGCATTTTTTTTTTTTTTTAATGAAAAATATATGTTTCAAATTTATTTGCAGTTTCTGTGAGTAACTTGACATTAACTGTTGAAATCCTAAACCAAATGTCCGTTTGCAGGTTTTCTGATCTGAAGTATGGTACATTTTTAGGCAGACATATAGAAATGGATAAATACAGAGTAATAATTCAATAGCAAAATAAATAAATAACAATAAACTACAGCCCCAAGGGGAAATATGACCAAAGCCTGCTGGATAGTCTTAAGAGCTTTCAAAAAGCATGGTGTGAGTAATATTGTGCATTTTTTTTCAGTTCTCTTAGAATTGCAGTCACCTTTCTTATTTTTCGTTCATTTAAACATAAATCTTATATACTACATTATTACTATTTCAGTTTGTGCTTGGCTTTTAAATGCACAGAATTTTCAGGTCTGTAGAGCATGCATTCAAGATATGGAGAAGGTACAAATTTTCTGTGTGTTATGTTGAAAATATCTACTTACTGTGATAATCTTTCGATTACTGAAGTTAGCTGAAATTTTATTTTGTTTCTGATAACAGCAACACTCATTCTGGTGCATAACATCAGGAAAAAAAAAAAAAAAAGACAAATTAAGACACTTCAAGGCCATTCAATAACATAAAGTGAGGCACAATGAATTCCTTTTATGCCTTTTGCATAAACATGCACTTCAGTGTCATTAACAATGTGAGTGATAGTCTGAAGCTTACCACAGTTGCAGTGCAGCCAGCATCTTCATTTACAAAAATAATTCACCTCGATGAGTTATTTCAATGTGTTTGAGTGCATGTAAACTGAGTACATTTTAATTAATGCATCTATATGATAGAAAGCAAATCTCAAAAGATGTGAATCAGAGATCCAATTTGAGTAGGTGTCTGGTTTCTGATAGTGTTGAAATAATCACCATAAAAAAAAAAAAAAAAAAAAAAAAAAAAAAAAAGCAGCAGAAGCAAAAGGAAGAAGGAAGTTACAAGGATTAACAAGGAAGTTGCATCCTTGACCTTCATTTAAATAAATGAATGTGGTGTGCTCATCTAAGCATCCCTGGTTCAGATTACCAGCTGGCATAAATCAAAGTGACTCCACTGACTTCAAAGGCAACTCATCTGTTTACATTATCTAGCAGCATTATTCACGTAATCCAGAATTTCAGAGTGAACAAATTTGACACTTCAATCAGAAATCGAAGGCTTAGCATGATGCCATGGCCCCTTTAAAATCAGTGGCCAAACTCCCATTGAGATTACTAAATATAAGTTTTCAACCTCAATCTTTAATTGAATTGGCTATCACGTGAACTACCAAGGCCAAATTTGCAGACTGTTTCAATAACATCACTATTTAGATTTTCAAATATATCTGCTTACAAACAGAAAAAACCACGAGTTTCAGATGCCCAGATAGAGTTGTAGGGAGCAATTCTTCCATTAAAAATAATAATTTAAAAAAATAATTTAAAATAAGGCTTTTTTGACCAAACAAAAATCAGCATTTTCTCCTCTAAAGCTGTGTTTCTGTTCTATGTAAAGCTAGTTTAGCAGACTTATCTTCCCACCCAATAGCTTTTCTTGCTATTTCTTTCAATCTTTGACTCAGAGTGGTTTATATTCATTTTAAAATAGCTTGAAACCTCTTGTATGTCCACATAAAACTAGGTAAATTAAAACCTTGATTTTAAGAAACTAAATTAGTGAATTAATTCAGTATGAACTGTATTCACATTCTATTATCTTAATTTGATTCTCAATGAAGTTCAGCTAAATTGACATGAAATGGGTCTGCCATATTGACAAATAGGCATTGCACAATTTTAACTGCAATCTGTTGTAAAACTGACTGGAAATGATGCAACTCTGAAAAGTCTGAATTGATCAATCCCAATGAATTCTGTAGAGGCACATATGTCAGCTAAGTACTGTAAAATTACATTGAGTGAGCTATGTGTGTTAACTTTAGACAGCTACTGAATAGGCTTTCACATCTCAGGTAGTTATCTAGACTCTCTTTGTAGTCAGTAAAGAGACAGGCACTTTGAGGGCATGACTCATTTCGCTTATTTTAGATATCTGCCATGGGAGGAGAGAAACTACTCTAGAACACTTTCTTGCCTGTCATTGGTTACAAAGATGATCTATGTAAGAAGCTCAAATATAGATGCATGCTTGGTAGGTGTCTAAATTTAAACAGATGAATATTACCCTCTGAGTATAAATGAAGGTGTGATTTCGTTCTTTACTATTTTGAACTGTGCCTCACAGTACTTATTCCAGATGTTCCTTTCTACAATGCTTTATATGACTATAAATTAACAAAACTAGGCCTTATGAGGCCAGATGGATATATCCAATGTTATTTCAAGCTAATCTCTACTTAGATGTACCTAAGTAATTTGAAGAACAGATAACATGTATTTATGTAAATGCAGATGATTAAAATATGCTGTTTTCATTGCATTCTGAGAAACATATTTAAACTGAACTTTCACCTTCACATGTATCCAAAAATACTTGTATAAGTGTTTTATGGTATGATTGTGATTCACAACCACCTTAATATATCTTATAGGGAATGAACAGAACTACAGTGTATTTTACAATTATGAAATTATACCCTAGCCTATACCTTACCCCTACAAAATGAAAAAGGCAAAATGTCTGTATTACACAACCAATTAAAAAAAATAATAATAATTATGTGTAACCTTTGCTGTCCTTCTTATTTGTGATTCCCATCGCAACACTGATGCCAACAGGTTTCTGAGTGAAAGTAAAAAATTAAAATATCTAATATATACATATATATAAAACTAAGTTATTAAAAAGTTACATAAAATATTTAAAAATATATAAGTTATATGTATAAAAATCTAAGTTATTCCTATAAAAATCTAAGTTATTCCTACAATTTTAACCATTAATCTAAGGACAATAAAGGCAATTCAGAAAATGGAAATGCCATGTATTCTCCTATGCAGCTCAATTAAGACTATATAAGATCACTAGCAGCTCAATTAAGACTATATAAGATCAGCTGCTTCCCTGATACTCTGCTCATATTTATGATCATATAAGAGGTCAGATCTTAATCAAACAATAGAGATGTTTAGAAACAGAAATTAAACATTCCTTTTATTTTTTTTTCTTTTTTTAACTTTTTCTTGTGTATCATAGCTTTTGTTACATGATTCAAATATGTTCTGACAAACATTCCTCTGTTGCTGAAAAGCTCTTAAGTGAAATCAAGATAGAAAGAACTCAGTCACTTGTCAACATGAATATGGAACTGAGAAGGCAATTCCATGGTTCTAGGTTCACTCTGACCCTGGATAGTTATTGAAAAGGTAGATTAAAACATTAACCTATGTTCATTTGAATAGGTAGTTTTCTCCTAGTTTTGAGGTTAAATCTTACCCTTGTCGTTAAAATCAGATGATACATTTTGTGTCAAATTCTACATCATGTAGGCAATATTATTTGTTCTATGTTGGACAAGAGTGAAAGCAAAAGAATTTCTCTTGAGATCCTAGACCATCTTAAATAGAACCTTCACCATAGATTCATTTGAGGCAGTAATGGATTGCTTGGATCTGGTCCAGACTAAAAAATTAATCCGGCAGCTCCCACGTGATTTGGGTCTTTTTTACAATACATATTCTTGTCAGTAAAATACAAACAGTTTGGGTTTGTTTTCATCTTTCAGTGAAGACTTTGCAAATGTTCAATGGTATTAATGAATATTAATACCATTCATATTTCTATAAATGAGATTGCCAACATGATGTGAAAATTAAATGAAATGCACTTTTTCTATTCTTGACTTCTTGGATATTTTACTTTCAATTTTCAAAGTCAACAATAGTTAAGTGATGGTGTGGACCCTCTGGTACTGCCAGATAATAAGGTACATGCTATATTTATATATTATTTTGTATTAATTTCTTCAGATCATGAGTAACACATAAAAGTGTGTCTAACAATCACTCTTTCATAAAGAAATTTATTCAATAAAGAGTTAAAAAATTACAAAATATAGAATATATTCTATAGAAAATAACAACAAAATCAGCAAATGATAGATCTAACTATATATTTCCTGTCTCACTTCACAAAGATATGTGTGCAATATGCTACTATTTACACTAGAAGAAAAACCATGAAGCTTTCTCTTCGTAAATATTACATTGGGAAGGTAGTTTTATTTTTAATTTTGAATGACAAGTCAAGAATGTTGTTTAATGCAAATCCTTTCCAGAAGAGAGCATACAATGAGACACCGTTTATTATTCATCATTTACTTTCTGTAATTCATTAGATATATCAGCAATAGGGTTTTTATGCCAATGTTTGGGCTTAATGACAAAATTGCTGAAGGAATGATAAAAAACCTCTGGTCACAAAACACATCCTCCAGAAGAATTCACTCTACTTCATCACAGTATGTGTTGACTAAAGCCATGTCATACTAGAACAATATAACCCACAAGTCCAATGTCAGAATAATTTTGGATCTAATGCAAAATGTCTTATACTACAAAATCATTTGAGCTGTACAGATGAGGAAGGACAGTGTAACAATGATCAGTGATTGACCTTCCACTCTGGACTGCATTATATGTTTACAATATAAGCATTTTGAAGGCCAGTGTTTCATTGCTGAAATCTTGGCCTTTCAGTTGTCACATGGGGAAACATGGGAGCTTTCTTTTACCTTACCAACCAGTTATATATTCAGCAGGCTGCATCAACGGTGAAATTTAAATTGTAGTAATTCATCCAACATAAAATCAAGAATCAATACCTGAGCTACATGTTTTATTAATTAGCTTCTACTATTTTGTTTAATCAGTTACAAATATTTTTATCTCATCAAGATACAGTCCTGGTTCCAGTTGGTATACAATACTTTTAGAGATCATAGTGAAGAAATCTGCCCTCAGCTTCCCTTGCTTTCTTTCTTTGTCCTTCTTTTGTATTCCTGTAAAATGTTAATGTGATAATTTCACCAGCACCATTTCCTAATCAGTAAAGAGTATCCTGAGACAGAGCTGCAGAGTTTGTCTGGTCTAAACAGTTTGCATAGCCTGAACTCCGCAGTCACACTGGGACTTTGCAGTGTTGGTTTTGTCGGTTTATTTTGGCTCTGAGTTGATCATCACTGAATTCTGCCTTCTTATATTTTACAGTGGTGGGTTTCTGAATAGGACTCACTGCGACCCCAATGGAATTTTATATCCTTGCAGTCAGAGGAAAACCTCTGGCTTAAATAGGTGAACTGTGACTGGTACAGGGATGCAGAAAAAGTTTTAGATCCCTCAGGCCCTACAAATAGGAGCTTTTTAAATAATAATAATAATAATAATTCCTCTTTCCTGAGTAAGAGCCCATGTTATACTGCCTGTTCCGTTTCAGGAATAGAAGAGCTCTGGCCCTTCTGTATGAATGGGGAATATGAGAAGAGGAAAAAGTGGCTGGATTAGATCTGGGCTGAGTAAATGTTGATCTTTCCTCACCTGCTCTTGACAAGTCTTCACCTCACTGAAACATTTTTATTAAATTTTAATCAAAAGCACAAAAAAGATTGTTGATTGTAGGAAATGTCTAACCCTGCTGTAAGTTTCTTTGCTTGGCCAGCCAATATATAATATAGTAACAGTGCCATACTGACATTGAGTTCAATGTTGTTTTATAGCTTAGGTGTCCTAGGTATTGTCACACAGGATCAAAAATTTCTGTGGTTACAAAAGTGATAGAATGAAGAGTCCAAGTTTTTGCAAGAATTCACTTGTGTTCAGAATATTCCATCTGCATTTGCAGTTCCTGATGCCAGTCTTCTCAGAGATTACAATTTTGGTGTCTGGAGGAGGGGGGATTCTGTGCTGGGACCCAAATTTAAGAGTCTGAAAATTATGTATTTTGGAGAGTGTCAGCTTGCACCTCATTCACAAGACCTTTGATCACAAATAGATGGCCTGCCTCTTTTTTGGAATTCAGACACAATCAAATAAATCCTTTATTTAGAGATGCAAATGTTGTTGTCAAGATCATAAAATACATACAAATGACAATTTTTACATACCTGCATTGTACTTCAAAAGAGTGCTTTTTATTTAAAAGGTCGTGACCATTTTGATATCAGATATGGTTATTTGTGAGCGGAAGGTTCAGCAATCTTTTCTTCTTCTGACTTAAACATCATATTAAAGAAAAGTTGATTCTTTCAGAATGAGGAAATGAATTTTTTAACAGATGTTAAAAGGCTAATAAGTTCACAGCTCTTAGCACCCAGTCAGAATACTAGATCTTTATACTACCATAAAAATTTACCAGATTTCTGAAATTATGTGATCTCCTGAAAAGAAAAATCATAAGAAACTTGGATCAGATGTCTATTATTTGATAAATTTTACTGTCCACTGAAGAGTGCTTTTGGCAGGGAAGTAGGAAATGAGTTGGAAAGTATTAATAAACTTTCAGGATACTTGAAAACTTATGGTACTTGATCTTTAAGTGAACTCTAGATTACTTCCTTTTTTTAAAAAAAAAAATCTTAAGTAGTGCTTAGAAAGACAGTTTATCTAAGCAAAAAACAGAAGGAGGGGAAAAAAAAAACTTTAGCTTGGACAAAGGCTAGAATAGACAGAAAAAAAACAGTACTTGAAAATTAATATTTTTTGGCATTAAGTTTGAACACTTTCAGTGTTCCACAGGTAGAAACATCAAAATTAACTAGGATTCCATTTAAATTGTGCATGTTACTGAAGTTCATTTTACAATTAATTCATAACAAATTGTCATTAGCCTGGAACAGAAGCACAAGAAAGTTATGTGAAGTATATATTTTGTGAAGTTTATAACAAGAAAAAGGGGGTGCATAAACTTTGAGGAACAAAGAACTGATTCCAGAACAACGGTTTGTTTCACTGTCTTGACATGCCCTGATTTGTTCAGGTATTAAGCCAGATCTATTTTGCTTCTCCATAAAAATGTGAGGTGGCTTAAATGTAGTACAATGTTATACAGAGGTAGGAAACCCCAGTGAAAATACTAGCCTCTACAAAGTACTGCTTCTAAAAAAAATAAAAATAAATAAAAAAAAAAAAATAAAAAAAAGTAGCAAAGTCTGGAAATTAACCAGAGACTTTTAAAAACTGGGCATTTCCAAAGCATTTTTGCTTCCTTTTGCAAAAAAAGCCTGAAAACTGTTTATTAGAACCACACACACAAAAGAAGAAAGAAAGAAAGAAAGAAAGAAAGAAAGAAAGAAAGAAAGAAAGAAAGAAAGAAAAGAAAATTCCTTAAACTCTCTTTCCTTTTATTTAACATAAATTTGTCAAGACTGCTGGTTTTCCTTAAAGCTTTTTCTGAGGATTGCAAAGCATGTTTAATTTAAACTTAAGCACCTTAATTGAAAGGTCTCTGTGAGTGTAGTGAAACCTTAATAATGTTGTGTTTTATCCAGAATGTTAAGTGTTGCACTAGAAACTAGAAATAAAAGCAAAACAAAGAGTTTGAAAGAGTGTGTCTATAAATGTGTTACCTTTCAGCTTTTCTTCCTATGATCTCTTTATCAGTTCTTCAGTCATATGAGAATTTTATAGGAACGAAATGTCTCATGTTCACAGTTAAAAACAGAGCAAAACAAGAATAATTTTCTGGACAAAAATCTTTCTGGCTGACTATATATGTAAATAATAAACAAAAATGAAATCAGGGCAGTGGATTTCTTTCCTTTGCTATATGTCTTTATCATAATGCGAATAAAAACACTCTCTGTGAATATATCAAAGAAGCAGCCAATGCAGATTTGAATAAATAAACTTTGTGCAGTAGAAGTACTTAGGTATAAATCTTAAAAAGGCTAAAATTAACCACTTTTCTATGTATGCTGACGCAACAGATATCAGCCTACTTTGATAATTAGATACATATGACTACTTTCTGCCTAGTATAGAAGTTGCTTTAGGTGAACTCAGAAACATTGTTAATGGATTTGAAAGAGCTTATAGAGATAGAGAAAATAGAGAAAAATAGAGCTTATGAAAAATGAGAGAGGCTGTATAGATTGGAGAAGATGCTTTGTTTTCAAAGAGTTGAGAATCCTTTGTGCTCAAAGTAATAATATGCTGATCTAGTAATTTCCAATATTTTCAATATAGGAAGAGAAAGAAAATCTGAATGTAAAAGCATTTAGGAGAGGAACAAATATTTGAGATGGAAGTGGTCACCATTCAAGGACCACCTAAAGTCTTCTGCTTGTTGCAGCGGGACTAAGGGGAGTCAGAGCAAATACTGAATATTTTTCTATGGTTCTTCAAATTCAGCCTGCTGAGAAGCTTACAGTCACCAGGGAGATCTTTCTGTTAGCATGTTTATTTTAAATTACAACTTGCTTACAAAGGCTTTGAAATTTTTATTTTAAACTGATCTAGAGAAAAGAGGGAGAGTCTTAGCCCCAAACCAAGATTATTAATCAAAATGTTATGTATCTGAAAATACACCTGTGGAGTGCAGAGCACATAGGTTTTTTGTTTGTTTGTTTGTTTGTTTCCTATTCTTATATACTGTTGCAAATCACTACCACAAAATTCTCAAGAACTAGTGATGATGTGGGGTTATAACCTTAATTACAACTGCCTTATTTTGCATGTTTAGTACTACTGAAGTCCTAATGGACAAATTGATAGTGACTTGTATCATTAGATAAAATGTTGTATATCTCTCTAGAACAGACAAACAGGAAGACAGCAGAGAGTAAAACAGAGATTGCTTTCTGAGCCACTTTTATGGGGAAAAATATCTGTGGGTTAATTTGTATAATAATAATGTAAGCAAAACCCAACATGACTACCTGTCAACTTAATAGCACTGTTGTCATTTCTTCTGTGCCACTTTGTGAAAACCTGACTTTCCAAGGCCAAGCATTCCTCAGCCATCACTTAGCATAAGGCCAAAAATGTATGATTTTTTTTATAAAAAAAAAAAAAAACAAAAAAAAACATTTTTTTCTTCAGAATGATAACTGAGCCCAGAGGTGACCCTGACACACAATTGCAGTTATTCAGGTCTTTAAAAGCCAGCAAAATCACATGTAACTGTATCTTCCAATTTCAACAGTAGGGCAGACTGTCAGCTCCCTCATCTGTCAGCACTTGTTCAGGCTGGTAAATGAAGATGGCAGTACACACCAGCAATATCTATTTGCTGCAGGATATGTGCTCAAGTAAGTCACGAAAAAGGGTTTCAAGCAAAGGCCAAAACCAATCAGTCATTTTCTCCTGTCATTGATAAGAAAAAATGACATAAAAGACAGAGCTGTCTGTCCCAAAAGCAGTATCAGTAGCAAACTGTCACCAAATAAAAATAGTTTAAATCCTAATGACTATACTAATTCAATACAAATAAGCCAGGTTATGGTTTGAAATGGCTTCACATTTCCTCTTGCTGGGCTTCATGCAGAAAAAAACAGGTGTCTTAGTTTTCAGAGGACAAATTCTATACAACCTGTTTTGGGTGGAAAGAGAAATAGTGGGACACTTCGTGTTAACTTTAGAGCTGGAATGCTTGTAAAACACACTGTAACCCATGAAATTAGGCATCATATCCTTTCCCTTTTCTTCTCCATGTTGGAGAAGACTCAGTCAGAGTTACAGACTTTCTCATGGTCTGTGTATACTGTTTTTAGTTTTTCCCTTGTTCACCTTTAGGTAATGGAAATCTGTGCCATCCCCCAGGGAGACCGAAGGAGGATGGTGAAGCAGAAAAGGTGTAATGCAGAGGAGCTCTGCTCAACACTCAGTCTTTTCCCACACCTAAAAGACTGCCTTCCAATTAGCCAGCACCATGTGTTTAATCCCTCCAGAGGGAATTAAAAAGTAACAGTAAAAGCCTACTACTCAGATTTAATATGATTTTGTAACATTATTATGATTTAAAATGATGGTAGAAGGTCCAAGACAGCAGAAAATTAGGTTAAACATCTTCAAGTGGTTAAATTTATAAGGAATGACTGACTAGGGCTCTGCTGATGCTGTCCCATGTGACACATATGCTTCCAACCATGTTATGCACATGAACATCTTTTCACATCTAGACTGAAGCTGTATCTGGGTCTGTAAATTAACTTTGCTTTTCCACTACCATATTCCATGATTGATTCAACAAAGCAGGTATTTGAAAACAAAACATTCTCTGATATTTCTTCTTGAGACTTTATGCATAGTAAGTGCTATCTTCCAGTATTATAGAAACATTTTATGTACATAAAATATCAAGTCTAATGATACCCTGAACTTTTAAAATGTATTTTCAATCTAAATACTAAACAAACACATATTGTATTGTGATATTGTGATATCTTTCCAGAACAGTCAATTGTGATGTCACGTGGCAGACACCAAAACAGCCATGTGCAACCTAAGAAGGTAACAAAAAAGCATGGAGCCATATGAGGGCAGCCCCCTGCGCAGATTAACATATCTTGCATCTGTTTTGGGCAAGTTGTCCAAGGAACAGCACTATGATAGTATGACTCCAGAGCTCTTGCCATGGGGTGGGTCATACTGTTTTTATTTGAACACACTTAGAGTTCTTCCTACAAGACTTACTCATCAGCAGAAGATTAAAAAGGAAAGGTTTGTCTTTCTACATATGAATATCTATAACCCTTTTAGAAAATGTTTTGGAAATATACTATTCGTAAATGGAAGCAATTTTAAATACTTGAATATGCATTCCAGTACCAAATCAGTTATAGATTTCTGTGATACTTTTTCATTAATAATCAATGGGTGTTCTCATATTAAAGTGTCTTTTATAAAAGTATTGTCTACAATGGTAATCAGTATCTGGAAACATGTTTTGATACAATGCATATGGAGGAAAGATTAATAAAGATTAATGAGTTGGGACAGATAAAATTAAAGCAAAACATTAAAAACAAAACAAAACAAAACAAAAAAGACCCACCACCCTTCCCTATATTCAAGCTCCCATTTTTCTAACCCTATTTCTTACAACGTCTCTGTAACATTAAAATAACAACAACAGAAGACAAAAACAACAACAACAATAAAACTTTCAAGTGATGCTTTAAGTAGTGGATGCTCTATTGAACTACCATTCATCTTTAGCTTTTCCCTGTCAGCTTCTTTCACTGATGTCAGTAATTTTCTTTGCTTCTCACCCCACCTTTCTGCACAAAAGATGTTCAGAAAGAGATTGTGGTATAGTGATTTTATTCAACCTAGATGTTTGATTTCCACAGCTCTTTTGGATACAGCTTCCAAAACTTCTACTCTTCAGACAGAACAGAGAAAGGATGATTTAACTTTACAGCCTGCTGCCACAGCCATCCTGAGTATTGATGTTTTCTGCTGTATTTTCCCTTTCAACCTGCAGTACTCACATTGCTTATAAACTATGGGCCTTTTTGTCTCCCTCTGGGCTGTTCCTTCTTGGGGAACTTTGCTCTTGACTTGTCCCCACTCCGAACTGCTGCCCACCTGAATAACGTCAGTTACTGTGAGGAGAGAACAAAACATAACTTTGTATTTCTCAGAATCTAGATACTAGACAGAAATAAGCATGAACATAATATGCCACAGATATTATGCCTTCACATATGCTTTCCTTCAAGATAAGCTATAAGACACCTGGGGTACTCTGGATATAGATAAGAGGAACTGCATCAGAAAACAAGACTTGAGGCAGAGTTTTTAAGGGCATTTTTCTCCCTTTCTTTCTGCCAGATAGATAGAAAAAAGCAGGCAGTCATCCATTTACCACAGTGTCAAAGCAGCTGATGTCTTCAAGATCTGTACTGGTCTCTGCTGAAGTAATGGAAGACAAAAGCATCCTTTCAAGGTGCCAGATGCTTCAACATATTGAGATTTACCAATCACTTCACAGAGTAAGCATTCCTTTTTAGAGGTTTATGAACATGTGAAGGGTAAGGCCAGATATTTTGATCAACCAGTCTTATCATTTCCATAGCACAGCCAGACCACTACCTTGAAATATTTTTTTTTGCAACTTTTAGAAAGAGATCCCTGGAATCTACCACAAAACTTACTCCAGAGGTAATAGTTCCTACTAAATTTCAAGACAAGTTTTGTCTTGTTTTAACACCAGGAAATAGACCTTTTTCAGCTGGAATGAAGATCGCTCTACTCCTGTTTTTTTTTCCATTTCATGTAGTCACCCAGGCTTAGCTCAGGTCGCCTCTTAATTTTATTTTATTATTATTATTTTCTTTTTGGATAAGGTAAATAGGCTGCTGGAGTCTCTCAGCAGGGGGGATATTTCCCAGTCTTTCAATTATTCACATGGGATGATTCAATCCTCTCTGAATATAGTTCCTTCTTCTCTGAATATAGATATTCTCTGAATATAGATCCTTCTTCTGCTGGACACAAGTGATAGGTACAGGGTTGCAGTAGTCAACCTGCAGTACTGAAATGAAATAACAAGGTAAACTCACCCACTCATAATTATTTCAAATTCATTGTTTATATATCAAAGAATTGCACGGGCCTGTTTTAGCTACAAAACCATGTGAATAATCATGCTATTATCATCTACCATGAAGCCTAATTTCTTTTTTGAGGTGTTACTCCAGAGAGTATTACCATGGTCTTATCATACAGTGACCCTTTCTTCCCAGATATTTGAGCTTAATATTTCTTCATACTGGAAAATACACTACCAATTGTGTGAACAAGTTATCAGCTATCCAAGCAATCTGCCTAAGTAAGCTATCCTCTTCATGATTAACAAACTCTGAGTTGTTGTATTTGTAGTCAATACAAACCAAAGGACTTCCTTTTCCGTGTAGTTAATGCAACTCCTGAAAAGGCTTGGAACATGCACTAATGCTAATAGTACTTCTCTAAAAGCATACACAGTGATGAATGCAGCTCAACAGTTTCTTAACCAAAATGCACTACATTACCAGACATATGCAAAGACCAAATCCACATAAACCAAATTCTGTTTAAATATTAAAAAATAAAATAAAAAATAAAATAAAATAAAAAATAAAATAAATAAAATAAAGTAAAATAAAATACAAAACAGTGTCCCTGAGTAAAAAGATTGTACAGAGAGGATAATCCACCAAATGCAATGACAATAACAAATTTATTTATGAGTTGAGTGGCACTGCTGTTAATGTGATAAAATGTTCCTGACAACTATATGCCCAGAGCTGTACTGGAAGTTATGAAGACCAAGGGAGGATATTGAGAAAAGAAAATGTACTGGGTCAGTGGGGCTAAAGAGTAGGAAAAAGTATGTTCAGTCAACTGTGAACCCGCTGAGGGTAGCACCTTTAATCATCAATGTCCAGTATGTTGATTTTTACAAATGAAGTTTATAAGTCTCACAGAAAACAACAACAACAACAACAAACTTTATTTCTTAAACTTACTCTTGTGTTTTTAAAGTTTTTAGTACCAAAACTGATCAAATTTATATTCACTTCTCTAATGTCTTTATTTTCATAACTTATTATTTGGGAGGGGTTTGACATGTTTTATAGTTACCTTATTTTTTCCTTTAAGCTAGCTTGCACTTTGCTTTGAGTTTTGACCAGGTTGAATTTCTTGCCCATGGTATTTTAGATATCCAGTTAAAAATTATTAAATAGTTTGCTATAATCATTTAGGCTTTTCCAATTGAGTTCTGTCTTCCAGTTGACTTACCTCATAATTGTTTTAATCTTTGTTAAACTGACCCTTTTAAGTACCAAGTACCAAGACATACATTGGTATGTCTTTTATTCTGATTGCATACAGCAGTGAAATCAAGTTTTAATAATTTGCACCTAGGAAACTACTAATTTTCAGTTGTCTGATCAGGTCCTCTTTAACTGTCAAGATGAGGTATAAAACAGAATTCCTCTGTGTAAAATGAAACACTCTCTAAGTTAAAATATTGTAATCTATAATTTTTAGAAATCCCAAGCACATTTCATTACTGGCAGACAGAGAAACCCCAGCATACGTCAGGCAGATTGAACTCCTGCCCATTACCCTTCCCTTTTCCAGATAAAACAGGTTTTTTGCATTTTTATTTTATTTATTTCATACATATTATAGCTAGGTGCTTGAGGGCATTTATTATTCTGATAAATGCTGAATGAGAAAAGGGGGTGCTAGAGATGTAGATCAGCTGAATTTTGGAAACTTGGAGCTGAGACCTCACTCTGGACATTTTTGTTGTTGTTGTTGTTGTTTTGTTTTGTTTTGTTATGTATTCACAGTAGACTTTCATTTCACTCTCTTTGTTATGTGTATATGTGCTCTTGCCTTTCTCTCTGATTTCCCTGAAACTTAACAGCTGGATTACTGACAAGTCAGAGGTAGCTAACATGAATTATAAAACTAAAATGGGATACAGTTGTCAAAAGTAAATGAAATAAACATGCTAAATACCTAGGCAATTTAATTGCCTGGACCTGATAAGCTACATCTGTGGCTATTTACATGTGTGTAGGTGAATCAGTACTAATCATATGAGCGAGATCTTCAAAATTGTGAAGCATTAAAGTGATGAACTGTTGAAAGACTAGAATTTTTTTAAAAAGTCTTAATATCAAAAAAAGTAAATGGAGAAAGCTTGACACACACCTCTTCCTAGCTTCTATTCATGGAAATGGGATTCATGGGATATCTGCAATCTTGAAAGCACCTTGGAAAAAGAATCAGCTAACTTGGAGTTTTCAGGAGCAAATTCAGTCAAGCCAATTTAATCTCTCTCTGCAAAAACAGAGCAGACCTTTCAGTCAGAAGACACAAAGGATTTCTCAAATTTGAGAAGCTTCCATGTTGTTCTCATAAATGGCCTTGAAAAATGTAGTAATAGAGTAGCTACAACCATAATAGGATAAATAGGCTGATGACTGGAAAACCAAGGCAGCACTGTTATCAATACCTAAGTGATAGTACACCTATATAACGGCCTATTCTCAGACTAGTAGTTAGCTACAATAGTGGCCTATTCTTAGCTGAGAAGTACCAAACACTTCCTTTAGCAATGCTTATGAATCTGCTTGTAATATCAAAATCAGAGACACTAAGATTATATCGGGGGGGGGGGGGGGGGGGAAGGAAGGGAGGGGTGGGGGGAGTAAATTAAAAATAGTTTATATTTCAGTAAGGACAATACTGTATATCACTGAAAACAGTGACCATCTCCTGACCCCTGACTCCCCTAGCACACATATGCATGTCACCTAATGACTGAAATTTCAGTTAGAAAATTAAGACAAATGTCTTTTCAAAAAGAGTGGTAGGTATTGGAACAGGTTGTCTAGGAAAGTCATTGTCCCTGGAGGTGTTTAAGAAAATGTTGGACATGGTGCTTAGTTACATGGTTTAGTGGGTGATATTGGTGGTAGGGCGATTATGCTTGGACCAAATAATCTTGGAGATCTTTTCCAATCTTAATGATTCTATCATTCTATCATATCTATGAAACTGTCCTTCCTTACTTTGCTTGTTACTTTTACCACTTCGTTTTAAATGTCTGATGAGTGTTACTGCAAGATGAGGTATATGTAGGAACATAATAAACATAAAAAATATATATTATGAGAATAAAATAGTTGTAGGACAGTTTATCAAGTCTATTTTTCAGAAGTAATAACAAAGAAACTTGGGGGATAGGATTCTTTCTTCTAACAAGAATCATCATTTGGGATTTGTGAATGATTTTTATGAATGAAATGATGAAAATGATAGCTGCATTTGATAAATTAAACAGTTCTAAAATAATATCTACATATTTTTTAAAATATCAGGAAACCTGTGTACTGCTACTGTGTAAGCACCCCATTACTATCTGTAGAAAGCCTGTTCAAGAAGTATTTCTGGAAACTTCATTCAGAATAGAGAAAATTCTTCAAGACATCAATTACAAACGTAGCATCAGTAGCTTTTTCTGAGACTTGAGACATAACCTTCAGAGGACACTTACCATAATTGCCACCAGTAGTAACATGGCATTGTGTCCAAGAGTTATGTTCTTACCTTTGAGTCCTTTTTTTTAAGGAACTTCACGACAACTCTGATGCCAGGCCTGTGCTCCATTCAAATGCAAGAGGTCTCACTAGGAAGGTTTATTGGAAGCAGACTTGATTACAAGACAAATGCAACAAATAATGTTATTTTGGTTTCAGCTGATCTGGAAACAGATTTTCTCCAACTCTTGTTAGGATTTGGAATCAGATACATTGCTGAGAAAGGAATAATGTATAAACTTATACTGAAAACTGTTCTCAGAAGTCTGTAATGTTATCAGACTCCCAAAGTATAATTTCATGGTAATTTTATTCCATATCTACCATAGCTTAACCTCTCCACAATAGCTGATGGAAAGGAACGGGAATGGGAGCGGGAACGGGAACAGGAACGGGAAAGGGAAAGGGAAAAAAGGGAAAGGGAAAGGGAAAGGGAAGGGGAAAGGGAAAGGGAAAGGGAAAGGGAAAGGGAAAGGGAAAGGGAAAGGGAAAGGGAAAGGGAAAGGGAAAGGGAAAGGGAAAGGGAAAG
>CM021732.1:93598519-93718662 GCA_011075105.1 Heteronetta atricapilla
CGGAGGTGCTCAATGCCTTCTTTGCCTCAGTCTTTAGCGGCAATACCAGTTGTTCTCTGGAGTACCCTGAGCTGGTGGAAGGGGATGGGGAGCAGGATGTGGCCCTCACCATCCATGAAGAACTGGTTGGTGACCTGCTACAGCACTTGGATGTGCGCAAGTCGATGGGGCCGGATGGGATCCACCCAAGGGTACTGAGAGAACTGGCAGAGGAGCTGGCCAAGCCCCTATCCATCATTTATCAGCAGTCCTGGCTATCGGGGGAGGTCCCAGATGACTGGCGGCTAGCAAATGTGACGCCCATCTACAAGAAGGGCCGGAGGCCCCTGGGTGGACGAGGGAAAGGCTGTGGATGTGGTCTACCTTGAATTCAGCAAGGCTTTTGACACCGTCTCCCACAGCATTCTCCTCAAGAAACTGGCTGCTCTTGGCTTGGACTGGCGCACGCTTCGTTGGGTTAGAAACTGGCTGGATAGCCGGGCCAAAAGAGTCGTGGTAAATGGAGTCAAGTCCAGTTGGAGGCTGGTCACTAGTGGCGTTCCCCAGGGCTCGGTGCTGGGGCCGGTCCTCTTTAATATCTTCATCAATGATCTGGACGAGGGCATTGAGTGCACCCTCAGTAAGTTTGCAGATGACACCAAGCTATGTGCATGTGTCGATCTGCTCGAGGGTAGGAAAGCTCTGCAGGAGGATCTGGATAAGCTGCACCGATGGGCTGAGGTCAACTGCATGAAGTTCAACAAGGCCAAGTGCCGGGTCCTGCACCTGTGGCGCAATAACCCCAAGCAGAGCTACAGGCTGGGAGATGAGTGGTTGGAGAGCTGCCAGGCAGAGAAGGACCTGGGAGTGATGGTGGACAGTCGGCTGAATATGAGCCAGCAGTGTGCTCAGGTGGCCAAGAAGGCCAACGGCATCCTGGCTTGTATCAGAAACAGTGTGACCAGCAGGGCTAGGGAGGTGATCGTCCCCCTGTACTCGGCTCTGGTGATGCCGCACCTCGAGTACTGTGTTCAGTTTTGGGCCCCTCGCTACAAGAAGGACATGGAGGTGCTTGAGCGGGTCCAGAGAAGGGCGACAAAGCTGGTGAGGGGCCTGGAGAACAAGTCCTTCCATACGTGGCTGAAGGAGCTGGGTTTGTTCAGCCTGGAGAAAAGGAGGCTCAGGGGCGACCTTATCGCTCTCTACAGATACCTTAAAGGAGGCTGTAGTGAGGTGGGGGTTGGCCTGTTCTCCCACGTGCCTGGTGACAGGACGAGGGGGAATGGGCTTAAGTTGCGCCAAGGGAGTTTTAGGTTAGATGTTAGGAAGAACTTCTTTACTGAAAGGGTTGTTAGGCACTGGAACAGGCTGCCCAGAGAGGTGGTGGAGTCACCATCCCTGGAAGTCTTTAAAAGATGTTTAGATGTAGAGCTTAGGCATATGGTTTAGTGGGGACTGTTAGTGTTAGGTTAGAGGTTGGACTCGATGATCTTGAGGTCTCTTCCAACCTAGAAATTCTGTGATTCTGTGATATTCTTCATGATGGGAAAATTGAGATGGCATTTCTTTTCCTATAAAGTATGTATACTAGTTCAATAAGAAATGAATTTTGGCTAGTCCTATGATCTTAGTTTTGCATGAAATCAAATTAGATAACCCAAATGATTCTTTGTAGCCTTATGAACCCCTGAAAGGAATACAGGACATGGCATTATATGCATTTTTTATTATTTTTTAATTTTTCTGAAAAATAAGGTTTCTCAATTACTATTTGGACCTCATGGGAAATCCCTGAAGATCTTCTCATGGCTCCCCATCTGAGATGCATCTAAATAAGGACTGTCAACTACACTACAGAAATGAAAGCTTGAAAATTAGTTGTGTACTACTATCTATACTTTCAGAAGTGTAATTGACGGAGACTGTTCATCACTAGGACAAACGGTACTGCTTCCCATAGTCAGATGTGTTTGGCAAAGCTCAGTATCTGTGGAGACATACATAGTAATGACTTCAGAGGCACTGATGTATAAAGAATGCAACTCAGTTCCTGAGTTCATTTGGAGGGAATAAAATAAAATAAAATGATGTAATGCACATAGAAGCCTCATCATGTCCATGTGTCACAATTCCCACCCTCTCCACTGATGAAAGCAAACTCTATTATCATCATGAAGCAGTACAAAACTTTGATAATGTGATCTTTGGAATGTGGAGTTGTCTTTTTCCTTTCCTGATAAAATCCTATGCACTTGTGTGGATATAGGGAAGCGTAGTAGTGCATCTTAGGGAAAAAAAAAAAATATATATATATATATATATATACACTAAATATATATATATATATATATATATATATATATCTTACTGGTAAGTAAAAAGCCTAACTCTTTCTTACTAGCTCAACAACTGTATCAATTCAGTCCACAGAACTGAATTTCACCCACAGCAATCCCACTAGTCAATTTACTAGCAGATGTTGTTTTACAGGGAGATCTATTAAATTAATTTGTCCTTCATTAAGAGACACTATTTTATAAAGTTTCCCTGATAGCTTTCCAAAGCACACTTGTTCCCAATTTAGTTGAAGTTCAGTCTTTGTTATAATGTACAAAATACTTGGCTGCTAACAAAAATATATAGAAAGCAAGAAACACTTTTTAATTAATACAAAAGAAGTAGCTGTATTTTTAATAGTGGTACTGGGAAAAAGTCAGATTTATTTTTCCCCCTAAATTATTATTATATGTCTCCCACTGCTGGCATTTGCTTTGGAATAATTGTCCTTTTTCCAAAATGTAATGGATACATTTACCTTCTATACCTTCCCTTTATGAGCATTTATAAGCCTCACTGCACATACTTTATCCAACAGGTAAAGTTCTACCTTATAAAAAAGCAATTTAGCTTTATAGATTTGGCAATACTGAACACTTAGTTAAACGAAGGGTGCCTCACTTAAGGAATGACATATCTGAGAGGGCTTGTAATCAAAGCCTTAAGTCAGTTTAAAACCACCAGCCAGCACCCTACCTACGAATGAACATTAAGAGACATTTTGGCATAGTCTCATACTGGTGAGTGGCTGGAAATCTTTGCATATATGCTTCAATTTAGATGGAGAAAATATGGTGTATATCTTCAGGATGAATTTCTATTTGAAACTGTGTTTCTTTGTATAAGAAAACATTTCTACAGAAATTTGATGCATTATTTAGTCAAGTTTTAAGATACATTGCTTTCCAAAATAACAGACTTCAAAGGAAACATTTCTAAAACAAGATAGAATTATAATGAAATTTTACAATATTAAATGTTACACTGTCTGTAATCCAATTTTAACCAATTTAAAATTCACATACAAAAATTGCTTTAATTTGAAAGAGAAATTTCAGAAATATCTGAGAATAATAATTAAATGTTATATTTTATAATGATAATGAGATTAATATTTTATAATAACCTTAGGTTATATTATTTTAAGGTGGCAGAAAATAAAATATGCATACACTAGGGCATTTGAAGGTCACTTTATCAGCTATGCCGACGGTCATTTTTATAAGAACACTAACTGATTAACTCTAAAAGTTAATCTGTTAAACAGAACAAAAATACTTTTCACAACTTTAACCTTAAAATAAAACGCCTTTATTTTCATTTAGTGCACAGTAGTTTGAGTTATTTTGAAAAACTTTGCAATTATTCTTATTGTTCTTATTATTTAGTGTTAATTTAAAATTAATGAAACTTTGTTTTACTCTAAATGACTTCTGGTGTGTGTGTTTTTTGTTGTTTTCTGGTTTGTTTGTAGTTTGGAGCTGTTTTGTAGTTTACTGATAACTAAATTCAAAAAAGAACAGATGATCTTAGATCTTCCTCTTCAAGTAAGCTATCTCTCCTTACTATTGAAATGTTCCCTGAGATATCTAAAAGTCTTTTAGCTTATTTGTCCTGGTCATCATTTAGCTATAACAAAGCTGAGGAAATTTCTGACAACTCTCTGTTATTGTATTTTGTAAACAATTTATCTACCATTTCTTTAGAGCTGTTGTCACCCATAATCCTCTCTTGTGTACCGTTCACAGAGTGACCTTCATACTCACTGGCTCATCCATCATACAATGAACTTTCACGTTACGCCATGCTCATCCTTTCCTAGAAAGGAAAACCTTTGTCCACATCCCACTTTGTCATTCACTAGAGATTCTGTACTTGTGCAAATGTGTATCAGAAATGAAAAAAAAAGAGGAAGTGTAAAAGGACTGCTAGTTCAGCATCTTTGAAAGTTAGTGCAGATGGTTACCTTTAAGGCACATCTATTATTCTCATTTCCAGTGTTCTTGCTGATAAGCCACCTCCATTTGTGCTCCCCCCAATCGACAGAAGCTAACTAGTGAATCAGTAACAGTGCAGAACTAATTGCCATTTGAGAAATGATCTTTGCTTGGACTGCAGGATGTTCTGTGTGTTTGCCTCATGCCCAAATTTAAGAATCCCAATGAAAAGAGTTAATTTTTTTAAATCACAAGCAAACTTTTTAAATGAACCATGTTAAAGAACACAGATAAAATTATAATATATATATATAAATTGATAAAATTTGTTTTCAGAGTTGCTACAACCAAGGACAAGGGATTAACACTATGGACAAATTTATGTACAAAATCTTGTGTACTCTGGCCCTGAAAGGTTTCTCCAGAGAACAGGTTAACACAGTCCATTTCAGTGCAGTTCTATGCACATTTAATTTTTATTTCTCTCTGGTTTTATTGATATGATTGTGACATTTGACTAAAACTTAACGTTCACCTCTCTAACTGCTTATTCTTTATGCATATAGAACCAGCATCTTTTTTATAGAAATATAGAAATATTATAGAAAGAAAACTCTTTCTAAGAAAGAAATATTATAGAAAGAAATTCTTACTCTTAAATTGGCATAATGACATGGAATTGTGTGGCGGTTTTACTGAGGTGGGCAGCTGAGTTCTACCACAACCACTCTCTCACTCCCCCACCTCAAAGGAAAAGGGGTAGAAAATACAATGAAAAGGGCTCAAGGAGATAAGGACGGTGAGATTACTCAAAAATTATCGTAATGGGCAAAACAAACTCAGAGTAGGTTGACTAGTAAAATTTATTGCTTCTCTAGCAAGCTAGAGAAGTGAGTAACAAAGGAAAGAAACCAAAAACACCTCCCCCCTATTCACCTTCTTCCACCTCCTCCCCACAAATGGCGCAGGGAAATAGGAGAATGGGGATTGCAGTCAGTCTCTAACACTTTGTTTCCACCACTGCTTCACAGTCACTCTCTTCCCATGATCCAACATGGCGTCACTCCCATGGGATGCCATCCCTCCAAAATTGGTCGTGCCATGGGCCTCCCACAGGCAGCAGCTCTTCAAAAACTGCTCCAATATGGCTCCATACCACTGGGTACCTCCATCAAGAGCACACTGCTCCAGCACGGGTCCCCCACTGGCAGCAGCTCCCCCCAGGCCCCCTGCTCCTGCGTGGGCTCCTCTCCATGGGCTGCAGCTCCAGCCTGAGGCCTGCTCCTGCAGGGGCTCTCCATGGGCCTCAGCCTCCTCCAGGCCACATCCACCTGCTCCACTGTGTTCTCCTCCATGGGCTGCAGCATGGAGATCTGCTCCATGTGGGACCCTTAGGCTGCAGGGGGACAACCTGCTTCAGCACTGGCCTCTCTGCAGGCCAATGGGGAACTTTGACTCAGGTACCTGGAGCACCTCCTCCCCCTCCTTCTGCACTCTCCTTGGTATCTGCAAGGCTGTTTCTCAGTCCTTGCTCTCCCAGCTGCTGCGGAGCCACAGTTTTGTGGGGTTTTTATGTTTGTTTGTTTGTTTGTTTTTGTTTTTTTTGTTTGTTTGTTTGTTTGTTTGTTTGTTATTTGGTGTTTTCCTTTCTTAAATCTGCTCTCACAGAAGCTCAGACAACATTTCTTATTGGCTCAGCTCTTGGCAGTGTCAGGTCCCTTTGGATCCATCTGAAACTGCCCTTATCTAACATGGGGCAGCTTCAGGATTCGTCTCACAAAAGCTACACCTGCAGCCCTGCACTACCAAAACCTTGCCCTGTAAACCCACTATAAATAGGAAGTAGGTTATTGAATTCCTATGGCTTTTCATTGTTTCCTCAATAGTGTTATGATTTTTTTTTTTTTCTGAGATTTTCAGAAAAGTAAAAATAGTACATGTATAATACATGTATAATAATACATATATATGTATTCATTTCTTTAAATTATATATAAAATAATAAAGCAGGGAAAGACCCCAAATTCAGAAAAGGGAAGAGAATTATTGATCTGTATTTAAGGATAGCAAGATATATAATAATGTGCTCTATAGAAGCACACATATGTATAGAAAACTAAGTATTAGCACTGGTGTGTCAGTGACATTGACAGATAATGAATGTAAGTAGACTTCCTTATGTTTAAAGTTTTGTTTCTCTTGCTTCATGAAGATAGAATTGTACTTCCAACATTTTCTATTTGTTATTTATTAACATAATCAAAAGCCAGCAATTTTGCACTAAAAGTCCAATTTACAAAAATATTGTAAAATGATTATAAATTCTTACAAAAATTAATCATTCTTAAAATAACAACAAGAGACTTGGTGGAAATATAATTAGGCTACAGATGCTCTGTGAACATTTTTTAATTTATTTTTTTTCATTGCAGGTGACAGAGCCTTTCTACTTTATGTTTTAGATGAGCCTTTCTACTTTATGTTCTAGACTCTGTTGTTTTGCTAATCCCAGAATCATGGACGTGAACCATCTCTCTGTACTACTGAAATAAATAAATAAATAGATACATAAATAAATAAATTTGAATTTGAGTATGCATGTTTGTCAGAGGCTGTTTTGTTTGTTTGTTTGTTATTAGTATCACTCCTTCCTCTTTGGTCTGCTGTATATGGACTTCATAAGGTTTTGTGATATATGCTTGGAAAGAAGTACTCCTTTCTCCTTTTATGGGTAAATTATATAACTGGGCTTGCTACAAGTTCATAATAAACCATGACAGAGATTTGCAGAGTTAGAACCACTAAATTAAGTAAAATAATGTGAAGTAAGCATCTAAAACCTGTAAATGCCTTTGAAACATCTCTTTAGACTGCTGTTTTTGACATCAGGCAACTAAGAGGTGTTTAGTACCTGTAAGAGGAGTAGGTCTGATTCTTTTCTTCAAGATGACAATCACTTATGCCCAAATAAATGTTCACCTGTCAAACTTTCAGGATCCACCTCTGAGACTCAATACAATATAGTAAACCACTTTTATTCCTCATCAATATGGTTGTGGTTAAATTTCAGGATTACTTTCCCAATATATAAATACAACAATAAGACATTATAAAAGTACAGTGTATCATCTAATGACAAAATCTGCTTGACAATGTCAACAAAACCATCAGCTACTGAGAACATTAACTTAATTGTTGAAATATCTTTATAACTAATACACATCAGAAAGTACTTTATGACTGGGTTTCCATTCACTTACACAAATTGCATGGAGGGTGAACAATGGATAAAAATGAAAAACTGAAGGAAAAGACTTTGACAGAAGCCAGTTTTAAGCAAGAAAGAAAACCTCTTGCAAGGAGAGAATACTGCACCAAAAAGTTAGAGTTAATACTGTCTTTGCTGTTTTTCTGCCTTGTCTCTCAATCTTAAATCAGCTGAGCAGCAGCTTCCTTAGTGTGAAAAAACAGGGGGAGGTCAGGCGGAATGACCTCCTTGTTCTGTCTCCCAGTGGCCTGCCTCCCATTTACTACACCTTTTGACATACTTAAGTAGATATCTCTTTAAGTGTTCAGCCAGTAAAAGCAACTGAAGGACAAGCAATGGAAGGGGGGGATGGGGAAAGACATGTAAACTATAGGGCTTGAATATAAGGCATGTGCAACCTGTAAATGCTGTATCTTACTTCTTCATCCATCAGCAAACGTAGCCTCTTCCACATATTCAAAAAATACTTATTTAAAGTTTACTGCTAAACTACTACAGTTTTCAAATGGTCCCTGTCACAAACCATCTGTCAGGAGAAATATGTCATGTTTCAAATTAAGCTCCTCAGTTATATTTCACAGATTCTATTCAGATTTGTTAATTCAGAAGTGATATTTTGGAGGTTATTGAAATTAACTTGACCAATGAACTGGAGAGTTAGGAATGCTGGTGTGTATTGTACTTAATGAGTCCATATAATGTATATTTGAAAATTAAATTCATTGACTAGTTCTGGATTAATATACATGAGATTTGTGATAATGGGATCTATGGCTCTGAGAGTAGTATTTCAAGGCTGTTATGGAGAAGTTCCAGAGTTCTACAAAACTTTTAAGAGATTATTTCAATTTGGAAATTATACATTTCCCATCTCTTGTCATTATCTATTAAATAACAAGTTAAAATATTATGCTATGAAAATAAATTCTTAAATAATCATCAAATGCAACCCATGCACTTTAAATAATCTTGAATGTAAAGTTCATCATTCCAGACTCATAACATTATGATTAGGTACATATCTTTCTTTCAAGTTTAATTCCTTAGAATGACTTTTTTTTTTTTTTAATTTGAAAAAGCAAAATTGTCTTTAATTATCTTTTTCTGAATGTCATTATGCAGCTCCCCACCCTACATATTAACACAACTTTCCAAGTAGAAAAACTACATCTTTTCAATAATCAGCTATTTATTTATTACAAATAAATTCCTAACAAGAAGAAATCTCTTGGTAAACATAGTATTAAATTATTATTTATATCAGTTTAATGTGTTATTTTCTATTGCTGCATATATAGTTTTGTTTCTGAAATTTAAACTATGTAAAAGTACTGGGTCAGGTGAAAGAAAAAAGATATTAATTAATTTTTGTCAATTAGGTAAGCAAATATGAATGATAATACTAATAATACTAAGATATCTGACTTCAGATATGCTAATACTAAAAGAATTCAGAAAAAGTCAACAATGTCACTGGTATATTTTAAAAAGTAACTAATTCACATCCCAGAGATCTGCTAAAACCTGTTATCACATCAGAATATAAATCACATACAACTGTGACCCATCCTTACCTGAAATAAAGTTATGACATCTGTCAAATAAGCAGAACAGAAATCTGACCTGAGGAAGGGTAGACTGTACCCTGAATAACACCTCCTTCTCATTACCATTTGAGACAGAAGAACTCAGGTTCCCCCTCAACAAGTCTTTGCCTACCCTGAGATAACTAGATAAAACAAAATACATTTTTGTTCACATAGTGAAATCATAGAATCATTAAGTTTGGAAAAGATCTCCAAGATCATTTGGTCGAACCATCCCCGTATCTGTCACCCACTGTCATCCACTAACCCATGTCCCTAAGTACCACATCCAACCATACCTTAAACACCCCCTAGGGATGGTGACTCCACCACCTCCCTGGACAACCCATTCCAATGTCTGACTACTCTTTCTGAGAAAAAAATGTCTCCTAATTTCCAACCTAAATCTCCCCTGGCAGAACTTCAGGCCATTCCCTCTTGTCCTATAGCTAGCTGTCTGTGAGAAGAGGCCAACCCCCAGCTCCCCACACCTTCCTTCAGGTAGCTGTAAAGCACAATACAGTCTCCCCTGAGCCTCCTCTTCTACAGACTAAACAACCCCAGTTCCCTCAGCCATGCCTCATAAGACTTGTGTTCCAGATTCTTCACCAGCTTTGTACCACTCTTTGGACACATTTGAGGGCTTCAATGTCTTCCTTGTAGTGAGGGGCTCAAAACTGAACACAATACTCAAGGTGCAGCCTCACCAGAGCCGAGTAAAAGGGGATGATAACCTCACCGGTCCTGCTGGCTACACTATTCTTGATACAAGCCAGGATGCCATCGGCCTTCTTGTCCACCTGGGCATACTGCTGGATCATGTTAAGACAAGCATCGACCAACACCCACAGACCCTTTTCCTCTACACAGCTTTTCAGCCATTCTCCCCCTAGCCTGTAGCACTGCATGGGGTTGCTGTGACCAAAGTGCAGGACACAGCACTTAGCCATGTTGAACCTCATCCCATTGGCCTTTGCCCATCAATCTAACATGTCAAGGTCCTTCTGAAGGGTCTTCCTACCCTCGGGAAGATCAACACTTTCCCCTGACATGCACTGGCAAATATTATAGGCCTGAATACCCTGTTTCTTTCTCTGAAGTTAAATTTCTGGTAAAGAATAAATATGACAAAAGGTCCTACCTGGATCTGGTGAAAACCTTATTTTTTCAGAAATATATATATATATTATATAATATAATATATTTTAAGCAAAGCATTTCTATAATGATACATGGTTTAAGAATGATTTTAATAGAAGGATCGCTGAATTTCATGGCTGTGTGGTTAATTTGGATGCTTTGAAACAATCTTCTTTAGGAAAAACACTTAAATAATTTTTGTTTGTTCTGTGAAACCAAGCAGATGCATCAGCATAATACTGTTGCTGACCTACTGAGGCCTTCCAAAAGGAAAGTTGTTGTAGTTCTGAATCAGCTCATAGCTCAAGATCTCACATGTGGACAGAGGACCTATCAGTACACAAACATTCCTCTAAAATCACATCCATTTTGTTCTAATGGTCTAGATAGCTTGCAACAGTCTCTGCCTACACTTTATTCTCCAGCTGATTATTTCTCTTAGATATATCAGTTTCTGGAGAAAGGTAGAAAAATGGGTGAATCAGACCCCACATCCTTAAAAACCGTTTATGAAATTCTGAAATTATAGAGCATGATGCAGAAAAGCTAATGACAAGATAAATAATCTAAATACTGCTGTTGAAGCTGCCCCCAAAGTATTTAAAATCATTTTTATTGTGAACTGCCTTACATTTTGTTTGTATTAAAAGGATCAATTTAGGTTATGTTTACTTTTTAAACTTTTCATGTTGACTCAATCACAGATATTTTATTTATTTATTTATTTTGGTCCTGATTTAAGTAAATTTCCTTGCACATTTAGACAGTTCTGTTATACATATCTTTATCAAAATGTTATGTTAGTTTGTTTTTAAGGAGTAAATATTTTAAGACCAATTTACATAAGGAAGACACTAGTAACTTTTTTTTTTTTTTTTTTTTTTTCCAGTGTTTAACACATTTCTTAAACTAGTCTTCTGATCTTAGCATTTTCTCTTCAAAATGTGTCATTAATTCTGATTAGGGAGCTACTAGTAAAGAAAATTGAGTGTTAACTTTTATCAATCTGTATGAATAAATGTTAACCATTCTCAGTTAAAAGCTCTCCTTTTAGTTCCACTCAAGTGGAAACACCTAAAGCACTGCACACATTGGCAAATCATTCAGAAGATTAATGCACTTAGGCCTGTACAAAGAGTCAGAGATGTGTATTAGCATTATAGATTTTAATTTGAAATGATGTCAGTCTTTTCTCAGCTGCATTGTACTGCAAGGACTGCCATCTGCTTATAATAATGAATCTGACAATCCACGTAAATGTGATTTGCCGCTCCTTTTGCCAACATAATGGCCTGGATATTGATCCTAATGGTGGAGCAGTTGCTGCCATTTCATTCAATAGAAGTGGGAGGACAAGGGTGCAGGAGCGGAATTTCCAAGACTTCTGCTGGAATGACAACGAAGAACAGAGCTGAGGTTTTTTTCACTATAATAGGGAATTCAGATATCCTTTATCCTCTGTTTTGTCCTGGAATGAACCACAGAACTCGTGACTTCAAACATGAAACACAGAAAAGTAAAAGGACATTTGAATATCTCTTATGAAAAGGAGTACACAACAAGAAGGAGATATGCAAACTAAGCTAAAGGAACTACCAAATGCTCTTTTCATGTTTGTTCCTCTTGTTGATGACAATCGAGTTAGTAAAAGGGGGGGAAAAAATTTGTAATCATTTCCACATTTTAAGGCCAGTTTGGACTCTAGCAATGACTGTGCACTGTGTCAGGTGCAGTATTTTGCATCTTTCTCAGATTTCTTTACAAGTTCTTTCACCCTTTAAGAACAATACTCGATGACAAATGCTGACTGCCATTTAGAAGTCACAAATCTCAGAGGGAAACTTCTTTCCAGCTAATACTAAATGCATGGATTTAATGTCTGCAGTTTTTATCACTGCAGCGCAGAATTGCACATATCCTTCAGGAAAGCTTTTCCCCAGAATATGGAACCCATTTTCTCAGGAAGCACTCACACTCATAGCTGTCTAGAACAGAAATGAGGTGCTATTTCCCTAAGCTACAGCCATTATTATGTCTAAGTTGATTCTAACTCCACTGTTAAAGTGATTTGTGCAGGGCCCTACAGTAGCTTTATAACAGGGTAGATGACTGTTTCCATGACAGCTGGAAGAGGTAGGGATAGAAAATGCCATTTGAGGTAACTCAGTAGAGTTCAATTGGTACAAGACATAAGGTCAGCTGATTTAAGGAGTAAACTCTTGTGCCACTCAGGCTGATTTTGTTAACAAAGTGGAGTTCACAAATATCAGCATGTTAGCTATAAATAGATTTTAATCAAAGTAGTTAAAAGAAAAAGAGGCTCTTAATTTTACCTCAAGAAGTACCAAAACCAGACAATTTGACCTCAGAGACTGATATATTCATCTCCATGGCTATTTGAAGTGGTTGCTCACACCTATAGTCAATTTTTCGGCATACCAAAGAGTGATGTATGAAGAAACTTATATATAAATACATCTATATCTGTTTCTTTACTTCAAACAGTTTTAACTACTGATTTTTCAGCTTTCATTTCTAACCATATAGATTGTTATATTTATAAATGGAACACACACTGCTCATTTCAAGATATGCCCAGCAATCCATCATCGTCAAGTCACTTGATCTCATAGGACTAGAATTTCAAAAGTATTCTCAGAGTCTAAAACTATCTACAGATAAGAGCTGCAGTGTGCATGGAAATTTTCTCTATTATTCTATAAACACTAACCACTAATCCTGTTGATTTAATGTGGTACATCCTAGAATACCTTGCATCCTCTGACTTACTTGAAGGAATAAGCATTTACTGTTTATTTCCCACAGGACAGTGAGTGAACAAAAGCCCAGGCAGAGAACTTACATAAAAATAGAAGGTATGGAGGATATATATAAATATATATAAATATATATACATATATTATATATATGTATATATATATAAATATATAAATATATATATACATATACACACACACATATATATATATATATGTATAAAGCCAAAAAAAGATATCCAACAAACTTATACAAACTACAGTAAAAATTACCAGATCAGGAAGAAAAAAGAAAAACAAACAAACAAAAAAAAACAAACAAAAAAAAAAAACCACCTTATTCTCCTTTTATCTTTCATTGTATGATTGGCAATAATGAAAAACACCTGATATCAGTTAACAGACAAAAAAAAAACAAACTTCCTTTAAGCAAGTAGGCAAGAAGAACTTAGCATAACCAGAGAAAGGCATTATCCTCAGATATGTATAAAAAAATTAGGTGCATTAGTACTAATAACAGTCTCTCATGTGACTGACACAGTACATCTGAAACTGAAACATAGCTCAGAATCAGAAAGAAAATTGCTCTCTTATCTTCCTTCAAATGATTCCACTCCAGTGTAATAGCAGACAGGGCCCTTAGGTCTAACACTTGGTCCCCTCACACAGTGAATCTTCATTTTTCTACTCTGATGACCTGGTTTCTCACAGGTCTTCTCCAGTGGGTTCTTTGGGCTCTTCTTAGAGATGTAATGCCTCTAGTTTTCTTTTGTACAAACACTTTTTTAAGAAAGGAAAGTTCAGGTTAAATGAGAGAGAGAGAGAATTAAAATTAATATCAGTTCAGAAATCATTAGGTAAAACCTGTTTGCAATCAGACTGGATGCTTTTAGAGGTTGCAGATAGGATCTGCATGGCTCTTACCCTGTCTGGTTTGCAACTGCTACCCATATTTCATTAGTGTTCAAGTTACTATCAATTATCCAATACAAGAAAATATGCATATCTTTGATTTTGATTTAAACTTCTAAAATCCCTTGTCATAGGAAGAAGGGCAAGCATTTTGGTTAAGTACAAATCCAGAAGGCAGTAACTTGTATTCCAGTCACATTTTTTGAGGTTATAAATGTGTAATCTGAAAGCTACAAAATCTTGATTGTACCTTAAAAATATGCTATAGCAGACACAGTTTTCTGGGAAAGAGGAAGAACATCACAAGTTAAATAAACATCTTTAAATCTGCTGATTTAAAGATCTGCATGTATTAGTTTGGACATGTCTTTTATTTCTTTCAGAGTGGGGCAGTAATTCATGTACATGTGTGCACGTGTATATCAATAAATAAATAATCAATATATGTAGCCTATCCATATAATAGATGCCTGTTTATTGCTTGAGCATATACCTTAAACTGGATAATCTGACTTCAGGAAAGAACACTGTGAAAATTCCTAACATGGTGACAAACAAGATATTTCTTCACATATTCCCAAATCTTAAATTCAGTCCAAAAGAAAATAATATTATAGAAAGAATAAATATTCAGCCGTAACTAGAACAAGTTCAGCTGTACAAATACAAGTGATGTGAAACCCTTAGAATAAAGGTACCCTAACAAATCTGTCCCAGATGACAAGTGACTATTTAATTCAGCAGATTGTCCATGCTGAAGCAATACCCATAAGCACCCACGTCTCAAACTTTGTAGCTTTGGCAGCATCAACATAGTGCCCTTTTGAAACTCTTTCTAAGAAGTGAAAGAACTCCAAGAGACATAAAATTTCTGCCCTGCAAGTTGAAACAGAAATGTAGATTTCCTACCTTATGTGGAGCAGAACAGGGTCTGGATTTGTGTCAACTCTGATCTCTGCCAGCAATACCCTTAGGGGCCACAACTGAATAGACTTCACTTGTCTGACAGGAAAGGACTTCAATTTGGAGACACCTTTCAAGGCTTCTGTGCAGGAGAGTTATGGAAAAAAGAAAATAAAAATACAGTTTTCAATTGTAATTGGCATTTTTTGTGATGTATCAGTAAATGAGTGGTATACGATTACACCTCCCAAAGTGACTCATCCAAGCCCTGCTCCTCTTCTTCAATTTAACAATATCTCCATTTTTGTAATCACAGTTAAAAATGCTGAGTGGGAAGTGCCCTTTTTTGAGTTTACTAGTATGAGCAGCCAGAAAGACTTTCTTCAGGAAAAAAAAAAAAAAAAAAAAAGGAAAAAAAAAAATGTTTGTCAGTGTTTCTTAATCAGCAGAAAGGGAGCAGCTGTCAGCCTGCTGGAATTCAGAATTTAGATGAGCTGTGAGGCCACACTTCTGCTGCCCTGCATCTGGTTTGGAAACAAAGAACAACCTGTCTTTAGTTGATCTCATCTTGTAAGTACAACTACTGCATAGGTAATTAAAACTCCATGATAAGGGCTTAATTTTGCATATCTTTTTTTCCTACTGACTCTTCCAAAGTTTAAGTCTTCTTCCCAGATGTAATAATAATAATTTAAAAAAAAAAAAAAAAAAAAAAAGTGAGGAAACCTGAACTTATTCTAATACTGAGTGGAAGTGAGGTAATTTTTCTTTTTTGGTTCATTTCCTAGAGAATATGCTGTGGCTTACAATACCTTAAATATATATATATATATATATATATATATTAATATTTTACTCTTGAAAGAGGAAAAGTAATCCTTCCCTTCCTCTATATAATTGTTTCAAGATTCACTTTCTTTGTGAAGTACATGATCACTAATGGCAGTGTTTTTAAGATGTCCTTCAAAAGAAGAGGTCCTGGAACGTATTGGTGTTATTTAATTAGAGTAGTATTAGTTTTGCTCTATCTTGTATGCACTATGAGTTCAGTTGTACTGTCTGTAAACTGATGAATAGAGAGTACCACAGAGATGTAACTACATGGGAGAATAAGAATTCTCCTGCTCTCTGCTCCCCATACCATCTACGATAAGATAATTCATCTGCATCTACATCTAGAGAAATCAGCGCAGACAAATGCTCTGTGACAGGTACTCATATTCATGGGCAGCAAAAAAATTGAAGGGATAGACTGTTGTCCTCCTCTCTAGCCTGAACATCACATAAGATGAAAATAACCTGATCCTTTATAATTTCATCCCATAAACTAATTCTATGGACCATGGATTTTGAAAGCTTGTAAAATCCAAAACTGCAGAAGGAAGGACATGTGAATATGACACTGTACATAAGATAAAGTCAAAAATAATATATTTTTTAAAACAAGTATAAAACAGTTTGTTCTTTATTTTAACACTCCTGATTCCTGATTGATTTTCTTCCTCTGTGGTTTTGATGAGTGCCAAGTAAATAGACATCTTACTATCCAGTAAAGTGCTTCTGTTAAGGAATTTATACATTTTCACACAAAAACACTTAAAGAAATGAATAAACTTCCCAGTAACTTAGTTAACCAGTTTCCTAGTTGTGTCTTTGTTTTACTTCATTTTTAGTTTTTCACTTTTCTTTTATGCTTAACTGTCAAGTAAAAGATAAGCCTGTCATACTGCCTGAATAACAAAAGAAATACAATTTTCTTACATTAAATTGTGCTGGACTTGTGCCGCTGTTAAAATTAAATTTGTCCAATACCAGTTAGCTGCAACAAAAATTTTTACAGCAATAGTTGGCAAAGAGAAACGAGCTTTCTGTTTTGTTTTGTTTTGGCTGGTTTTGTTTGTTTGTTTGTTTGCTGGTTGGTTGCATTGGACTGGGTTTTTGTGGCTTCATTTTCCTGAAACAATGGCAAGAATTGACATTGCCTACTCAGGGTAGAAAATAGGCTGTCAAATAAAGCAAGACAAATGTGATGTCCTGACTGATTATTTCCTTAGATACTAAATCAATGAGCTTATTATCACAGCAATTACATTACTAATGTAAACAGATGCTATGTGTAGACAACTGGTTAATAATTAGGTAGGCAGAGTGTTCTATTTTTTTCTCTTACAAAAATAATAAAAATAATAATAACCAGGAGCATGTTATATTACAAACATTTGATCTTTAGTTCATTTGTGTCAGTTAACTTCATACATGCTGTATAACATGATTTTACATGTAGAAGAGATGTACTGTAAAGAAATAGTAGTTTTCTTCTTAAATAAATTGTATTACCTTTATTATTGCCAGCATTAGTTATCTTATTTATACCAACAATCTGTAATAAAAATCAGGGATTCTGAAATAAATAAACAACTCTACAATTCTGCTCAAATCTGCCAGTTTAGTTTCAACATCTGTTACGCAGTTTATAATAAAATCAAAGAACAAAGCAATATCCTGGACAATGGTTAAAATTATTTTCACATACCTTATCTTGAACTTACAGTCTATTCTTCTATTTCATATATAGTATCTTCTACATTTCTAAACAGTTCTCAGCTCTGGTCATTATATATGTGCTTTAGAGAAATCTGGTATGCCTAAAATAAATCATTATAAATATGCTATAAATGCTATATATAAATGCTATATATATATATATATATATTATTATATATATATAATATATATTATATAAACAACTCAAACAGCTCTTAAGCTTCTATGATCAACTTTGTGTTCAGGTTATGTATGTTCAGCCAAAAGAGTAATGGGGAATCAGCATAAATTGGTATGTGAGTTCTGTAAGACAGGACTGTTACCAGTATTTGACCTGATGGAAGGATATTTCTACACTAACTTTGAAGGTCTTTGAATTCAAAGGAGACTAGCAAGTACTAATAATGAAGATATGGATTCAGTCCAGATATAACAGAGATCGTGTCATAAAACAATTTGTCAGATGTTGTTTCACCAAGTGCAAAACTTTTCAGGGGAACACTGATAATTTCACTGATAACTTTCACCGAGGAAAGTTTTTACTCCACTGAATGCAGACAGTGAGAAGCTTCAGCAATATTTTCTTTCCCCAGACTGGATTAAAAACAAATGGCAAAAAAAAAAAAAAAAAAAAAAAAAAAAAATCCTGCAAGTTTTCTTTTCATCACTATTTTTGAACAGTGAAAGAAGAAGCCATATTTCTCCCCACTCTCTTATTGAAAGAATTTACATGGAAAATCTGCTCATCATCGTGTTAAATTAAAAACCTCAACTATTTTCTAAGGCATTTTTGAAGCAGCAAGACCTTTTCTGAGCTATTTAGGAAAGCTCATTAGGAAAACTGCATTTTTTATGTTCTCTGTGTTCTATAAATAGCTGGGTAGTAATTGAAAATGACCAAAGAAGAAATAATTTCCCAAAGGTCTAGGTTAAGTACACTATGAGTTTGAAAAGCAAAGAATGAGACAAAAGTTCCTTCTCCAAGTTTTAGCCATAGGACATTTCCCTCTGTGAGCATTTCAATAGTTTATTTTCATGAGATATTACAATGTGCTAAATTGTTTGGAAGCAGATCACTTAAGATATTTGCATTCTGCAAATCTATTACATATAGACGTATATACCAACAATATCAAAGTGCATGTTGCTGGTCTGGTGCTGATCTGTACCACTGGAAGGAGAAATAGCTGTCACTACTGCATCACTGGAAAAAAATGGGTACAGGATTAACCTCTTAGCAGCAACACACTTGGAAACTCATTCACAGGCAGTGTATGAGTTTTAGCCTTGTCACTTAAATGCCAAAATATATTTTCCCTGGAAAATATTCAAAACCATTTTTCCTTTGTGAGGACTTATTTCCATTACAGATTTCAGTCCTAGATGTTTATGTTCATATGTATATTTTGTGGATATAAGTTGGCATTTTTTTATTCACAAATATTCAAATCATTTTTGTTAAAGTTTAAAAAAGTCTTCCTGATCCTACATAGGGATCAAGTAGAAAAGTATTTCTCTTGCTATTCTTTTTAATATACATTTTTTTTAATAATTATACATAGCAGCATCTTTATAGTAAAAGCCTTAGAAAAAAATCTTTTCTAAAAATTTTTATACCTTGTAGGAAAAGATACCATATTTTACAGACAACAGACACAGATGATAATTTTTTCCTTTAAGAAATTGCAGTAGTTATTTATTTCTTCTAGAAGTCAGTAATAAATAGGATAAAGGTTTTTAGTTTTGTGGGTTTAATTTCTTTTAAAATTGTGTATTATTACATTGGATGTAATAAATCAAATGGTTTGCTATCTCATCCACTATCCAAGTAGTTCTATTGATCAGTGATGAATGAGTCCCCAGATTGCCTACTGTGTGCTCTATTCATGCACACTGGAATGCTTGTTTTAGCTACGCTTATTGTAGAACTGGAAAAAAAAAAAATATATATATATATATATATATATATATATATGCAGGTGTGAGAAAATTAAGAAGTTTTGCCAAAGAAGGTCAGAACCTTAGATGTGCTGAACTCCAAAATACTCTTATAAATAGACTTAAGGTGTGAGACATCTGCCTTTCATTTTCTTGCTGTATCTTAACTCATACAATTGTGAATCAAAAACTAGAGGTATTTTTAAAGTTATATCACATACCGAAGAACAAAAGGAAATCTTAAATCTGGCTCAGGCATTAATGGTAAACATTTAAAATGGGAATATTCTTTCATTTCTTTCATTTCATCATACATATGCTACTCAATAACGTATTTATAAAAATAAGTAGAACTCCATTTCCGCAAGGCTGTTTTTCTACTTAGTTCTTTCAAACTCTTCCAAATGGCTTTAGCTCATCACCACTCATGGCATTATAACTTCTGTGCAGCACTGAATGCTCTTTGTGTTCAGGGATGACATACCAGGTCTTGTAAATGACTCAAGGCTGAGCAATGTTTCAATCACACATTTGCTTAAGTATATGCAAAGCAGACAAATGGCAGAGAAGCTGATTTTGAAGAAACATAGCTTCAAGAGAGTTAAAGTGCTTCTCACTTTGACATACAGGTAAATTCAATTTAAACTTTTAAAAGAAGAAAATGAGAGAAAAAAAAAAAAAAAAAAAAAAGTAGTGCTTGCTCATCACTTTGAAAACTTAGCTGTTATTAGATTCTTAAAAAGGGTTTTAGGAAATAGATGCCAAAGTCTTATCTCTCATCAGTCTTTTGCTTTCCTCTGTTATTTACAGGGATGGGGGAGAAGGGGGGGAGAAGGGGGAGGAGGAACGGGGCGGGGGGGGGGGGGGGGGAGATAACAATAAGGGAAAAGAGATCCTAGCTTTCATTTAAATGGCATTTGCATTTCTAAAATTTTCTAAATGACATGGTGTTCAGAAACTAATTTCAGTAATCCAGGTGTAACACAAGTCTGTTTTCATATTACAAGAATAGTAACAAAAATAATTTTAACATCACACATCATGTTTAGCAAAATACGGAATGGAAGTCAGAATCCCCTGAGCTTTACATCTGCCACTGCACTTGTAACCTTTTCTAATGAAAATCTCTCCCACTCTCCTTGAAGCTTCAGGGCAGATTTTGATTCCTGAGCTTGCCTTCCACCCTTGCTCTAGTGGAAATCAAGTCAAATAATCAGTAGGTGCTCATGGAGCCACAACCACAAAAAAAAATGAAAGCCACTTATAAAGAGAGTCATAATACAATTTTTCCTAGTGTGTTTGATAATCTAGGTAATAAATAAAGTCCTAATTTGGAGAACAGTGTTTTATGTCTTTCAAAGTTTGTGCCTAGATTACCAACAAAGCCTTGGTGCACTTCCTATAACAACCAAAAGATGTTCGCAGTCTATTGACCCTCTGATATAATCAATGCTAAAAGCAGGACTGACAACACAGATTTTTTTCTAGAATGGTTATTATTATGATTCTTCCTTTACATGACTTGCATTGGGTCACTGGTTTGGGTTAAATTTTTCTGGTAAATATCTAAGATTCTTAAATACATAGGTACAACTTTCTACAGATAAGGTATTTTGGGCAATTACTTTCTGAAGGAGACATTGAATCAGAATTGGCTAAAATTCTTGTATTTTTATGTTGTTGAGAAAATAATTTCACTATGCAACCCTTAACAGTTAAGTTTAAGCATACACAGATGCAGTAATTACTAAAACAAGGAGCAAAATTCATTCCAGATAGTCATTATGCTAGATCTTTGAAGGCTAGATAGGAAATGAGTGTAGTCTCTAATAAAGTGTTTACAAGCCAATTATGAATTTTGTGCATTTCTAGACTGGAAAGACTGGCTACTATACTAAGCCATTCACACCAGCTAAACAGTATTATGGGTACATAAAAATAACAAGAAATTGAAGTTTTCACCGCAGTACTGTATATTAGTGTTCTAAATTTAACATAATAAAGTTGTACATATTTTGCTGTGTTTAACAGGAATAACTTTTTTGCCACTCACTGATGTATTACTTATTGATTGATCAGAAGAAGTGATACCTGAAACCAAGTCTTTCTCAAATTATCCATCTTTGCTACCACTGAGTGAGCAAAGAACAAATGATATTGCCCTATCTGAAATGATCTTAAATTAAATGATCTTAAATTAAAATCTTTGCTCAATGTTCAGAGCACTCTGGAGAGGATTAACTGAAATTTGAAGCAGTGAATGCCAGTTACAATGCAATGTACAGTCTACATACCCATTTCCTTCAGAGAATGCTGAAACACAGAATATTAAATGCAACAAAAAAGTCATTACTAAAATTATTCTAGATTTCCACAGCATTTTTCTCCAGTTAGGACTAGTGAACCTCTGGACAAGTAAAAAGACCAGTAAGTAGCCTTGGTTACGATACCAATTTGTTTTGTAGTTTCAGACAATTTTGATCTGCACATTATGATTGATATTCATACTTTCCCACATTTGTATGAAGATGACACAATGAAAGTTGCTAACCTGAGATAAAATTGTTGCCACTTTGCCAGCCTAGCAAACAAACTTGTTCTGTGTTAAAAACATATCTTGAATCAGAAGGAAAAAATAAATATAAGGAGTTCTTTTTCTTATGTTATGTTCTTCAAGTATGCTTAATCAATACACAATAGATTGCAAATTTCAATTACTAACAAATGCACAGGCTGGACTCACACATTTTATAACCCTCAAAACCCCTTAAAAATAGTTAAGTACTAAACAATTTCCTTAGCCTTACTACCCCTTATTGCCTTGATTCTTTCTCCTCTTCTTTTTAAAGCCAAAATCAAAATGTTTTGTTGTGCTGATCTTATTTTCATTGCAAATTACTTTCAAGCTGATTTCAAAAGCCGTTTTAAAGTTCTAACGTTAGTGAAAAGCAGCTACTGCACAATAAAATCCTTGGGAAGAAATGTGATTTATGCAGATGAGTTTGTTAACAAAATTTACACATAAATGAGAACATTTTTTTCCATTCCAGTTGCTATTACAAAGAAACATTGGGAAGTAAATTATCTGTAGAAGAGTACAAGATAAAAAATGTATTAAAAGTTGTAAGAACGAAATTGAAATGTCAAACATAGTTACTTATAAAAAACAGGTGATAGGATCCTTGTAAGCTACCTATTAAAAAGAGTAATCAAAGTGAAATAAAATGACTTCAGTTCTCCTACTAAACTTAGGTCTCAAATTCTCCACAGGTTTATTGCCTGTTTGCAGGGTTTCATTCACTTTTAGGAAGTTGGTGCTTCCAGAAAGTTAGGCCAAATATGATAAGACTCTTTATTACCCACATCCATAACATACAAACTCTGTTACAGGTTTTAGCAAAACCCAAATAAATGCTTCTCTGCACTAAGATTTTATGCATGCCAAAACTGGGAAGCCAAAACTGGAGGAAGAGATGCTTATTGACCAAGGCACTCCTGGATGCAGGATGCTTCTTCCTCAGGACCTCCCTCCTATGAACCCAGACTCTTTCCCCACACCCCATCCCACCACCTCCGATAGCCTTCTGGTGGGGTGGCAACACCTCCCGCCCAGTCCCTGAAGCCTTGGGACAATAGGGTTGGGAGCATAAAGCATAGCACTGTGACCAAAGCCTCCTGACTGGCTGGCAGGCCTTTTCAAGCTGATGAGAAGCAGGGCCACTTGAGCTGGACACGGTTGGCTTATCAGTTCCTGACAACAAACTGTGTTTGGTACGTGGTGCATTCATGGGCAGTGTCATGCTTTTTTCCGGAGCTGTTCTGTCTTTCCCTAGGCCAGCTTCTGACTGTTGTAACAGGGCAACTGTGTGGGGAAATCCAACCAAGCAAAAAGCTCCCCCCCCCCATCCGGTGATTTCTCACATTTAATTACTTGATTTTCCTTTCCTGCAGTCAGGAAGAAAATGGAATTACATCACGCACCATGTAGTCTCAGAAAAGGACTGATTGTTTCTAATAGAGCCACTGGTGACAGGCACAATACATGTGCTCCTTGTTTCACATAGGATATTAGATCCTCCAAACAAGTCTGAGTGCTCCTGGTTGGAAGACCTTCAATAGGAAACAAAGGGGACCAGGTTTCCCCTGTGTCATTCCCAGCAACCCACGAAAAGGAAATCTTCATTTAGGCACACTTCATCCTTTATTATTCTTTTCAGACATCTTCCAAGATTCAACAAATGGTTCTAAAACTACTGTTTTACCACATGGGATTTGTGAACTGTTACTTTAATCTGCCCATCAAAAATCAATTAAATGCATACCTCTACAATTTCATGAAACCACAGATATGCTCATTTGTAAATTTATAGTCACTAAGAAATATGTGATGGGTCTGTGATACTTAGTTCTGCAGCTGTACTGTAATGACAGTTAAATTAGGTACATTTCCCACAGGCAGATTAAGTATCTTGTGCAGATGCTCCAGTACTGTTGATATTATTGTAAGAAAAATGTAAAAATGGCCATGTTTGATCAGACCAATGGCACATCTTGCTCAGTGCTGAATGTCTAATAGCTGTGCATGAAGGACAGCCAGGGAGAAGTATGGGTACATCAAGTAATATCCTTCCAGAATACAGTATACCTGTTGTAAAATACATAATAGTGCTGCCCCAGAATGCCTTCTCCACATGCAGTTATTTGTCACCAATGACTTTGTGAACCAGAGTATTTAATAGCCTTGGATGGACTTCTCTCTTATCCTATCTGCCTTGGCATTACTGGCATGCTCAGGCCCTGTTGCAGCTGTTACTCAAAATGCCTAAAAATGCTTTCTTCAAGATCTCCCTATCTCAGGGAAGATGCATGCCTGAGAATCACCTGGACGCACCTTTCTTCCCAGAAGATATTCACTCTCATTATTGCGAAAACTGGAGTTCAATGCTTGTGCTTCTAAACATGGTTTTGAGGCCTGAGAAGTGTTATTTCTTCCAGATACTGAAAAATGAATGCATACTAGTATAACAAGTGAAAGGTCTAAAGGGGAGAGGAGTAGCTGAGGTCCCTTGGTTTGTCCAGCCCAGAGCAGAGGAGGCTGAGGGAAGGCATCATGGTGGCCTGCAGCTTCCTCACAAGAGGAGAAGAGGGGCAGGCGCTGAGCTCTGCTCTCCGGGGACAGTGACAGGACCAGAGGGAATGACATGGAACTGGGACAGGGGAGGGTCAGGCTGGGTGTTAGGAAAAGGTTCTGCACCAAGAGGGTGGTCGGGCACTGGGACAGGCTCTCCAGGGCAGTGGTCAAGGCACTGAGCCTGCTAGAGCTCAAGAAGTATTTGGGCAAGGCTCTCAGACACATGGTCTGATTTTGGAGTGGTCCTGTGTGGAGTCAGGAGTTGGACTCAGTGATCCTTGTGGGTCCCTTCCAACTTGAGATATTCTATGATTCTATGAATTGTATCAGGTGAGAATTGTTCATTTATGACATATGTGGACAGGAGGCCACAGAGCCAGACCACATCAAAAAGCAGGACCAGAATGTAGTCACAATCAACAACAGGGTACGGAGCAACACTTAGGGCAAGCAGACTTGAGACAGAGACCATAATCAAGACAGGACATAAAGAAGAGCAGAAGGTGTCAGCTGGTGATACATGTGAAATAACTGGACCATTGCTTCCCAGATGATCATGCAGGTGATTTTATCACACAAATGCTTATTGCTCTTAATAATATTAACATATTATATTATTCCAGTTATTTGTTTCACATAAAAATAGGCCTCTAGGACTGACAGTGTCTAAGGTATATGTGCTGTCTTCCTGCACTAAGAGACAAAGAAGTCTCTAAGGTTTTACTGACAACTTTTGGATTCAATATTAATGAACATCGCAGTAGGAGTCCATATGGCTGGTAAGGCCTGAGCTGGAATTCATAGGACATCAGTCAGTGTACTGCAGGAGTCAATTCTTATATATATTTTTAAATAGAGTTTGTTTTAATGGTATATTAAGCCACTGGTGTCAGTAATGAAGGAGAAAGGAGAGATGTGCCTGATCAGATCAACTAAGCTTTTTTAATGTTTTTTAATTATTTGTTTGGTTGTAGACTTACATTACCTAACAAAAGAAAAATATATTTGACTGTTATACATTCTAATTACTTCTTTTATCTCTTCTCTGCTAACTAAAAAGTAATCTTTTAATGTTTTAATTCTGAACTGGAATGAAACAAGGAATTTTCCCATGTCAAAACTAGTGTCTGCTTTCATCACTGCAATAAAATCTCAGTTTTATAAAAAATAAATTTTTAAAAAAATCCAAATTTTCAAACTAATAGTACTCTCTAGAAGAACAGAATGCAGTGAAAAAGGCATATTAAAAGAAGCTCTGAGGTTTTAAAGGCATTTCTGAAAAAGTAGGCTTAACACAAATGCACGTTTGCCAGAACTGGCTGTTTTGCCTGGGGGGGAAAAAAAATGAAAGAAAGAAAAGAAAGAAAGAAAATAAATTTGTTTTCTGATATTTGTTTTCTGGCAATATTATCAGTCAGGAAAAGTGATTCTGACATATAAAACATACAGCGTTGAACCCAGAACACAGAAATGACCATATTTCAATTTGGACCTCTACTCTGGGCTACCTACAATGCAGTCTTTTTAGGTACATATACCAAAAACAAAAACAAAACAAAACAAACAAGAAAAAAAAAAAAAACTGATTAGAGTTGCTGATTAACTGAGCTGGAGAACTGCTTGTTAAAGCATTATCACTTTCCTGGCAGCTGAGAAGAAGTTGACAAGTAGGTATCTATGTCAAAAAACTGTGCCACAGCCATGCTGTGTCCAAAACTATAACACAGGTAAAGAACCTGGCTGAATATTGCATAAAAGTCAGAAGTCCAAGCCAAGTGTTTAACAGTATTAGTATACAACTTCTTCTGGTACAGATGAATGTTCAAATGAAGTGTGCAGTGGCTTGATAACCCATAGTTTTCAAGCAGTTTAGGAGATGACACTTCACTACATCTTAAAGGGGAAGTCTGTTGAATACAGTGAGCAAAACCTGTAAAAAGAAAAATGCTGACAAGCAAAAGTGATGAAAACACATTACCTACTGTGGGGAAAGGCTGGAGGTTGTGACTCTCCGTAGAGTGGTGGAGGAAACACAAAACATCATGTTATCCCAAAAGGGAAATTGACAGCATGAGCTGGAGAGTCACAAGATGTGAGAATTCATTAAAACTTGTTTTAGCTGCTCTCCCTACAAGTCTGTGCAACTAGGATACAATTGTATTTATCCTGTGAATGAGTTGTCTCAATAAACTCAAAACTGGTGTCTCTTGAAAAGCCATGATTTGGACTACTCCTTCAGTTCGCACTTTACCAAACAACCTTCCAGTCAGCATATTAAACATCAGATACAAGGCTAAGTTCATTCCTTAAGTGCATTTACTATGTTTAATTTGAACTGACTTTTGTAACAGTGGTCCATAGGGTAATGTGTTGAAATACCATTAATCTCCAAAAGCTGTACTAAAGAATCCCGTGTTGAGATAGTCACATAACTGGCAGCAGCACCAGAGCTTCTGAAATATAAAAATACTTAGCTTTACATATGAAAGCTGGCAGTATGACCCTAAACACCTGTACTGGGTCTAGCTGGGATGGTAACTTTCCCTGCAGCAGCCCATACAGTGCTATGCTCTGCACTTGTAGCTAAAACAGCAGTGGTATCACACTGGTGTTGTGTCTGCTGCTGAGCAGTGCTGGCACAGCATCAGGACTTTCTCTAGCCCTCCTAGGGGGTGGGCAAAAAAAAAAAAAAAAAGTGAGAAACATCACCAGGGCAGCTGACCCAAACCAACCAAAGGGATATTCCATACCATATGATGTCACACTCAGCAATAAAAGGTGGGAAAAGGAGGAAGAGGGGTGGGGTGGGCTCTCGTTGTGAAAACGTCTGTCCTCCTCTCCGAACACCGGCTACGTGCATTGAGGCCCTGCTTCAAGGACGTGGTCAAGCATCGCTTATTTGTGGGAAGTAGAGAGTAATTTTTTTCCCCTCTGCATTTCCACATAGCCTTTACTTGTTTTGTTATTCCCTTTCCCCCTTCCTCTTCCCCTTTTCCCTTTCCTCCCTTTAGTTGAATTGTTTAATTAATAATAATATTGTTAATAATAATAATATTGTTAATAATTGTTTAATTAATATAATATTTCCTTGATAATATATTTCTCTCTTTATTAAAATTATCCTTATCTCAACCCGTGAGTTGTTTTTTTCCCTTTACTTCTTCCCCTCCTCATCTGAGGAGGGGGAGTGAGAGAGCGGTTGTGGTGTTCAGTTGCCTAATACGGTCAAACCACCACAACACCCATGAGCTATTTTAACATGCATATTGCTATTGGATGGTGTAGGCAACTTTCTCAGCCCCCCCTCAAGTAAATGTTATTTTCACGGTAATGCATAGCTTCAAAACAACATCAAAGGGCACAGTTTTTCCTGGCATTTAATGTAAAGCTGAAATTGATATGTTTGAAATGCCAGGAGTAAACACAGATACTGGGCTTAACAAGTAATGAAGACCATACATCCCAGACTAACAAAGGTAACATCAACTCAGTGCTTGAGCTAGACACAAACTCAAACTCATGTTTCCTGGCTACTTGCTTTAACCTCTAGACAGCACTGTTTTCCCATGATCACAGAAGAACTCTGACTGTATTTTTATTCGGTGTTCACATATAAAGACCATTTGTTAAGTGCCCATTTCAACACACAGTGAAATGGGCAAGTTCAACTTGACTGAAGTCTTAAAGCTGGTTTGACACATATCAGTTGAGTACATTAAAAAGGAGACTTCAAAATTGAGGGATTGTTTTAAGTGATTTAAAAGTAACCTCTAAGCCACCTTTGTTGCTAACAAGCTGCAGAGGATTAAAATAAAAATAACACATTCTTAGCTAGTTTGCACTTCCTGTTCAAAGAGCATGTTCATCTTTAATCTTAACTCTTTATCTCCAAAATTTTGAATGGGGAAAAAAGACAGAGACTATACCAGAATCCTTTGCTCTATCAACAGATACATGGGAATTAGAAAATAACCCTCTGCTCATTTGCCAATAGCCTTTGCAAGTCACCTAATTAGATGATTAAGTCATTAAAGGGATATGCACATCTGAAAAGCCTCTAGTCAGCCTCTGAAATCAGAGGAGATAAAGACAAGACTCTTATTTCTTTTTTCTCTTACACTGAAAAGGTAATTAATCCATTTAACTCTGCCTAGCAGTGCTTTTCTATAGTAAAAAGGAGAGACTGAATCAGGATAGCTTTTCAGAAACACTCTTTGAAACACCAGACTGACAAATGCCTCTTTCTTTTGCATGCCACATGAAGAGGTTAGGTTTAGCTGCCAGTGGTCAAAATTATTTAGACAACAGATCAGCAGCAGTGTGTGTAATGCTGTCTTTGGTATTTGGGATAGTACTACCTGCTAATTTGAATTGTTGTAGTTCAGTGTAAAGTCACTCCAGATCAGCATTTAATACTGCTAAATTCTGGAGAGAACATTATTTAGCAGCATTCAACTCCTTCACAAAATCAGTCTTGGGTGTCATCTGCAACATAGGGAATGGCTTCCAAATAGGAACAACAATGAATAGTGATTTTATGGCCTCTACTGTTAAACCGGAAGTGTTGTGTTAAAAATGACAGGCAAACACGTGTTGTCCTGGCAACTAAAGAACGCTACACATTTCAAGCTGCCAACTGCACTGTGAATAGACTGGTGCTCCCATATTCAGAATTGATAAGATCTCCCTTTGTGTGAGGTTAGAGGTTTAATTTCTGTTAATACTTTCTGATATTTGCAATATAACAAAATAATAAAAAATGTAGGCTAAATAGCACCACTAAAACTGCAAATAACCTTACCCAAAATAACCTTATCCATTAAGCTGCTGTAGTGTGTCTTTGGAAGATACCCTACACTTGCGAGAGCTCGGCCTCATCACTTCATCATAAGAGGGTTTGAATACAGGTGCAAGTGGACAGAGGTCTTGCACACTGCTTTGCAATTCACCTTTCCAGAATGAAAATTGGTGAATGAGGTAAATTAAAAAATTAATATTTCTATGAGCTTAAAGTGAGACACTTTTCCTCCAGTTTCACCAGTCGCAAATTTTCACCAGGTCTGACTACAGAATAAACAGCATAAGGCAATGTCAAACATGGAAAGCACCTTTTTACTATTAACTGCCATTGTCATTCTAAAATCTGACATCTACATACAAAAAAATAAAAAATCATATTTTTAAGCCATGTTTGGAGTAAAATCTAAAGTGGTTTCATACAGTTTTTTAACTTACAGTGCTGTAAGTTAAATTAGAATATTATATGATATCTGTAACAATTTCTGTGAGAGAGTTCAGCATTGATCTATGATGTGGTATGCTACTGTGTATAACTCTGGTAGTGATTCAATACTTTATCAAGCAAAACAGAAGACAGAGGAATCATTTTGAATGGTTTAGTACACAAGTTAATGAACATTTTAGTAGTATGTTCTGAATTAAATTTCCAGCGAAGTGTGCCACAAAAGTCCTTATGTATGGACAGACAATACTTTCCAAGTTTTGTGGCTAGAATATTATGGTGTGCCTGCATATAGGCACACTCTCTTTGGAAGGAAGATGCAGAAAAAATGAATCAATAGATCCTTAAAAATCCATGAATTGTCAAAGTCCAAATATTTCATTTAAGACTCAATTGGCACCTTGATATCAAATAGATATACTGCCATGATGCATGCCTTTAGGCAAAATGATTATCAGTCATCCTCAGTTGACAGCAATTTAATAATAATATCAACATGAATTATTAATTTCTAACAACACTACAAATACATTGAAAATTTCTTGTCATCCATTGCCTAGAAGGCAACAAATGAAACTTCCCTCAAATAAGCAAAAATATATCTCTTAATACATTTTTTTCTCTGAAAAATACAAATGGATTAACCAGCATTAACTTAGCAAATGTTCCTTATTTTGTTAATTCTTTAATAGTTGTTGTGTTCACTTAAATCCCTAAGAGAACCTACAATAGTTTTGCTTGTTTACTTTGTGCTTTATAGTCTTTATGTTTAGCAAGTAATAAATAAATAAATAAACCCTATTTAATTCTCACCTTATAAAGTAAACTGACAAACAATCACACAAAGATATTTGATAGCTTGCTGAAAAATTCTGATTAGCATTCCATTTGTATTGAAGAATTATTTTGGTCAGGATACTACAGTGTATTTAGTCATTCTAACCTGCTGCTGAAATATTTTTCCATTGGAAACATTGCATGAAATAGTAATAAGTGCTAAATATATGCTTTTCCTGTAAAGTGAATTAGTCATTCATTGCTAAACAAGAATATGTAATAGAATGAAAGAAAATAACATAATTTAAACACAGAAAAGTTTTAGTGACTGTTGTTGCAAAATAGTTACATAAAGAGAGATTATCGCTGTCAGTGATTAACAGCTAGGAACATGGTCAATATTAGAAAAACAAGACCTGCAGGGCAGAAGAATTCTGAAAGCTAATTCACCAGTGAGGACTTCAGTAAGTACCTAACATATTGGTATAATAGAGACAAAATACCCTTTTAGGACTCAAATAGAGACTTAATAACAGACAGTGCATGCATATATTCCGTGAAAAATTCTCTGTCATCGTTTCTTTTTCCTTCTTTCTTTCTTTATTTTGTTCATTCATTTGTTCATTCATTCTTTTGTTCTTTCGTTCTTTCATTTTCTTTTTTCCTTCCTTCCTTCTTTCCTTCTTTCCTTCTCTCCCTCTCTCCTTCTCTCTCTTTCTTTCTCTCCTTCTCTCTTTCTTTCTCTCGTTCTTTCTCTCTCTCTCTCTTTCTCTTTCTTTCTCCTTCCTTCTCTTATTTTTTTTTTTTTGCCAGCTTCTTCATTCATACCTCTTATACACTGAGGGCTCCCCCTACTCACAAATTCCCCATAAAGTCCAGTAGAGAAAAGACTATATGCAGGAGCTGAAGAAGGATTTGTCAGTCAACTGTAGTTATATAACATAATATTTGTTGTCTAAAGTTCTTTTGCCACTTGGAAAATAATAATAATAATAATAATAATAAACTGTAACCTTGCTGGCTGGCACATAGAGCGAGTTTGATGCAAGTGAGCGTTAAGAATCACAGGCATAGCTGAACAGCACAACTTAACAACACTTTCCAATCGAAAAATTATTGACTGCATTTTGTTCCCACATGAACTTTTTCCATACTCAATACTAGACAAGCTCAGGGTCATACTTGACCATACTAACACCTAGCTTAAGGTGGTGGTGCACTACTGGTCTGTTTCTTCCCCAGAAAAAAAAAAAAAAAAAAAAAAAAAAAAAAAGTTATTTATGTACTATGTATGTACTATGAAACAGAGTTAACAATACCTGCTTTCCAAGATATTATGTTCTTTGGATTGCACAGGATATAATAATGACAATTAAGGAGAAAAATAAAAAATAATAATAAAAAAATGTTTCTAACCTAGGATTTATCCCCGTTAAATTCAACCTTGTTTTGCTCTTCAGCCAAAGTGATAACTTGAAGAGAAATGACCAGAGCTTTTTAAAGCACAATAATGTCATCTCAAACAATCCTCTATCAGACCTTGGCATGCCTCCTATCCTGTATTCTCTCCTGAATTCAGCAGGAGGCTTCCAATATGACAACTGATCTACTAGACTTCCTACTGAACAAGCCAGAGTTTTATATTGGATAAGCCACTTTAAAGGTAGCTGTAAGGAGCCTGCCAGCCATGAGCTGCATGCAGATGAAAGTGAATAATGCAACATGTAGCATGCAGCAATATTCTGCCAGTACCGATTCCATCTACACAACAAATACTCATCATGCGCACATAGATGGCAACTGAATCAATTATAATCTTTCAAGAAGTATAAAACAAAGACCTATGTTTTCAAAGCAAATGTCACCAAAACAGCTAAAAAGACAAAAGCCAGATTAAAAAAAAATATATATATATATATATATATATAAAAAAGATATCTTGATTATTCTTCTCATTGTAAACTGCATGGTGAGAGGTTTTTTTTTTTTTTACTCCTGTTTGAAGGGTCACAATAAAAGTCTGAAGTGAAAAAACATGTTTAAGTTTTCATCTTTGAAAGGATTTACTCTTGGTGAGAAAAGAACTGATAAGATTTTAACATATAGGGATCAAACTAGCAGTGCCACTCACTATCAAAAAGTAAAACACATTTGAAGCATGCCATTTTCAAACTTTTTTGCCCTAAAGAATAACAAGCTTTCTAGTGAATCTTCAGAAAGTAACTATCAACAAAAACAAAGAAATATAAGATGAATTGTACCTTCCTAGTGGGGAAAAACAATACACTAACGCACGTTTACTCCTTTTTCAATTTTTCTGAGATACAAGTTACTTTGATATATAATGGCTATACATTTCTACCACTTAAATGCATTTGATAATCGAGACACAGAATACATACAAAGTATGTTTAACTCTCAGGAGAAGCAATCATAGACACAGAATGCACAATTAAATATCCAAGATCTGCCAAATGAAAACAGTGAATTGAGTGTGACTTAACATACATGTTGAGTCCCATAATCTTATTGTCATGTTGTATATTAAGTGGTGTTACATAAAGTGGTGTTGCTTATATTTAAAAATAAATAAAAATGTGCATGTTATCCTCATGATTACACTCTTACTTACCTAGTTAGATTAAGACAAGCAAGCAGACATATATGCCAAAACACACAAATAATGAACTCAGGTCAAGCCTTCTACTCATACCCTGCTCCCAGAGCAATTTCTTCCACCATCAATAGCACCCCCTTTGGTTTATTGAAAAAGTTAAGTAGGTACTCCTTCAGAAGGACCCAAGACCATATCCAGGTTAGTGGTTATTTGAAGGCCTTCTGCCCTACAGTGGTCATGTCCAACTTAGACCAGAAGTTTCTCTTAATTTGGGGGAAAATGTGGAGTAGTCATGTTTAAACACCATTAGTTGTCAATTTTGCTCTGTCCGGAAGTGCACAGAAATAGTCAAGTTGATATTTGAATGTACTATTTATAGACTGTTAATCAGTTAGTGAACTGCTCCACAATTATAATCAAAGACAGCACAGAAAATAAGAACTATTACTTATATCATAATCATGTATTGTTTGTTAATGAGAGAGGTAAAATATGAGTGTACTTTTCACAGTTTAGACCAAAGCTAATAAAGTCAATTTTTACCACTGCACTGGTAATATTGGTGTACATATTGCATTCTGGAAGAAAGAAAGAAACAGACATAGACACCCCAACAGATAAATAAATAAATAAATAAGCAAGTCACCAAATGTCTGAACTTTTTTCCAGCTCTCCTTTGAGAAGACAATTATAAAGATCTCCGGATAATATGTCTAAAAAAAATTATATAATAAATTGAATGAGATACTTTTTTTTTTCAGTTGTAATGAAATTTCTGTAGTCCAGCAAGCAGCATATGGCTATGAACCACACTGTTGCAACCTGAAAAATAAAAAGTTAATCACAAAGACTAGAACAGACACACATTTTGAAAAATACCATTCATTATACATTTTTCTTCTGAACTGATCTTTATTTGTCTACACCTTAACAAATGCCACAGAAATCTATAAATTAATATGAATTCATGATGAAGGAAGTAGAGGGAGATGAGTGAATGTAGCTGCTGCTGTTCACACCTGCAGTGAACAGCCTTTCTTCCCTATTCAGTGCCTCTCTGGAATGGAAAAACCTGTCTCTAATTTTCCATTTACCTTGAGCAGTAGATTAGAAAATATTCCCAAGTGGAATTGTAAATCTTTGACCGCACTCCTTAAAAAAGCTAAACTAAGATTTTCTGGTTTCTTTTAAAAATGTTACCCAAGTTTATAGTGCAGAGAACTGATTTTGTCACATTCAAGTATGTGCTAATTAAGGGCTAATCTGAGGTATTTACAGATGGTGAAATAGGAATTAGCAAATTTCAAAGTAATGATGAGCCTGATTTCCTAAATTAATCAAAAGCTCAGTTTCATGAAATTATTTTGTAGGCTATAGCTTGCTAGCAACTTCAAAGGCTGCTTCTTTTCTCAAAGGCATCACAAGCTCTCACATACTTGCTTTCCAGCAGAAAATTATAAGATTTGCTTGCACATAAGGAAGGGTCACCGTGCAATTTCCTTTTACTATAATTTGAAATCCCACAAATATAATTTTTCATCATACTCTGGGGAATATAACAATTTTGGAAAAGTCTAAAGAAAAGGTAGAGCTGAAAATATATAAATATGTATATAATATATAAAGAAAAAAAGAAAAAAAAGCAAAAGAACATACTTCTGCAAAGCAGTTTTCTGTGTTTTCTCCTAAAAAGGCAGTAACTATAAGCAGACCAGTTTGAGATATTTGTTTTTAATGAAATAGAATACAAATTTTTATAGAATACAAATAGAATACAAATAGAATACAAATTTTTAATACAAATAAATACCCTGAGTACATTTTGTGTCAGAATATTTACTTGCCATTCTTCTCAGAGCCACAGATTTAATTTTAGAATTATACTCCCTAAAATATTGAAGTTTCTTTTATTACCTACTGTAGTATAAGATTTCTGTAGTCATTCTAAAGCTCACATTATCACTATGCAAAGAATTCTAAATCCTAAATAGTTTTAGGTTATATTCAAAAACTTACATGAAAGTCTGTTCTTTGTTTTTAAACGTGTGTCCTGAAAGACCAAGTTCAGTGTTTCAACAACAATTTATAAGCAAGCAAAATTAGTCATTCTAAATGAATTCCAAATAATTACTCAACATCCAGCTATATATTCTAGGATAGGATGCTATGCCTCACTCTTTTTAGTTAGAATATCACAATAGTGACTACAATGATCAGAACTCACCTGGGCAAGAGGGCTATTCTGATTTGGTTACCTGCCAGAAACTGCATTTTCATCAGATCTGAAACGAGAGAAAAGAAATCCAGAAATACAACCTAGGGTCATACTGGAGGATGGGGTGTTCATTCAGGATTTCTTGTTCTTTTTAAAGGAATAAGGAAGATCATGTAGAAAAGCTTAAAGTTATTTGTGAATGAATACACATTGGGCATCTTATGTCTTCTGACTTCATAAGAATCACACACTTTAGAAAATGCTTGCACAGTTCTTACTGGTTAAGGCACAAATATGCTGTGTCTGCTATTTTAGCATCCAAGCTTCTGAATGTCTTTTCTTAGAAGTCTCAGAAGATAGAAAAAAAAAATATAAAATTGCATTTTTCCCCAATGTATACTACATACCACACAGAACAATGTGTTACGTGTCCAGTTGGTGTAGTGGGTGGGCTCTAGGGTGTTCCCTCCTGTCCTGGTCACTTCAGCAGTTAAAATGGAAACACACTGCAACTCCATTCCTACCTGCATGTGGATTTCCTCCTAAAAGAATCCAGACATGCAAGAAGACTGTAGTAAGGTTACGTTTCAATCCAAAGAAATGTACCAAAGCAAACAAAAACAAAAACAAACAAACAAAAAAAAGTACTTCACAGAACAGACTTCTCCGATACTATAATTGCAAGTGTCAGGTAATTCCTAGCTTGCTCACTTGAGGATTCTCTGAATCCATGCCTATTTTGAATACATTCTTAAAGTGGGAATGTTATTGGTTATATATTTATAGTTCCATTGCAATGGTGTTGGTGGCATAATGAATAATTAAATTCCCAGGTATATCTGGGACTGTTGCTTAAAATAGGAGATGAAGTGGACTTTTGGCAAGTAGGCTGGGCTTTCTTGCCATTGTGAGACTTTTCAGGAAGTGCATGTTTTTCTGTAGTTGCTTTTCAACATTGCTTATTACACATACAATGCAAGAAAAGCACTAGATAGTTTTCAAACTATGCTATCCAGAATTATTCAAGTAATACTCCTTCAGTGATGGAGACGCCTTCATCATTGGAGAAAGAGTGAATCACTAATGACTCATATCAGCGTTATTGGTTCTTTAAGTCATGGTTCTGCTAACTCTTCTGATTTGCTTTGTTGCATTTACTGCAAGGAATACTAGATCATATTCTGTCAGGATTGTCTTTGCTCAAGTTTGCATAGAAGTTTTAGTTGTTTTGTAGCACTTTAGACTTTACTTACAATAAAAAAATCTTTCCAGTACAACCCAAAACTTTGTAAAAATGTGCTTCAAAGCTGTACTATATGAGAACCCAAACCACGATAAACCCATATGTGAGAAACCAACAGTAATTACAAAGATCTTCACAGAAATATGATGCCAATATTTTTCTTGATGCAAAAACATCATAGCCTCCATATCACAGAATTATGTTCCATTTCCACTACTCCTGCTTTACATCTTTGTATGGGACAGTTAGTCGATGGCAGATAAACCATTAAAATGAGGAACAGTCAAGCATTCAGGAAATGGATGGTATCTAATTCTGCAAACAGTAGAACGAATGATCTTAGTTCAGTAGTTCCCAAGTCTTTGGACCTAATGGGGACTCTTGTATTGTTGAAGGTAGATTATTTAACTACTTTGGCTTCCTTTTTGTGCTCTTTCTAGTTTTACTACATTCCTTTTCAGGTGAAAACAGGGAACAAGGCACACTGCTTATATTATTTAAGACAAATTTGTCCCCACTGCACTTTGATCAACACAATAATATCCTCTGTTTTTGTTTTTGTTGTTTTGTTTTCCCCTGAAAATTATGAGATCCTGTGTTGATAGTGTTTGTTGTTGTTGTTTGTTTGTTTGTTTGTTTTTATGTGTATAAGCACATTTTATTTCAGGATGACAAAGCTTGTTTCACCTTGCCCATAAGTTCATTTTACAGAATACTGCAAAGCAGGAGACTGGCGACTGGGGTAGGGTGATATATGTTTCAGGATGAGCAGCTGTTTCATCTCCATGAAGAAGAAGCCTGCTCTGAAGGGAGTAACTCGGTCTTCATTCTCTTGGCAATATAGAGAGGAAAGCAGTGCTCATGCACAAGCTACATGTCACTCAGAGGTCATTCTTCCCTCAAAATATTTTTTTTCTGCAATGTAATGTTTTTGACAATGGTCAAACTCTCTCCTTATCCACTCCAATGAAAATGTGGACCAACTCCACTGTTTACTTATGGGATGTTGCGGTTTTACATGACACAGCCGGTTTTCAAAATTGCAAGATAAAATATTCAGAGCTTCCTTTTCATGTCTCCTTCCTTTGCAACATATTCCCTTTAGCAGTAGGCAGAGTACAGAAAGATAGCAGATCATATACAAGAGCCAGGTGATCCCCTGGCTGATGAGGGGTTTGTGTTGTCATTGCAGCCACCAGTGACTGGCTGAATGTCTGGCATTTCAGAAATAAACCTGACTCTTATTTTCTCTCCTTACACTTGAAGAAACTTCACAGAACCTGACAGGTCTTAAAACTGTGCATATCTACTGCCATGTAAGAAGCTTGCCTTTAATTTGGATAGATAAAGTAGATAAATATTACTTCAGTAAGGTTTACTAAAAGTCTTTCTTAAATCAACAGCTATGCCATGTAGTTAGAACTATATGCATGCAGAGCAATTTTAGGCTTTTTGACATCTTCACAAAGCCAGTTGTGAATACCCATTTTCAGACTTTGAGAATGATTACATGATATCTTGGCAGGCCAAGATGACAGTATGCAGCTGGTAAACTGTTTCTAGCTGTCATAATAGGTAGTGTTTGAAAAGGAAAAAACAAAGGCTTGCTTTAATGAGGCCTACAGCAGCAGCAAACTGAAGCTATAAACACATTGGCTGCTATTTTGAAATATTCAGTGAACTTTTTCTCTTACTTTACATTCCTTTTTTAAACACATTTTGCTGTCTGCCTTTTCAACTGCAGCCACTGCTGTGTGCCATCTTGTGTAAAACTTGATGGGAGAGATTTAAGGGTTATTTTTGTTTGTTTGTTTCTGGGGTGTTCTTTTTTATCTTTATCCCATGTCTCCTTTGAATTTTTCCTTGAAGAAAGAACTGTTTCCTCTAAATACAACCATTTGGTTGAGTGTAAAAGTGTTAATTGGGGCATTTATTTACTCTGCCGAATTAAATTCCTCAGCAATTCTACACAGAGCTTCTGCAAATCCAGTATTTTTTTCTTCTGAAAGCCTATGCAGGTGGCGTCAGTACTGGATATTCTGTTTACAAATCATTAATGAAGTGATTGTGGCTTTTTTCATTTGCTCACACTTTTGAACTGCTCAGAGCGACACATTCCTAAATAGGGAACACAAGAGTAGAGAGAAGCACACAATAGTCTTATTATGGGGGCCACACAAACACTGGTAGTGCTGAGGGTTTATATTAACCCAATCAATTAAAGATGTACGGAAAGAGTTCAGCTACTAGGGGAATGGGAAAAAATGGTACACAGCAATGAGTTGCTAGGCATGCTAATCTGGACTCTGAAATTTTCGCTTAGTGCTATATCTGAGCTTTCTTCCTGCACAATAAAAGGTCTCTTTCAAAGCTGAGAGTCCTTAGCAGTGCAACCATTGGAAGTCACTGCATTATCTGAATGAAATAAATGCCTTGCTTTAATTTCTATAAGGCTTGTGTAAATTTCCTTCAGTACTAAGCCATTAGAATTCTGAAGGAAAAATGCATACATTAGGCTATACTGTATCCCTATTGTGCTCTAAACATCAACTCATGTTACTGATATGGAGTTTAAAAGCTTAAATAAAGTGTGGAACTCCTGCTGGGCAAACAAGCTGAACTGGCCCAATGAAGTAACCTTTTTGTTAAGAATTCTCATTTGAATAAACAGCATGGTAGAACTGCTGAATGCAGATGGCTTAAGTGTTCAGGTTCTCTAGAAGAAAAAAAAAATAAGTCTTAGTAGTTTTACTGTTCTATGAACAGAATCATATTTTATAAAGGACAAGCTCCCCAATTTCTTACAGATTGTACAGTAGACATATAAAGAGCTAGAATTAACTGGCTCCTACAGAAGGCTTAATCAAGGCAAAATAAATTTTACAGATTTTATTCTGTAATTCTCCTCTAGTATGCTTGTCTATGCAAACACATATACACATGTATAGGCACATAAAAAGACATGGCTTTAAAAGCGAAGGTCTCCAAGGAGTAAATGAAAGCTCTGTGCTTAGGGTTTGCATTATTTTTGTGTTCTGTACTCATTCTGTGATACTTCTTGAATTGAATGCAATAACATGAGCCTATCAAAAGCTATGGAAGATTTTGCATACCACATAGTCTGTCTTAGAATAGAGATTTCCTTCAACTTTTATTTCATTCCCTACAATTGGCTAGGTTGACATTTTTCTTCCTGTCAGTAGCATGCTAGTACTGTTTCCCTCCTTAATTTCTGAAAGTGAGCAGGTGGTGGTAAACTCCACTGATCATGGAAAGAGCTTACAGAGCCACCTCAGATGGAATATAACTGATAGATTCAAACATTAATTTGGAATACAGTTTAATGGCATGCCATTGTGCAAGTTAAATTGAAAGTTGACTGTGCTCAGCTGTCCAATAGATATCCCATTCTCTGCACCTTTTATAAGAGGTGAATAAGCTATTAATTGTTGTGTGAAGCATCAGCCAGCTTGTTCTACAGGCTTATTCACCCTATGCTGTAAGAACTGCAAACATTTTAACTGTAACTGTTGGATACCTATTTTTCTTGAAGAGATTTGTCTCTGATCTAGATATTCCAAACAGAAGCTTGTGCAAGATAGTGTTAAAGATGTTGAGAGAATTCTTTAGCTCCAGAAAGTGAGTAAATATGAATGACTAGGGGTAGGGATGGGGGGGGGCCCCCCCCCGGGGGACAGGAAACAGTAAAAACAATTGTCAAAAAACTACCTTTGAAAGGGTCTGCTGAATACAAACAATGTATGTGCTAATTAACAACAACAACAAAAAGATGTGATATTTTCAAAAATTGTGGAGAACGGAAGGAATATTGTCAAGAGGCAGTTAGGTAACCTGTTTACATCTATATCAGGAAATAATTTCTAATAATCATATAATTAACATCGCCTGTAAAATCAGACAACTGCTTGTTGGAAAAGCAGTAAGAGAATTATGCACCAAAACTCTTAAGACAGAACTTTTGTCTAGCCATTAATTGTTGTCTGGTCCCATAAAGCTGTGATAAATTTCTACTATGTTGTAAATAACATTTTTTTTTCTTTATGATTTTTCTTCTGATCTCATAAAACTTTAAATAGTTCTGTAAGTGTATGAACTATATACGAACTAATTAATTTCTCTCATTTTCCTGCAAAAATAAAAATAAATGCATAAACAATGATTGCACTGTAAATACAGTGAAGAATTGAAGTTATGTCTCTGGCCACATGGGATACTCTGTGAACAGGGAAAGACCTCTGAGGCAAGAACAAAAATTTCTGTCAAAAAAAAAATAAATCTTGATTTTTCTCATGACAATGTCTGTTTTCCTTCCCAATCTTTTTTATGGTGGATGCCTAGTGATCTTTTTCATCTGAAGGCCACTATTGAAGGCCACTGCACAGAGAGTAGAATAATGTATTCACAACAGTCACCTCTACAAGTATATTTTCTAGTGAGAACAAAAATCATATCTCTTTTTTTTTTTAATTTTAAAACATTCCTATTGTAAACTTGGAAGGATAAATGAATTCTATATAGGATTTTGTTGGGTCTTGATATATTTCTGCTTAGAAATAGCAAATGTAACAGGCTATTTATGGAGTTTCATTTTTATTAAGATGTTAATGTATCTTTAATGTACATTAACAAATGTACTTTGCAGCTTGTTTCAAGTTCATAATGTAAAAAAAAAAAAATCTAAAAATTGAAAAATTAGGAAAAATGAAAGATATCAAAATTGCTTAATTGAAGGTAGTGATAATTAAGTAGTCAGAACTCCACTGCAACTTAAGTGGAAACTTGATGATTATCACAGCTAAAACAGTTATAGTTCATATAAATTAGTTTAGTGTCTTTAAGAAGAAAAGTATTAATTCAAGATAGTCAAATGGATCATATCACTGCATGACAGTTATTTTTAAAAGAAAACTACATTGTCATGGAATATTTTAAAAACAAGTTTCAGGGAAAACCCTTGGCTTTTTCTTTCAGTTTCCTTTTTTTCATCTCAAGATCAGTTTCCTAACTTTTTAAAATTATTGTTCTAGTATGAAAATTGGAAGAGCAAAAAAACTTCAAATTAATAGTACAAATGTTTTTCTAAGCAAAGTATTTCAAATCTCCAGCTTTTCCCAGTAATAATCCATGGTCCTTTGGACTTCTTTAGACTTTTGCTAGTCTATTTCAGTCAGAGCTACCCCAATTTACATCCAAATTTAGTCTTTGTACAAGAAAAGTACAGGAACAAACAACAAATCAAGAAATCGAAAAACATTACAGTGATGCTAGTCCAGTTTACTGCAAAAAATCTTTCTAGATGCTCTCTTGTCTTTCCTTCCTCTCCAGAACTGAAGGCATCCCCCCATGCTCCTTCAATACCCAACCTACTTTCATAATGGGAAAGCATGCTGTAATTTTCCTGTAATACTACATATGAAAATCTGTGTTCCCCTACCCCTCGGTATTTTAGTTTAACCTTTCACTTAAACAGAACAGCTCTTAATCTGCCTGTTTCTTCACATATGCCAAGAAGGGAAGCAGAAGTGGCGTTCTCTTCTTCCTCAAGTTCAGACCAAACATTTTTTTCAAAATTTCTGCTCAGTTTGCAATTGCTTTAAAAGACACCAGTGGTAAAAGTCTACATAAGGACTGAAGTGTTCAGTCTATTAAGTGTTGTGGAACAGAATGTAGACTGTTGAGATTTCAAGCAATTCAAAGAAAATTGAAAAATGGTTTAACTAAGGTCAAAATTTCTGATACTAAGCCTAACTAGGGGACAAAGACTAGCTATTTAGTCTATCATTCATTTTTATACTCTTTGGTTTAATAAGCTTGTGAGAAGGAAGCAGAGTTTGGTATTAAGGATCAAAATAGGGGTGCTCCCATATTTCTTGCCCTAAGAGATGCTTTGATTTGACTGAGCCAGCCAGAGGTCCTACACCACATGTCCTAGAGCTTTAAAATGCTAAACCTTTCCTTTCATGTGAGAATTATGTTTCTGCTGTCATCTTTTCTTCTATATATCATTTTCCTATTTTCCTACTCCTCTTTCTGACCTTTTATCTTTTTTTTTTTTTTTTTTTTTTTTTTCCTTTTTGCTTTCTAAGTACATCCACACTACCAGAAAGACTCTGAAGTAAGTGTTCTGGCCATGTAAACAGAGAAGGAGGCTTTCAGATGTCAGTGTCTCAGAGAATGAGATATAAAATGCATCTCAAGAGACAGACATCTTTTGGAAAATTTCCCATACTTATATACACAGCCAGAAAACTGTGTAACAGAAGTACTCATATGAAGGGCAAACACTTCTTCTGTCTAGTAAGAATTATTCATTGCTTATTGTATGTGTATAGAGGGATATTAATTCCTTGGTGTTGTGCACATTTATATATTTTTAAGCATTCAAATATGCTTCACATTTCCAATTCTTTCCCTGTTGTTCTCTCAATTATGGGTGCTATGCCTTTCCATCAGGCTCTTCATTGATACTAGATGTTCAATGCTAGAACATTTGATCTAAAATGAACAATATGCAAACAAGACTAAATTTATACAACTCATTCAATGATAATAAAATGTACAAAGTCCATTGGTATAGAGGCAAACTGTATTATTCAGTCTTTAAGCAAAGCAGAACCAGGGAAAAGTTGTGTATTATTAAAATGCTATTATTATTAAAGAGAAAGGAAGAAGATATAATCTTAACTATATTAACATAAAAAAAAAAAAAAACTTTCCAACAATGCCCAATCACTTACTAATTACTACAAATCAAACCACTCTGCAATATAGGCTCACTTATAGACTTCCATGCCAGCTTAACCTGAAATAAATTTAGGAAATGACAGCAAAATAATTATTAATCAAACTAATCTGACAAGTGGGGAGAACCATTATGAACAGTCAGATATCAAAGGGAAAAATGAATCACTTCACAAATCTGGCACTTCTGCAATTATATCTAATGAAGACTCTCTAGAAAAACCACCTTCTTCTTTCAATCCAGAAAGAGTTTTAGCATTATGAAGAAAAGAAAATCTGGTCTTTCCCTACTTCACACAACTGTGAAGACATTTTGCCATGTGATTTTTATTAGAATGTAGTAAGGGCTCACTACAAATCTTTAAAGCAGGCAAAAATTGGGTTCTATTGCAGATTGAAAACTCTTATTTGTTCTTAAGTTTGTGCACAATTTGGGGAGATCCATATGACAATGAAAGAGGATATAAACCTTTCACCTATGAATGAAATGAAACACCTACTGCAACACTGAAGTTAACCCATAAGCATAAACTTGTTGATAAATTAAAGACAGTTTGGAGACAAACAGGAAAATATGCAGAGACAAGATAGACTTGTGACTAGTAAGAAAAGTTTTGGTGGTATGAAAAAAAAAAATCAGGTCAAAATGCTAAGTTAAAACATCTTTGTCTGGATTTCAAATTCATAATGTAATATCCAAATCACGGTTTTACTGAAAAAAAAAAAAAATCATTATTTTCAGTTTTGTTTAAGTCATTATTAAAATGTGTTGCATCATAAAAGTGTAGATTTCTTTCCAATGCAGTAGGGAAATTATGTCTGGGAGACTGCAAAAGTAACTCTACTGTTACCATGATGTGGGGCAGGAGCTTCATTGAACTTTCCCTTAAGATAAAGAGAGGAAAAGCAAACAGATACAGAGGCAAGGAAAAAGTTTAGGAATGTGACAGTGACACTGAAAATGGCAATTTATCTGGATACACAAATTTGTCTGGAAAAATATCTAGCAAAAAAATCCTGACCAAATCCTAACTTAACATTAATAAGAAATTGATTTTTTTTCTTTTAATAATCGTGTTAATTCATATTTTCTGATTAAGAAGAAATTTGAGAGGCCCTCAGAATTATTCATCAATGAGAAAACTGAAGAAGCCTCTCTCCTAACCAACCTGGCAGAAAGCCCCATTACTTGATAGACTTGTAGCTCAGCTTTCACAAAATTACCAGACCTGATCTGATAATCAAAGCCATTCAACTTTATGATGTACCTCTGCCAGCATAAGGATTTACCTTTAAAAATGACTCATACATTTGGCCTTGCAACTTCTCAACTAAAAGTGAGGTGACCTGTAATATATAGTTTGTTCTGGCTGATGTTTTTTTACCTGATATGAAATTAAGGAGTTCACTTTCCAACATCTCTTTCATATTTCTGAAAACTCTAAAACTCTATTGCTTTTTACCAAGCATACCATAACTGTGTTTCTAACAAAGATTACACTGATCTTTCTGTCCAGCTACATGTCCTGCAGGGTTGTTCTGCAGTCTTCCGATCAGTAAAAATGTAATAACATTTTCACATAGTCAATATTTAATTCTGTAAATGCAACTGGTAGTTGTAATCTAGGTTATTAACCACACAGTGATTTATGATGGAGGGCAGACAGTGGAGGGGTGCAGAGCACTAAGAAGGTCCTCTGGTGACAATAAAAATGTTATAAATTTCATAGCTCTGCCTGAGAAATATATTTATATCCTATACTAAGAACAGCTTTTTATAATTTTTAATGATCCATGTTATTAATGGTGTTGTCATCATTACTGCCTGTGCAAGACTGAAGTCTTTTTTTTCCCTCTTACACTTTTCCATCAGCTGAAAGTCTTATATTTTTAAAAAGCTCTTATTAGCAGTGTGCCAAAAAAATCTTTAGGAGTTATAAGTCTATCCTTGTTTCATTGGACTGCAAAAACTGCAAGGAATAGTCTGCATAAAGTTTTATGGTCAAGGCAAAAGTTGTGCTAATTGGACAGAAAACAATTGCTTCTCTATCATGTTTACAAGGCCTAAGTAATACATAGAAATAAAACTAGCACCATATCAAAAAGGAATTTATACATGAAAGTTGTTCTTAAATACTGTAACATACAGCTTCAGGAAGCTAGAAGATAGACAGTTATATGTTAAAGATCCAATATATATATGCATGGTGCCATGGACTCCATATACAGTGAAAGAGTCAGCAATCATGTTTAAAAACCACAACAACAACAACCTAACAAACAAAAACCACATATTTTTATTTAGTTTCCATTATTTTTAGAATACCCTGTCACATTTGGCCTAGTTTGCCAAGGGAAGATAGTCTTTGCCACTCTGCTATTCAAAAAACTTTCCTGTTTATCTGATGTTCACAAAATAATATTAGAAATACAAAAAGCAGTTCTGAAACTTATCAAAAGACAAAAGGAACAGAAAACAGAAGGAGCACCATTTCAGCTCTGGGCATTCCTCACTAGTCACCTTTAGAAGCAGAAGCAAAATCCTACAGCAGACACCTGCTTTATTTCTCTCAGGGGTGGATACAGGGTTTTTTTAAGACTGTCAGAAGTCAGATGATAGCCAGTATTCCTCCCTGGAGGAAAACAGCACAATAGAAATGGTACACAGGCATCTGTGTGACAAGGATGGAAGGGATGAAGTTCTGGAAGATCTGTTCAGTAGGGAAGAAACACGTTCTTATGGGATTGTGTACCAATGTCACATACGCCCCCTTACTTACAAGCACAGGCATTTTTATCATAAAAAAATGTAAAAATAAACCAGGGATATAGGCTATCAGGCATTCTGATGCTTAGGTGATGGCAGCTTCACAGTTCAACTAGACATATTAAAGAAGATACATGAGCTGAAACAAGGTCCCATGGAATCATATGCCTGCTGTTTAGTTTTAAAATATTCACCAAAATAAAACAATAATAAACATTATCATTTCTCAAGAAGGCAATTTAAAGATCTTACAATCTCTAGGTAAATGTTATTTGCCTGCTATTTTATGGGTATTTTCATTTTTGTGTCCTTTATTTTGGTTTCATGTCAATACAGAAAAAGTGATTTTTCACCTTGTCTTTTAGCTATTCATCTTATTTCTGGGTTATAAAATATGAATATTTATATTGTTAGTTAGTAAATAAAACATTATGTTTCAAATAGCATACTTCACATTTCCAGCTCAAGTTGAGCTTTTTTTTCACCTCTGTACATATGAGCTATAGTTTCCATATATTCCTTTCTTACTGTATTTCTGTCTTATGTTGGTGTCAAGTCTTAGATTCTCAAAGTCTATATCGAGATGTGCCCTGAGCAGAAAATGCAAGTGGTATCAACTCAAATTCAACGGATGAGTAAAAAGTGGACATTTAGACAAAGTGATTTCAATGACAAGAAAATAAATTATTGAATTTAAAAACCAGAATGGTAGAGCATCACTAGACTGATGCAAACAAAATACCATTATCCAGAATCCTAGGTGAGTATTAGAGTATTTGGCTTATTCCAAATTTGCTTTCATAAGAGAGGAATTTTCTGTTCTCTTCCTAATCTGAGGAAAAACATCCTCTCTAGTGCTAAAAGAAAATTCCATCTTTCTGCAGCCTGGTTCTCTTCCCTTCTCTGCATTCCTTGCTGAAAATCCTCTTAAGTTCCAGTTTTGCAAATACATGGTTAACATTATACACCTACTGAGATCCTCTGGACTCTCAAATACTACATTTTCAGATAAACTAAATTACTCATAGTAAAAGCAAGATCAGGACTTGCAGCTACAAACTCTTCAAGGCAGAAATCTCTTTAATAGCATCCCAGCCCTTAAAAATTTGTACTGACTTGTAGAGCAAGAGTGGGATAACTCCCTTGAATTTCATTCCTATTTCATACTTTGTCCTGAGATGCATTTTATAAATAAAATAACAATGACAAAAAATTATGTACTGCTTCCACTTTTCTGGTCACACCCATGTCGTGCCCAAGCAGTAGAGTTTGGAGACAGAATGACTGCTGTAGAAATGTGACAGGCAACCCTTCCTTCTACAAACAAACCCAGAACAAATAAAAAAGTAATAGAGCACCATGACTAGTGTCATTTCATTTGTCTTGAATGTTCTACCAGAATTAAACAGGCACTGTATAGATTTGTGTAGGAATTGATCAACACGTTGACAATCCTGCAGTTCATCATCCAGTTGAGTATGCTACAGTTCAAGTGAAAGGTATGCCAGGAATTACTGCATTAATTTTAATGGAAGAGCAGGAAAATGCAAAATACCCCCATTAAAAGTCAAAATGTCTGTTAAATCTGAGCTCCTTAATTATAACACAGTTTATTACATCTACAAATGAGAACTATAAGAGCAATTTTTGTTATTTCAGCATTTCCTATTCCATCAAGTGGTTTGTTTTTGTTTTTGTTTGTGTTTTTGTTTTTTTAAATATTACTTATCGAATTTGGAGATTTATGAGATAGCTAATTGTGTGTTACATTATATAAAAATATTAAGTAGTCAATACACCAGTTTCATACCTGGCAGTGACCTCATTTAAGTTAAGTCAAACACTGAAAACAGACAAGATTACCAGACCAGGTGTGTGTGAATTATCTATTGATTCTTAACTTTTTTTTAGTGAAGAGACCTCACTGTGACTTATTTCAAAAAATAATGAACACAGCCTTGTTATAATTATATATAAAAAAAAAAAAAAAAAAAAAAAAAAAAAGAACATTTAATCTTTAAATAACCTCAGTTTGTCAGGAAACATAACAGATGTGCAAAAAGAGATCTTAAAAACAGGTCTTTTTTCTTGATTAATTTTTCTCTTTATGACATAAATATACTATTGTCTTATCATTGAAAAGATATATGTTGTCTTTTTAAAGTCTAATCAACTTTCTTTTATTATTATATAGAGAACCTAAAGCTTAAAACAACATGCTTCTTCTTGTATACAGAAAAAGAACCGGGCTTTGATTCTGCAAATCTGTAGGTAGTACTACTGTGGAGGAATAAAATCACCTAAAGGTGCACAAGTCCATGGGACCTGATGATATACATTCACAGGTTATGAGGAAACTGGCAAACATAGTTGCTAAGCAATCATGTTTGAGAAGTTGTGGCAGTCTGGTGAAGTTACCACTGACTGGGAGAGGGGAAATATAACCCCAATTTATAAGAAGGGAAAAAAGGAAGACCAGGGGAACTACAGGGCAGTCAGTCTCACCTCTGTTCCTGGCAAGATCATGGAGTAGATCCTCCTCGAAACTATGTTTAGGCACATGAAAAATAAGAAGGTGATTGGTGATAGCCAACATGGTAAATCTGTTCTTCACTAAGGGCAGATCATGCCTGACAGATCTGGTGGCCTTCTTTGACGAGGTTACAGCGTTGGTGGATAGGGGAAGAGCATCATCTACCTGAACTTGTGCAAAGCATTTGACACTGTTCCCACTGATATCCTTGTCTCTAAATTGGAGAGACAAGGATTTAATGAATGGACAACACAGTGGATAAGGAATTGGCTAGATGGTCACACTTAAACAGTTGCAGTCAATGGATCGATGTCTAAGTGGAGATCATTTATGCGTAGTGTTCTTCAGGGGTCAGTATTGAGACCGGCACTGTTTAACATCTTTGTCAGTGATATGGACAGTGAGATTTGAGTACACCTTCAGCAAGTTTGTTGATGACAACAAACTGTGTGGTGCAGTTGACAAGCTGGAAGGAAAATATGCAGTCCTGAGGGACCTGGACAGGCTTGAGAGGTGGACCCATGAGAACCTCATGAAGTTCAACAAGGCCAAGTACAAGGTTCTGCACCTGGGTTGGATTAATCCCAATCACAAATAAAGGCTGGGTAGAGAATGGATTGAGAGCAGCCCTGAGCAGAATGGCCTAGGGGGGTTGGTTGGTGAGAAGCTCAATGTGAGCCAGCAATGTGTACTTGAAGCCCAGAAACCCAACTATATACTGTGCTGCATCAAAAGAAGCATGGACAGCAGGTCAAGGGAGGTGATTCTCCCCCCATACTCTGCTCTCATGACACCCAACCTAGAGTATTGTGTTCAGCTCTGGGGTACCCAGCACAAGAAAGACATGGAAGCAGAGGAGAGCCATGAAGATGATCATAGGGCTGGTGTACCTCTCCTATGAAGACAGACTGAGAGACCTGGGGTTACTCAACTTGAAGACAAGAAGGCTCCAGGGAGACATTACAGCAGCCTTCCAGTACATAAAGGGGACTAGAAGAAAGCTGGGGAGGGACCCTTTTTCAGAGAGTCTAGGGGTAGAACAAAGAGTAATAGTTTTAAACTTTAAATAATAATAATAATAAAGTAGAATTAGACTAACTATAAGGAAGAAATTCTTTTTTCATAGGTAGGTGAGGCACTGGACCAGGTTACCCAGAGAAGCTGTGGATGCCCCATCCCTGAAAGTGTTTAAGGCCAGGTTGAATAGGCCTTTGAGCAACCTGGTCTAGGTGCTGGTGTCCCTGTCCATGGCAGGGAGATTGGAATTAGATGATCTTTAAGGTCCCTTTCAACCCATTTAGACTCAAGTGAAACTTGCACTGATCTTAAACTTTGCACTAAGTAAATATGGAATCTGATTCAGCTCTCACAGCAGAGTAAGGTGGGATTTATTCTTTAAGGTCTAAAGAGTCTAAAATGAAATCCTTCATAAATTTCTGAGAATGGGCTCCAAGATGTATTCTTTTGACTATACTGAATACATAAAACAATAAACACAAATACATATTGCTACATCATTCATCCAAATGTCGACATCCTTATAGTGTTGTAGAAAAGCTTGGGGTTTCATGGGACCATTGTAGGTTTACTTTCTGCTCTTCCTAGAAAGGCTCACCCAAACTTGACCTCTGAAAACATACATTTGCATAGACAGTACAAAGCTCATGCACTCGTCAGCTTACCCTCATTAAGCATCCTTCAGCTTCTCAAGATTCCTACACAGAAGAAGTTTGAGCAAATATAATGCTTACACAACAATTATTCACATTTCACTTCAGACCAAAAAGACAGTCTTGTGGGAGCAGAAGTTAGGAGGCACTCATATCTGGTCAAAATGAGAAAGGTATGTGCACGGAGCACACAGAGCATTGATCTGGGACTCCTGGCTCACAGTTTATTCATGGGTTATGGGCTCAGACTGCAAGACAAGATCAGGCTGTAAGCTAGCATTTTTAAGTAGCAAGTGCCAAAAAAAACTGCTTTTTGAAAGGGATACTATTATTTTTTTCACCTTTTTGTTGTTGTTGTTGAAAATAGACATTTTTAAGCCTCATTTGTGGGCAAACTTTCCAGAGTTATATAGATCATATCTACAGCAAAATGATTCAAACATAGACACATCAGCTTTGTCCATATGATTTTGCTATAAAATAGTTTCAGATCTCAGACGCAGGTCTACAGTCAGAGTCAGTAAGTTCATAGGTCAGAGTTTCCTTCCCCAGGCGCAGAAAAATGTGATAATGGGGTTTGGCAGTCCTTACCTGAATGACTACTAAACCAGTCGGCCAAGATACTTCTCAGGAAAGTTTCTGAGTATTCAGTATACATCACAGAACTTGTCTGTTTTTTACCTTTTTGGTTATATTTTTTTACTTTTTTTTTTTCTGTGATTTTTTTTTTTACATTAACAGAAACATTCACCCTCATGTCCTGTACAAATTTTCAATTGCCATTGATGTATTTTTTCTACCCAGTTTATATATATCCACAAGCAGTCATCTTGGAAGTGCTTAAGATCCATGGTTCCACTCTTTTAGACAAGTGTAATGTGGATACCTCTCCTGTACTAACAGCATGTACATGTGCAGATCATGTCTTTACTTCTTTTGTCAGCCTCCCACAAGAGCAGTTACACACAGCCCCTCTGGAAAAGATTCATTGCATTCCCAGAAATGCCAGAAGAGCAGGTTTGCAACACCATCCATTAGTTTTGTTTACACATAGAGAGGCACGCACTTTACACAAACAGCAGAACTGTGCAGGATAATCTGAACTTACCTTGAAGGCCAAACTTATTTTTCTAGCTAGATATCTCAGTGTATTTATTTATTTATTTTTTTTTTTTTTTACAGTGGAGCTTCTCCTGTAGAGTAATAACTCCTATTGCCATGGGAACCCAACAGCTTTTGAAAACCTTGTGCTAGCTTGGCTACAATAGGGAAGCTACTGACTGCAAAAGCAGCTCTGCTTCGGAGCAAAGAATATGAATAAAATGTAGCAGTGATTTTATTATGATTATCATTCTTTTCACCTCTCTTTCAGACTTAACTTGTTTCTGCAACTGTTCTGTTACAGTAGTTGCAGGAATGCCTGAATGACAACTAGAGTATGAGCAGCAGGAAGACAAGTCATTATTTATGAACCCTGGGTTTACACCTGTCATTAGTACAGTCCCTGGCTGATTCTGTAAATGTTTTATAATATCCACAAAATTAATGAGCCATTTATTATTACTATATATATATATAATCAAACCAATAGTGATTGGTAGTGATCAAACCAATAGTGACCAGGTAAGATTTAAATAATAGGTCCTGCCTATTAAATAAGAAAAAATGAGAATATTCAATATACTTGTTAGAAGATGTTGTCTAGACAATTATGGTATTTGCTCCCTCGTAGAACAAGTCTAAGGGAAGCAAGTTTAAGGGAAGAGCAAGTTTACGGGAAAATAAATAAATAAATAAATAAATGAGGTTTGGAAACTACTGTCTTCTGTGTTCTCTATAAATGTTTCTAAAACTTAGGGAATAATTTAACAGATCTCTAGCACTGCAAGTGCAATTCTTTACTTGCTTTTCCAGTACCACATCAACAATATAGTTCATCAAGGTATATGAGTAAACAAAGGAACTCTTACAACATCATTCATAGGTTATATGACAGAAATCATCTTTATTGATTGGAAAGACCTGGCTATTTTTCATTCTTTTTAGGTCACTAATCTATTTGCTTCTTGAATTATTGTAAATATTTTATCACTAATAACATCCTCAGGTTCCTTGGATTAAATATGTGTTGTGAAAATAACATGGACATTTGCATTTATTTATATATCTATATATATATATTTTAGGTGGCCTCAAGCCATTTTAAACCAACTGCCCCTAGATCTAGTATTGGAAGAAAAATCAAAGACCTAAAGCTTATTCACCTTTAATAGATGTCTGTTATATCCTCCTTCAGAGCTCCTTTGCTTCTTTTCTCTTTGCTGAATGTTCCTACCAAATAAAGATGCTCCATTTGAATAGCCACTGTATGAATTTGATCAGCCTTGTCCTTTTCTCACCTTTTTTTTTCCATCATTATAATTCATTTATTTTTTATTTTTAAATGAAGAGGGGTGACAGAAAGAATCAGATTGTTCATAGTGCTCAAGATGTAGGGCAGTACAGTATTTACAAAAATGGTGTAACAATGTTTTGCGTTTTACCTTGTGCTCTGTTTCTGATAAGTCCCAACATTTGGTAAGGACTCATTGCACTACTGAGCACTGAGCAGACATTTCACAGAACTATATCTTAAGTCCAAAATTTCCTGGAGTGGTAGTGATTAGCTGAAAGCTGACTATTTACCATTGTATCTACCATTGACTATTTACCTGTGTATTTACCATTAGGAATTTACATACCCATAAAGCTTCCCTGAGAACTGAGCAAGGATGATAACGTTATCACAAACCATTCTTTCTACATCACTTAGATTTTCCTGACAACTTCTAGAGTATACCCACATGTATTTCATTCATTCATATCATAAGTTTATCTTCAGAAATCTGCTCCATTTATCCCTAATGTATTTTGGAACTGTCTTTGGTTTGTAGAGGTGGGAGAGCTGTGTAGCTCATTATCATGCTTTTGACTGGAATAGAGTTAATTTTCTTTGTAGAGGCTCACACAATGCTGTGTTTTGGATTTTTGATGAACATAGTGATGATAAGACCTGGTATGCCTCAAACAGGTGAGAGGCCCAGACTAAAATGCCAAGGAATACTTGGAAACCCCTCTTAGTTCCTTCCTGCAGCTCATCTGAACTAGGATCTGGATAATTTTTCTCTTGGAAGGAACCTGTCTGGTGTCATCAGAACTAAGCAACACGCAAGGGTGTGGTAGGGACTTCCAAGAACAGACCAGGAAGACAGAGTTTTCAGGACTGAGAGGCTGGAGATGAAATTTCGAACTGAAAGATCCTTTCTAAAAGCATCAACCCCAAGACTGAAGATGCACATTATCTATCAACCCATATTATCAGGAACATTCTAACTCCATTAGCTGTTGTCCATCATTTACCCTTTCATTCTTTACTTGCAGCGTCTGTAAACAAAGAAGAGACACTTCCAGCTCATCTCAAGACAATGCCACAGAAGTCTAGAACCATCCAGAAGTCAAACCTGCAACACTTCATTTTTCTCAAATATCGAAGCTAGGCTGGAGAAGTGATCCATGAGCATTTTTCAAATTATGTCCATGTAGATTCAGAAAGGTACTAAGCAACCTGAGACTGTGTTAATAATGCCACCCTGTCAAGTCTGTCATTGAGAAGGTCAACAAAAAGGGCCCAGCTGGTCCAATCTCCCTCATGCAGTGATGTTTATGGCATGGACAGAGACATTTTTAATGTCAGCCAAGTGCCAAGTTTGCTTCTGTGTCTTGGCCAGCTTCCTGAAAGACAATTTCTCAGACAAAACTTCTGACCTTGAGAAGCCAAGCTTACAACAAGAACACTAGATGGAACACCTAATTCTTCAAGGACAGTCAACTTTGCAATATCTGGGAGACATAGAGACTCTACAGTCTTGTATATCACAGGGATAGTTGTGGAGCCTAAGAATCCCTGATGCTATTTACATTTTATATGTTTTTTTTATTATTACTATTATTGTTTTGTTTTGTTTTTAACATTCTTTTGCTGCTGATGGCATTTCTGCCAGCACAGATGCACATATGCTGTCAGGTCATCATCTTTTTATACTGGGAGAGGAGAACCGTATATCTGGGTAGTCACCTCAAAACACCCTGTAGCATATATTACATTTTGAATGTGAGGTATAGGTGAGCATGCATCACAAATGTTGACTGGGCCCCATATAACTGATTACCTACCTGCAATGACTAAGCAAATTTGAATTGTTTGGCATTAGTCATGGTGACCAGTGTTGGAGCAGGAACTTCAGTGGTGTAAGTACTTAGTATGTGAGTGTAAGTTTGGAGGAGGAGAGCAGTGATGTAGAAGGACTGTTTCTTCCAGCAGCTTTTTGCTTCTCATGATGTGTGGCTGAAGCCCACATCTGCTTCAGCCAGTTGCATACAACTTTCCAAGCAAGAGTGTCCTAGGACCTCTTCATGGTACTTCTACTTTGCTGCTGTTGAGGCAGCCAAGTGATGTCCAAGAAGGTATGCATTCCTTTCTGTATCTAGAAAAGTGCAGTGAAAAGCATAACCTGAGCTTAATCCAATCTAAATCTCTATTTCCATGTCTGTCAGGAGATCTCATCTTTAAAATGGTTACTAAAAGACTTAAAATTATTCTGATCATGACCCTGCTCCATAAAAACAAACAAACATTCCCCATCTTTAACAAGATGAGATTTTCAGGTAGTGGGTAAAACCATGGCCTTCTGGAAATCAACAGTTGTCTTAAGAAGCATTCCAAGATTTCATCTCTGTAGCGTTCTGTCAAGTGGAAAACAAACTCACTGAAATTCAGACTTTAAAGAAGAGTTGGGGAAGTAGTAGCAGCCTGCTGAAAGGAGAATAGTCTTTTCCATTGTCAAAAGGAAGGTTTTTAACCATTTTTGCATTAGTCCAGACAGATCTTCATGAAAAGAAGTGAAATTAACTTTGACTGAGAATGAAATATCCCTTAATCTCATTTAGTCTTATAGAAATTTCTACAATCATATCTTACATCAGACATTATAAAATTGTACACCATAGAGCAGAAGCACTCAGCGGGAAACATCCCATGGTTTGTGGAGAAGTGGTTCATCACCTACTGCTTCCACTGCTTTAGATCTGGTGAGGTGGATTTGAAGATGCTGAGAAATAATGGGATGTTTTTCTTAATATAAGAAAACTGTGAAAGAAATCTCTGAAAATTCTACAATGGAGAACTCTGTAAGACTAATAATTCTTGACCAGCTAAAGTGAATTTAAAAATAGTCTGAGAATACTTATAGGGAAAAAAAATAAAAATGTAATACCTGTAAATGGCTTATTTCATTGCAATGTCAAGGAGTCCGTTATATGACCTCATTACCACACAGTCAAGCTTAAAGAAAAAAGAAAAAAAAAAAAAAAACCTTACCCCATGTTACAATGTAGATATTATTTTCTTAATTTTCTTAATTTTATTCATACATTTTAAAAAAACATTTTGGATCTCTTTTTTTCCTTTTCAATGAACAAACAGTGCCTTTTTTTTTTAGACAAAAAAAATAGTTTGTATAACTTATAAAAGTTATTTGTGTGCCATAATACATAAAGTTGGAAAATACATTATTTTGCCATATCCCTTAATAATATATAAAGGTTATACGTATGTATATATATAAAATCACTATCTTAAGATCTCCTCTTTTTTTAGTTAAAAAAATAAATAAATTTTTTTTTAGTCACGATACAGAATGGTTTCTTTAGGGATCTAGGATTTTTTTTTTCTATAGAATGTTTAGCATTAAATGGCACTTAATTTAGTATTACATATTCAACAAACATTTATTGTTGTTGTGAAAACTGCAATTCTTGATATACTTTCTTTAACTATATCAACATATGTTATGTGGGTGTGCAGTTATTTGGTTCATTTTTAAACATGGGTATCTGTATTGCAATACTTCTTTGTGCATAGGCTGTTCATGCTATTTCTTCCACTGAAGCTTGCTCATTAATCACGGTGACAGCTGATACTTCTCTCACTGACATGAAATATTCAATTTTTTAAAAAAATGTTATACAGCTTAATATTGTAATCTATGATGTATGCAAAATAGAAAGAAACTTCATTGAAAAACTAATATGACAAATATTGATACCAATAGTAAACATTTTTCCTCTCACAAGTGAAGACCTCTTTGAAAAGTACAAGGTGTTAAATAAAAAGACTACAGACTTTTTTAAATGTCTCATGGTACTCAATTTAAGTGATTCTACTCATTTATAATCTCCAAATCCTTTAAATGAAAGTAGATATCTTTAAGAGTATGAAGAAGTACAAGTTCAGTTCTGAACAAGACAATATATTCACATAGAAAATAAAGAATTAATTTAATCAAATACACTATGCCTTACAAAAAAATAATAATAATTTGCAATCAAAGGATCAAATGACATCTAATGAAAGGGGTGATACTGTAAACTGTGATCTATTAAAGACATGCTATCCTTGTGGAACAGGATTGAAAACCATCTCTGAGGGCAGAGAAACTTCAGAGCTCCCTAGCTGTACAGCAGCAAACAATCGTACAGGATAAACTCTCAGATTAACCCAGATTTAGATTTCACTTTGACAGGACCCTTCATATTAAATGTATTATGCAATAAGGTTACATAAGAAGAATGATAAAACATTTGGAGGTAGTGACCTCCTCCAGGGACCTGAAGGGGATAAGAAAAACAAAAAAGTTTATGAAAGAAACAGTTCAGTGAGTTTAAAACAGCAAAAGTAAACTGTCAAAGGAAGCCTCATGGTCAAACTGGAAAAAAATCCTAGCTCCTGTATGGAAAGGGGAGAAAGCAGAAGTAGTGTCTTTTCTATTTCAGTCAAACTTTTTTCACATGTATATTTGACCACTTCAGAATTCAGAAAGAATTTTGCTTTCCTGGACTTTTTCTGTGCTAGTGAGACTAGTCAGAATAGTCAAAACAGATTTCCTTGGACACTATACCTAAATTCAAAATGTCATCAGCTTTCCAGCTTTTATTTATTTTACAGATATTTTGATGTATTTCTTTATGAGGACTATTAGGGATGCCTCGGAAATTTAGTATCACTTTACTTTGTACTCCTTTGCCTGTGTCACCAAGAAATTTGTTCTGTTGAAGAAAAGATTACTTTAATGTATTATGACCAAACATATGCATTGTTAAAGGAATAAAGAATCCCACAATACATAAAGAGCCTCAGAAGGTGAGCTTTAGTGACACACTGGATTAATCATTATCAATTTCTTTTATATAAGACTAGAGCAACTTATTTACATTTTGTGGATAACATTTTTTTTTTTTTTTCCAAAGATTTATACATGTACAGTGAATTTCAATAAAAGGCTCGGGAGAGACACAGGTTTCATGTATGTAAAAAACCCCCCGCTATTTAAGTTGCTGAAAGACTTTGAGCAGAATTTAATCCTTCAATATATAGGTCACCACTGTTTACATGGGATGTATATGCCGTATTCCTCTGATCTACCTTGGCATTTGAAGAGAACTCCAGCTAGGAAACCTTTTTTTTTTTTTTTTTTTTTTTCTTAGATATACTGCAGTTATTATTGCTGGAAAGATGTAGACAACAGCAGACCATAGAATTAGAAGCTCCTTCAATTTTGCTTATTTTAGAAGCATATCTGTTCTATGGAAGGCTTGAAGACATCTTTTAAATTCTTCCTAGAGTCAGGCATGTACCAAACTGTCACAGCACCAACTCTTGCACCAAAACCTATGTCTTCTTTTTCTCATTCAGGATGATAGATACATTGGCTTTCAGAACCTACCCTTACATTTCTGGGCAGCATAGATGCACCATATTGCTCAAATATGAAAAAAAAAAAAAAAAAAAAATAAAAAAAATCAGATGTAAATTTTTGAAAGTCTCTGAAGTGTAGTTCTGGCTTAATACTGTTTTGTGTTTGGTTTTGGTATAGCTTTGCTTTGGTTTTGTTCTTTGGAGGGGGGGGGGGGGTGGTTTGTCTGGTAGTTTTGTTTTGCTTTTAGTGAAAGTCCAAGGTATTTTTCTATTACTCTAGCCTGGTTATTTTGCCATACAGGTTCTGGTTGCATTCATCTCTCTTTATTTCATACCAGTTTAAAATGCCTAAAACCAAAGATTTTTGTTGGTTTGTTTATATCAAAATCCGCAGTCCATCAAGTTAATATATTAATTTGTCATAGGTCACAGACTATGAATAGTTATGTACGAGAGTAGGTACTAGCAATTCATTTTTGAAGGAGAAAGTTTTAATTCCCTGGAGATGATATAGCAGGTATTTTGCAAGTGAAGGCATACTATCACTTAAATCCTCAAATACTTTTGTCCATTGTTTTCAAAAGTAGAACATGCATTAGCCCACATTAATTCAATCTCACTGTGACCCACAGCGACATACCACTGTCCTTAATCTTTATAAATGGCTTTTGCACTCTTCACCATCAAAAACTTTCTTTTCACTGATCAATTCAAAGTGTATTTGAAAACAGCATTATCTGCTTTGAAAAGGCCTTCTGGACAATCAATGGCCTTCAGAAACAGATGCTGATCAAGCAAGCATAGGCAACATTGTACAAAGCTAGTAAATATTGATCTCAGTTCAGAAAAGGAAATTGCCTTGTAGTTGCAGTGTCTGACTTCATTTAGACTACAAGTTTACTAAACATCTGATTGGCTGGTGTGGTAAACACAATGGTGCATCATCACTGATTAATGAATCACAGAATCACAGAATTTCTATGTTGGAAGAGACCTCAAGATCATCAAGTCCAACCTCTGACCTAACACTAACAGTCCCCACTAAACCATATCCCTAAGCCCTACATCTAAACATCTTTTTAAGACTTCCAGGGATGGTGACTCCACCACTTCCCTGGGCAGCCCAGGGCAACCTGGCACTTGGCCTTGTTGAACTTCATGCAGTTGACCTCAACCCATCGGTCCAGCCTATCCAGATCCTCCTGTAGAGCCTTCCTACCCTCGAGCAGATCGACACATGCACCTAACTTGGCGTCATCTGTGAACTTACTGAGGGTGCACTCTATGCTCTTATCCAGATCATCGATGAAGATATTAAAGAGGACCGGCCCCAGCACCGAGCCCTGGGGAACGCCTCTAGTGACTGGCGTCCAACTGGATTTGACTCCATTCACCACGACTCTTTGGGCCTGGCTATTGTACTGGGTCTAGCTGGGATGGTAACTTTCCCTGCAGCAGCCCATACAGTGCTATGCTCTGCACTTGTAGCTAAAACAGCAGTGGTATCACACTGGTGTTGTGTCTGCTGCTGAGCAGTGCTGGCACAGCATCAGGACTTTCTCTAGCCCTCCTAGGGGGTGGGCAAAAAAAAAAAAAAAAAAGTGAGAAACATCACCAGGGCAGCTGACCCAAACCAACCAAAGGGATATTCCATACCATATGATGTCACACTCAGCAATAAAAGGTGGGAAAAGGAGGAAGAGGGGTGGGGTGGGCTCTCGTTGCGAAAACGTCTGTCCTCCTCTCCGAACACCGGCTACGTGCATTGAGGCCCTGCTTCAAGGACGTGGTCAAGCATCGCTTATTTGTGGGAAGTAGAGAGTATTTTTTTTCCCCTCTGCATTTCCACATAGCCTTTACTTGTTTTGTTATTCCCTTTCCCCCTTCCTCTTCCCCTTTTCCCTTTCCTCCCTTTAGTTGAATTGTTTAATTAATAATAATATTGTTAATAATAATAATATTGTTAATAATTGTTTAGTTAATATAATATTTCCTTGATAATATATTTCTCTCTTTATTAAAATTATCCTTATCTCAACCCGTGAGTTTTTTTTTTTCCCTTTACTTCTTCCCCTCCTCATCTGAGGAGGGGGAGTGAGAGAGCGGTTGTGGTGTTCAGTTGCCTAATACGGTCAAACCACCACAGCTATCCAGCCAGTTTCTGACCCAACGAAGCGTACGCCAGTCCAAGCCAAGAGCAGCCAGTTTCTTGAGAATGCTGTGGGAGACGGTGTCAAAAGCCTTGCTGAAGTCAAGGTAGACCACATCCACAGCCTTTCCCTCATCCACCCAGCGCGTCACTTTGTCATAGAAGGAGATCAGGTTTGTCAAGCAGGACCTGCCCTTCATAAACCCATGCTGACTGGGCCTGATCGCCTGCTTGCCCTGCAAGTGCCACGTGATGATTCTCAAGATAATCTGCTCCATGAGCTTCCCTGGCACTGAGGTCAAACTACCAGGCCTATAGTTCCCCAGGTCTGCCCTCCGGCCCTTCTTGCAGATGGGCCTCACATTTGCTAGCTGCTAGTCCTGATAGCCAGGACTGTTGATAAATGATGGTAAGCGGCTTGGCCAGCTCCTCTGCCAGTTCACTCAGTACCCTCGGGTGGATCCCATCCGGCCCCATCGACTTGCGCACATCCAAGTGCTGTAGCAGGTCGCCAACCATTTCTTCGTGGATAGTGAGGGCCACATTATGCTCCCCATCCCCTTCCGCCAGCTCAGGGTACTGGGTATCCAGAGAACAACCGGTATTGCTGCTAAAGACTGAGGCAAAGAAGGAATTAAGCACCTCAGCCTTTTCCTCATCTTTTGTAACAAGGTTTCCCCCCACATCCAGTAAAGGATGGAGATTTTCCTTAGTCCTCCATTTTGCACTGATGTATTTGTAAAAAGATTTTTTGTTGTCTTTAACGGCAGTAGCCAGATCGAGCTCCAGATGAGCTTTGGCCTTTCTAATTTTGTCCCTGCACAGCCTCGTAACATCCTTATAGTCCTCCTCAGTTACCCGCCCTTTTTCCAAAGATTATAAACCCTCTTTTTCCTCCTAAGCTCAAGCTGCAACTCTCTGTTGAGCCAGGCCGGTCTTCGTCCACGTCGGCTCGTCTTTGGGCACATGGGGATACACTGCTCCTGCGCTGTTAAGATTTCCTTCTTGAAGAGCACCCAGCCTTCCTGGACTCCTTTGCCCTTCAGAACCACCTCCCAAGGAACTCTACCAACCAGAGTCCTGAGCAGCCCAAAGTCAGCCCTCCGAAAGTCCAATACAGCGGTTTTGCTGGTCCCCTTCCTGGCCTTGCCAAGAATAGAGAACTTCACCATTTCGTGGTCACTCTGCCCAAAATAGCTTCTGACCACCACATCTCCCGCCAGTCCTTCTCTGTTTGTGAAGAGAAGGTCTAGCGGGGCACCACCCCTGGTAGGCTCACTAACCAGCTGCATCAGGAAGCTATCTTCCATGCTCTCCAAAAACCTCCTAGACTGCTTTCTCTGGGCTGTGTTGTGCTTCCAGGATATATCAGGGAAGTTGAAGTCCCCCATGAGAACAAGCGCCAACGATTTTGCAATTTCTGTCAGCTGCCTGTAGAACTCCTCATCCGTCTCCTCATCCTGGTTCGGCGGCCTTTAACAGACTCCAACCAGGACGCTAGACTTGTTGGCCTTCCCACTGATCCTAACTCAAAGGGACTCAACCTTGTCATTCCCAGCCTCGAGTTCCACAACATCAAAACACTCTCTAATATAGAGAGCCACACCACCACCCCTTCTATGCTGCCTGTCCCTTCTGAAGAGTTTATAGCCAGTCATTGCAGCACTCCAGTCATGAGAGTGGTCCCACCACATCTCCGTGATGGCAACCAAGTCATAGCCTGCCTGCTGCACGATGGCTTCCAGCTCCTCCTGTTTGTTACCCATGCTGCGTGCATTAGTGTAAACGCACTTCAGCTGGGCCATTGCCTTATCCTCCGGCCTTGCCATTGTTCCCCCTGGCACAGCTCCAACAAGCCTTGTTTCAGTCCCATCCCCCATCATACCTAGTTTAAAGCCCTCTCAAATGAGCCCCGCCAGCTCCTGGCCCAGGATCCTTTTTCCCCTCAGAGACAGGGACCTGTCTGCAGCCATCAGGCTAGGTGCTGAGTGAAGCGCCCCATGGTCAAAAAAAAACAAGATTTCTGTGCTGGCACCAGCCCCTGAGCCACGTGTTTATCAGGTGGGCTTTTCGTGTCCTGTCAGTACCTCTCCCTGCCACCGTAGGGATAGATGAAAACACCACCTGTACTCCCGCTCCCTCCACTAATCGCCCCAGCCCCCTAAAATCCCGTTTGATAGCCTTGGGCTTCTCTCTTCAATGTCATGACAGCCCGCCTGGACTATCAAAAGAGGGTAATAGTCAGAGGGGCGAACCAGGTTGGGAAGCTTCCTGGCAACGTCCCTGACCTTGGACCCAGGTAGGCAGCAGACTTCCCTATGGGTAGGGTCAGGCCGACAAATAGGGCCCTCTGTTCCCCTGAGGAGAGAGTCTCCCACAACAATAACCTTTCTTTCTTTCTTGGTGGAGGCAGTCCTGAGGTGTGGAGTTGACTTCCTCGCCCTAGGCATCCTCCTGGGTACACTTTCTACCTTTAACCCAAACTCAAAGAATTTTCATGTAACTTGTAAAAAAAAAAAAAAAAAAAAAAAAAAAAAGTAATACTCATTGTCCACATAATTTCACAGTAGACTGAGGCAAGTGAAATCAAAAGCTCTGGCACTGGCATTTTTTATGAATTTGGACTCCCTAATAAAAATGAAAAAAATATCTATTTAATCAGGCAACATCCTGAACTCAATTGGTTTGACAACGTTACAGACTCTATTCATCTCTTTGTTTACCAAGATTTTATGGGTAGAACCTGTTATTTCTGATAGCAGAAACAGCATTTTACAGTAGGCTTAGATCCAGCCAGTACAACTCCACTAGCATGGATAGAAGGAAAGACGCAAAGAAACCTCAGCAGGTAATCCAAACTTTCATGTAATACATTATAATAAAACATGAATTATTCTAGATTTATGTTGTTGTTTATGACAGAAATCTTGTTTAGTACTTCCAAATTATGAGTCTCATAATTAGCTGTCAGAAAACTGCACTGACCATCATTCTGTAAAAGATATTTTAGCTTACAGTACCATATAAATCACCAAATGTCTATGGTCATATCCCGTGTCACTGAAGTCAATAGGACTAAATTAATATTCACCAGCCTGTCTGATCATTCCTTCAGATTGCTGTAGGAAAGGTTGTTCCTCACAAATGTAGGGCAAAAATACACTAATTTTAGGTTAAAGATTCAGAACTATCTACACTGATAGAATTGCCTCAATTACTCCCTTCCCTCTACCCCAATCCCCACCCCCACTCCCCACCCCCTTCCATTAGTCTACTCACTCTATAATAAAAACAAATCCCAAAATCTCAGCAGTCCCAAGATGGACGACTTACCTTTGAGACAGTAAAATGCTAGGCAAAGTGTAACAGGAGAATACCAGAACACAATAAGCATTTTGTTCCAAGAGCCATTCATCACTGTTCTTATCCTTATGAGAACAGTGGGATTGGATTGAAACAGTCAGTCTGAACAAGACAGACACACTTAGAATTTTACTCAGCAGAATAGGGATAAGGAAAGTCTACAGCCATTCCTTTAGCCCACTCAAAGGCTAGAGAAATGTACCGGCCATCAGTTCTGTGCAAATAATCTTTATCAAAACAGAACAATTTGACTTTTTCACAAAACATGTTTTCTACTTAACAGGAAAAGACTACCTCCCGTGTAACAGATTTTTAAAAAATATCTTATTGATTTGTTGTTACAGATTTACAGACTTGTAAATAAATGCAAAAGACCTTCATTTGGACTCCCAAACTAACAAAGATACACCTTACTACATGGATAAAATTAACTTTAAGATTTAAAATATTTTTATGACATGAGAAAATTTCGAGTAAAATTCAATGCATCAAGAAGGACTTTGACCTCATATTTTAGACCTGAGCTGAAAAATACTAATAATTTAAAAATAAATAAAAATACAAATACACAAAACCAAGTTGTGAACCATTTTAAAGCCAGATTTTCTAGACTTACCCTCTAATTTTAGCCTCCAGACACAAATACAGTAATTGGGCATAAAATACTCATGTACCATATAGTTCTTACAGTATGGTATTTGGGGTATATCTGGAGGTGAATCAGGGAGCTGCTGTGTGGTTTCACAGCCACTATATACTTTGAAGGGTGGGAAGAGTAGCTTGGGCTGTCTGGACTGTAGCTGAACAATGGATCTGAAATAGGGCTGTTTCTAGAATCTATGTGGAGAATAAAATATGACAGAACAATATTTCTTGCTGTCAGTTTGTGGGTAGCTGAAGAGTGCTGGGTTTGGGTTGACAAGCCATATGTGATAAATGGTGAATAGTTTTGTGTGACTGTATTTTGCAGCAAGAGCTGAAGGCTTTGTCTTATTTTGGGAATGCAGTGTAGTGTGATGACTGTGTTTGCAGAATGGTGGTCTGGTGCCAACCACTATGGGAAGACTTGCTTGTGAATCTTCACATACATGACACCATCACAGTATTGACAATCACTTAGCATTATTAGCATTGTTCTGCAATAATACTCTGAATCCCCATTGGAATGCACAGCACATAATACCAAACACATAATAAAATAGGGTTCCTTACCAAGGGGGGATGGCTCTTGCTGTATCTCTGCTACATTAGCAGAGTAAGTTCCATGTAACTACATTTCCTAACTTGTACTGGGTCTGGCTGGGATGTTAACTTTCCCCGCAGCAGCCCATACAGTGCTATGCTCTGCCCTTGTAGCTAAAACAGCAGTGGTATCACACCAGTGTTGTGTCTGCTGCTGAGCAGTGTTGGCACAGCATCAGGACTTTCTCTAACCCTCCTGGGGGTGGGAAAAAATGTGAGAAAGAAACATCACCAGGGCAGCTGACCTAAACCAACCAAAGAGATATTCCATACCATATGATGTCATACTCAGCAATAAAAGGTGGAAAAAGGAAGAAGAGGGGAGCGGTAGGCTCTCGTGAAAATGTCTGTCCTTCTCCTGAACACCAGCTACGTGCGTTGAGGCCCTGCTCCAAGGATGTGGTCAAGCATCGCTCATTTATGGGAAGTAGAGAATAATTTATTTCCTCTGCACTTCCACACAGACTTTGTTTTGTTTTTTTCCCCTTTCCCCCCTCCTTTTTCCCCTTTCCCTTTTTTCCCTTCAATTAAATTGTTTAATTAATAATAATATTTCCTTAATATTTTTTTTTCCTTTAATTAAATTATCCTTATCTCAACCCATGATTTGTTCTTTCCTTTACTTCTTCCCCTCCTCATCTAAGGAGGGGGAGTGAGAGAGCAGTTGTGGTGTTCAGCTGCCTAGCATGGTAAAACCACCATATAACTCATGATTTACACAAAATATGTGAAGGAGGCCCAACAGAGAGGTCTTAAATTATTTTAGAATACTAATCAGTTCCTACACACAACAGCTTTTATGCTGTTTTAAAGTAGGTTACAAAAGCAGAAGCAAGCAAGCAGCAATTACAAACCTCAGTCAGGGTAAGATCCCTTGGTCCTGTACTGTTATCAACACCTAGCAAAGGCAATTTTAAGGGAATTACATGGTTGCTAATCATCAACTCCATGACTACGTGAATCCTTAAAATAATAACCAGTAATCAAAAACAGAATAATTCCTGTTGTGTATCACCTACTTTTTTTTCTCCTTTTTTTTTTTTTTTTTTTTTTTTTCTCTCCCTAGGAGACCCCATCTTTCAAATTAAGGAGCATTTCAGAGAACCTTCTGCTACACAGGGCATCTCCACCACACCCTAGGTCCTGCCTGTGCTGGGGTGGAGGCATAAGGCCAGAATGGTAACTCCTTGGTCCTCTGAAAGTCAAAAGAATAAGTAACATCATTGGAAACAACTCTATAAGAACAACTAAGAAGAATACCGTATCAAATCCGTGTATTGGGGTGGCATTTAAATGAGGAAAGAAAAAATAATAATAAAAAAAAAGGATTGTAATGAAAATGAAATGATAGTGTAATGGAAACCTCCCAGACAAAAACAGTAGTTTACAATGAAAGGTCATTATTGTTTTATACAAGGTGATATGCTGATTTTAAGGACTTCATCATATCTACAAGCTCCTAATTAGTAGTACTATTTCTTTGGTCCTGAACATGATAAAAAGTGAAGCTCAACACAGTAATTTTTTGCTTTAACCTGAGAAATGAGAGCCTGATCCCCTGATATACCCAGCAAAATCCTCTCGGCTTTTGCAGCTTGGTGAATATAGCCAAATCTGCATTCAACGTGTTTTCCACATTTCCATCACTGTGCAGAATGAAGCCATGCAGAGCCCCAGGGACATGTGTTTAGCTGCCATTCTGCAGCACTTGTAGCATTTTAACTTGAAGCCTCTGGGAAAAAGCCACATATATATTACTATGGCTTTGGAGTTTAAATTGTTAGTTGATGTGTCCTGTTTATCAAATTCAGTTGGTGCCTGAAAAATAGACCTGGCCCTTCAAGCAGTGAGGGGTTTGGGCTATTTGTTTGTTTGTTTTAAATAAAAGCCTAAGAAATGGCATTCACAAATAACTAATCAAATATTTGTCCCTTGTCTGCCTCTGAGTTATTTTATACTTAAATTGACTCATTGCTGACATTGTAAGTTTTGCAAGGTGCTGTTCTCACCTATTTAACCTTTTTTATGAAATATGCTTGTGTGAGTAAAAAGGAGACAGCCTGTCCCATTCTTCATTCAGTGGGGTTTGTTTTTCGTGTGGTTAGTCAGTGCAAAAAATAAAAAATAAAAGAGAAAACCTAAAAACCAATCTCATGTAAATCTCAATATACATAATCAAACAGGAGCAACATTTTGAAAGCAGTAAGTCATTTCATTTCTCTTCAGCTGTTAACAAGGAAATATATTTTTACATATACATCTTATACATTTTTTTCTTTGATATATTTTTCCAGGCAAGAGCATTTCTGTAGATTAAGACGTGTGTAGATTTCCTTTAGTATATACTAATCTACCATCCATTTATTGCATGAGTTGTAAATGAAACAGTATCTGAGTTGCAGTGCAAAAACAGTCAATATTACTTTTTAAGCCTAAAGAAAGGCCTTCATAAGTGAAAGGATTAACTTTTCCAGTTTGTTTGGAACACCTCTTCTTTAAAAAAAATAAAAAATGAAAATAAAAGTTTATTGTTTTGAATGAGCTTATGTTGGCCAACTAGTCTATTATCAAGGGAACAAATGTTTCCTTGTGAGCATGAAAAAACTTGCAACTCATTACGGTATTTCAAATAATGGGAAGTAATGATAGAATTGCTGCAATAACCTCAAACAAAATCGTAATAGGCAAGTCTGTTACGCAATGTGCATTCCCCACATTGTTCCTTTACTGGTGCCAAAAGCATGTCACTCAGGTAATTTGTTTTCGACCTTTAACAAGACTTAGAAGCAATTATTATGAAACACTGACACAACAGATCTCACCAACAATTGAAGTTTGACAGCTTGTGAGAAAAGTCTCGTGTTTATGTCATTGGAGAGGTGATCCCTGTACGACCTCCTTTTTCACTGCTGTGAATGATAAATTTTCCAGTGGTAGCTCACTACAGCTGAAGGCCCAAATGTACTGTATTTGTAAAGGAAATTTTCATCTGGTTCTCCAAATCAAATAAATCTGGAAACTCCTATGGTTCCTTTGACTGATCTGGTTTTAGCTTTGTGGTATGCTCCAACTGAACAGAGAGCTAAATGCCTAACACATCTCCACATTGTCTACTTTGTAAAGGTCTATAGAAAAAAGATACATATACAGACTTACTTTCTGATTGAAAATAGCTTCATATTTGCTTGCAAAATGAAATAACCTGCATGGGGGGGAGGGAGAGACAGAGAGGGAGAGAGAGAGACAGAGAGGGAGAGAGAGAGACAGAGAGGGAGAGAGAGAGACAGAGAGGGAGAGAGAGAGACAGAGAGGGAGAGCAGCGATCATAGAGTAGTATCACACCTGAAATGCAATAAATAAATAAATAAATAACCCCTCCCTAAGGTTACAAGTCATAACTGCAGACTTTCAGCCTCAGGGTTAAGGCAAGAATTGTATTCTTCTTGTGCAGCCCCTGAAACAGGTGCTGGACATGGCAGAACTTCTGACATTTAGGAGTTAATATAGCTAGTGTGTGTGTGTGTATGCACTAATTATGGATCACAGCATGCACTAGGATGCTAAGAAAGTTCAAAGAGAATATTAGATCCCTGACTCCAGCAGATGCACAGCTCTGGGGTATAAGAAAAAAAATGTGTGAGCAAATCACACAAGCTTCCTGAGCAGCAAGAAACAAACCTGGAACCCTGCAGGCTATTGTTGGATTTGTAAAATTGACAATAGCCTCTGCAACTTGTAATTTAGTCTTGTTTTTCCTTACTATTAAGATTATTGTTTCAGCTTACTGAGCTCGTGAAAATGTAAGAAGTAGAGAATGGAGGGATTCTCTGCCAGTATTTATGCTATAAAATATTAACCTGTTGACACATCGCAGTAAAATGGATTAATTGTTAGATAGACCATAATAGTTCTACCATCTATATAAGTATCATAGACTATTCTAACCAAAATGTTTTGAAACTGCTCCTTCAATTCTGCACAACTAAGTTCAGTTTATACAATATTTAGAATACAGTTAACATTTTATATGTACAGCTTTTGTTGTTTGAAGACCACCAGATGAGGCCATAAATTTGGCTGTCTTACAGCTGTTTGGGCAGAACAGCACAAGGGAGTTAAGGTTAGAATACATAGTAACAAACTCTCTAATGCAAACCATAGATTTAGAGGCCAAAAACAATTACTACGTTCTATCACCCAGCTCATCTTAAAAGAATTTCACATGGTCAGTAACAGAGTCAGGGCAGAGTGCTTCATTCCACTTTTGCAGTGGCATAGAGCTCATTTGTAGGGTATCCATTATCAGTAAAGCAAGACTGACCTGCAAGCCTACCTTTCATCTTGTTTTCACTGTATGCAGTGCAATACCTTGGAATAGCACAGATTCCAAAAAGGACATCCAGTTCTGAACTGAAGACACCATGCGAAGGAAAAGAAGCAACTTTACCCCAGTATTCTGTTTCAAGAGCTTCTCAGGCCTACTGCAAAAATGTGCGCTTGATTTCTCAGATGACTCTGCCTTGTCTTGGCCTCCAGACAGTGGTTCTAATTATGCTGCTCTCTATTAGATTAAAGCACCTTCAGTACCCCATACTCTCTCTCCTGACATTACTTTTACAGTGAGATCAAATCACCTCTGACATTCTTAATATGATAAACAGAACAATCTTTATGTTTCTTGCAGTAAAATGCCTTCTCCTGGGCCTCAAATAATTGCTGTAGGTCTTTTCTGCAATTTTAGGTATCCTTTAAAATGTGGATATTAAAATTAAGTGCATGTATATACCTACATATTTGTTAATTACTTCCCTGTTCTCATTTCCAAGGAGCATAGTCTCTTTTATTTTTCTCTTTTTTTTTTTTTTTTCCTCAGCTTCACCATTCAAACACTACACTACACTGTCAGGATCAATTGATTCTCAAGATGCAACTTCATACTGTAGCTACACACAGTCACACAGTGCTCCTTGGTGCTTAATTCTGTGGTGTTTCTTCTTATGAATGGATCTTTTTCACTAATGCACCCAGACTTGACCATCTAGCCCCCAGCACTGTTAATATCTCTGTCAATCCCCCAAGATTTTGTCAACTACAGTTCTGTATATACCTCCACATTAACTTCTTGTATATTATTAGACCTGAAATCTTTCTAGATACAGCTTACCCAACAACAATCCTCCACTGACATTTTTTAAATTTTGAAATCTATTGAGATATACCTATATAACACAAAGCTGGGAGAACTGCCAAAACATAACACATACATACAGTAAAGTGTAGTATCAAGCAGAAAAATGGTTATTGTACAGGTATCCTGTTATGGTTACTGGTCATCCCTTCCCTGTAGAATAAATATTCTGTTGCTTAAGAACAGATATGTTCTTAGTTTATCTATGAAGCACTTCATTGATGTTAGCTCTCAAGCGGGTGTTGCTAGCAATTCTCACAGCATCACAAAATGATTAAGATCAGACAGGACCTCTGGAGATCGCCTAGTTCAATCCCCTACACAATGCAGGGCCAAGTACAACAGGCTGTTCAGGATACTGACCTGTTGCATTTTGAATAGCTCCAACGACAGAGACTCTGTGGCCACTCCGGGCAACCTGTTCCAGTGAACAATCTTAAAGTATTTTTTTCCTTATATTTAAGTAGATTTTCCTGCATTTCATTTTATGACTGTTGCCTCTCAAATTTTTATCAGAAACCACTTAGAAGACTCTGGCTCCATTTTCTTTACTCCATTCTATCACATTGCAGTAAGATTTGCCCCTGAGTCTTTTCTTGAAGATAGGTATGACATTTGCATTCTTTCAGCCATCAGAAAGCACTTCCAGCCACCATGACCTATCAGAGATAATCAAAAGTGGCCTCACAATGACATCAGACAGCTCCCTTGGCATTTGTAGGTGCCATAGATGTTCAATTTATTTAAATGCTCCCTAATTTGATCCTCCTCTACCAAGGAGAGAGTTTTATTTCTCCAGATTTTCATAGTGAAGCGAGACAGCTTCTAGCATGACGGAACTAATCTTCCTTGAATTTGTTCACTCCTTTTTTTAATTCTCTGGTTATAGAGTCAATAGGATATTTTTTGTGTATGGGTTTAAATCTGAAGGTTGCTTCCTCTTCAACCTTCTTCAAACTACTTACAATTTCAATACCTACTCTACTCCATTATTTATTATTTTTTTGCTGTCTCTTTTCAGAGTTGAAGGGAATATCATATTGAATCTTTACTCACACACCAGTTGTTCCAATCCTTTCACCATTCTTGTTACCTTTTGTGGTTACTAAGACTAAAAACATATCAAAATTCAAAGGAAGACATGTATGAATAAGATGCACATCCTGACTTATATTACGTAATCAGAGTGAAAGAGAATATCACATTTTTCAGCATGAATACAAGTTGCTCCCACTTTTTCCAATTGTTTCTTCTGTCTTTTTGTCCTTATTTATTCATTTTGCAAAGACATTTGACTGTTTTCCCCCAAATCTTGGTACATGTGTACAATTGCCGGGATAAGAGCATTGTTTTATTTTCGCAAGTCCACCCCAAATTGTAGCGTCTGGCTCTAATTCACTATTCTCCCATTAAGGCCATGGGGAGGATTACATTTCTTTCTTCCCCATTCCCTCTTCCCTTGCTAATGTCTGCTGCTGTCACACACTGCTGATAGCAGCAGAGCAAGATGGGTAAACCAGATCAAAGAGAAATGTCAGCTCCAATTTTTGTCCATAGCACTGTAAAGTAACAAGGAGTTAAACAGTCATGCCATTTTTCAGCATTTACATTCCATAGCTGGCACTTCTTCACCGTGCATCTTGGTATTAAACAGCTTCATAATAAGTAAAAGCCAAATTCCTTACCCTCCATAACCCCATCAAGTTCAAGAGGTCTGAAAAGAGGTACCGTAAGGCTGAATTGGGCTCTGTGATTCAGAACTGACATCCTGGCAAAGCAGTCTGCAGCAGCACACGTACGAAGAATTTCCTTTCCACTACAGATTGTTATTGCAATTCTCGATTCAGCCTTTGTGCAGATTTATTCTGTAAATCAAATAGGTATTTATTCTATGGAACAAAATGCAGCATATGCAGTACAGATTTTCAGGTTAGATAACTGAATATAATCAGAGAAGAAATTTTTGCCTTTTTTAACAGGCAAATCTGCATTCAGCAATAGAAAGGCTGTCTTAGTTGCAAAATATTTTGCTAAAAGCAGAATCTATCATTACTGAATTAAAAACGTTAGTTGGTATTTACACAGTGGATAAGTTCAAAAGGTACAGTAAAGGAAAATGAAAACAACCTCAGCACCTACAGTATTTAACAGCACTAGAACACAACCTATAGAATTTATTCTTCGGAGGCCTGTATAGAGCTTTTATCATGAGTCTGAGTGAGAAATCGTGTGACACGCTGGCTCAGTTCTGTTTCTTTTCAGCTATTCTGCAAACTTGTTGGATGATATCAATTGCCATTTCCTTCCATTTACGTATGTAAAGTTTATTTTTTTCTTCTTGTAAAAACATACAGTCTAACTAATCAATTACTTTTCCCTAAGACACAAATTGCAGCGTGCCTTTGGATTTTCTTAAGTGTTTTTCATGAATACATTCATTCATATTTTTTAATAAAATTGTCACACACTTTTCTGTATTTTTGACTTGTGTGCCTCTTTGTGATTTTAAATGGCACTTCAGTTGCTAAAGGTCGAGTGCCATTGCTCTAAGGGGCATATTTTCATTTTGGTGTACGAAGAGTTATGCACATCAATCTTTAATCAAGATGAAAAATTCTCCTAATGCTTTCTACTCACAAGCTCAGTGCATAGCAAAAGAAACTTAAAGTTGTGAGTTTCAAAAATTTATTTTGATGTTTTCATTCTGAAAGATTCTATTCTCTTAAAACCAATGCCACTGTTAACATTTGTGGCTCCTAGAGAAAAGCTTGTGTTGCCTTATCAAAAAACAGTTATCATAAGAGGTGACTACTTTTAATAAATAAGATTAGAATGTACTTTATGGCAGCTTCTGATGAAAAATTACATATGAAAATATGCAGATGGAAAACAATTCTAATTTCCAGGAAAATACAACAATATATGAAATTCTGGAATGTAATAAAAAACACTCATTTCAAAGCAGCATTTATTACATGTAAAAAGAATAAGGAGGAAAAAAGCACAAATCAGGGTGACAGGTATATATTCTCATGCAGAACATCATATATAGTTGTCATAGATAGCATGTACATGCAGAAACCCCAATTCATAATGTAGCAGAGCACTGTCGATGCAAACAGACATACCAAAGAAGCCCATTCTTTTTACTTGTTTGGCCTCATGCTCACATCTATGAATGGATCCAATTTCTTAACTAGCTATGAATGGAACATTTTCTGTAATGGATTCATAATCAAGAACAAAATTAACATTTGAAATTCCAGTGGTGTTACTTAGTTTAAAAAAAAATAAAAAAATGATCATATAGAGATAGTTTTATTTAAATGACTAATTTGATACCTGTGCTTTACATGAACAATCACAGAAAATATATTTAAAATTTTCTTTGTAGTCTATGAAAATATGACAGATTGAATTACATTTTTTGCAAGTTTCTGAAAAAGAAAGATAAGGGAAAATTTGTGTTGAAGCACATTCCACTCTGAGGAAAGTAGAAGGAAAAATATTGGAACAATTCACCTGTGTTTTTGTCTTATCAGTTTCTTTACAATTCCATTTTTAGTAGGAAAATAATACAGCTATTAAAGCAAAAATTTCCCAGACCTTTTAAAACATCAGAGTAAAATCCTCCTGGTTTTGATCATGAAAACTGTTTTATTTCTTGGAATTCATTTCAACAGGGATTCTGGTAAAACTGAAGACAGTAGAAATTTGCAGAGATGATTTTACTGTCATTGTCTACCTACAGAAAGCTAATTTCTATCAGGTTTCCTGAATTTGTAATTTTATTCTAGAACGAAGTTGCTGACAACTATGAGGATAAATTGACTTTTTTTTTTTTTTTCCTATACAGGCAAAGGGGAATGATACTCATTTTAAAAATCACTTACTTCAGAGAATAAATTTCACTTTATATCATTACAAAAATTAAAGTTATCACCATCCAAAAAAAACTATTTTAGACTGGAAACATTTATGGAAGTTACTAAAATATTCCCTCATAAGGGTATCAGTGTTGTTACACATGTTCAAAAGAGGAAGTCTTGCTTACATAATGTTTGTTTTTTGTTAAAACATTCTTCCTATATATTTGATATATAATTGAATAAAAGTATCGAGTTCACTTTCTCCCCTGATGCTTTTGCACTTCTGTGGGAACAAAATGATTTTTTCAAGTGCCTCACACAGCTTCCGTTGGCTTTAGTTTCCTCTGAACGTTGCCAACTCAGGCTGCACAGATTTGGATCCTTCTTTTGTACCTGTTATTTTGAGGTTTAACCCTAATTTCAGTGTTACAAAATTCAGAGCTATAAATAATCAGTTCATTCTTTAACTGCAGAGGAGCTCTGTTAATCCATTAAGAGCAACATCTTTACATGCCCGAACATTTTTTCAATACCTTATTTCCTGTTGTTGAGCTGTGATATCAAACACACAAAGCATGCAAGCAAGAACAAGTGATAAATACCAGTTTGCTATAACACTCCCTCTCTCTCTCTGTCAGGAAATGCATGAGTCCCAACTGGATGTACATGTGCTTTCCCATGTGAGACCCCTCTCCCTAACAACAACCAATGCACCTTTGTCACTGTCACTGAACTGGCTAATCCAGGCAGTATAGAAGACTGTGTATCGTAAAACAATAGGACTAATTTGAGTGACAATCACTTAAATGGAGCACTCTCTTAAGTGGCATACTGATACACGGAGTTCAAAAGCGAAGCGTACTACTGCTTAAAAATATGTGAATAGTGATAATAATTCACACCACAAAGGAATTTATAATAATAATGACATTGTTCACAGTATTTCCCATACAAAGAAAAATCATACTGGAATTATAATTGTAGGGAAAACCCTCATCAACATCTTTTGCATTCTTTACTATATATATAGTATATATTTCCTTTCTCTATACAGCTAACACACTGCGTTTGTCCCTTGATTACATTTTCTTGGAGCAGAAACTAGTTTGGCATTCTCATACAGAGTAAAGACCTCTTCCTGAGATCAACAGAAACGATTCTGCTGATTTGGCACGCTATATTCTTTGGGGGAGAATCACAGGATGAATACAAGCTTGCTCCCTTTTCTGAGATCTCACTTACAGCTTTGAGTTTAAGATTGCAGCTTACACTGTAAAAATGCATGCTGATTTGATCCCCTCTTACAGGGCTGGATTCATGGAGAAGCTGGGCTCTGTTGCGGTGATAAAGGCCTATTCAACGCGGGGTCTGACCTGCTGAGACACTCAACCCTGCAGGCTTCAATGGAGCTCTTGCACCCCCTGCAGCCCAAAAGCCAACAGCTCACTCGAAAGGAGGGAGAAAGAAAAATAGTAAAAATCCCAACACAAAGAAGGAGGGACAAAAATAAATAAATAAATAAATAAATAAAAGGCACTCTAATGGCATTTCATTAAATGATTGCCGTCATGAAGATCAAGTATCATAACCTCATACTGCTGTTCTAAATTAACTGCCTGATAGAAGGACACTCCTCGGCATCAGCTGAACTTCTTCCCCAAGAAGCTCTGTGCTGCAGCCACATCCCCCCAGGGAACACTGCCCCTTGGATCCCCAGTGGCCCTGTGGGGTGGCTCAGGAGCACCCCGCTCCTCTTTGTGCCCCCACACATGGTGGAGACTCCCGATCCACAACCCTTTCCCTCTGCAGTGCTGGAACTCGCCAACAAGTCAGTGCTGACAAAAGCTGGGCAGTATGTGTGCATATTTATTAAATGTTATACATATATATACACATATATGCAACAACCTTTTTCTAAGCCAATATTAAAAACAAACAAACAAACAACAAAAAAAAAAAAACACACACATCTGTCTGCCTAATGCACAGCCTGTGTGGAGAATAGAGGGGAAAAAAAAAAAGAGCCCTGATCCTTCAACAGACATCTTAACACAGCAAGTCACACAAAGGACAGAGGGACTGGTAAAAGCAACTCATCCCAGCAGATATAAAGTCTTGGAGTATCTTGTCTGCAAGTGTGGTGGCTTTGAAAAGAAATTACTAGACCTGGTTCAGCCTAAACTTTTCATAAGCTGGCGGTCATTCACTGAGATGTCTCATACAGGCAGACTACTCTGGGCATTGACATTTCACTTTCATTAGATATCAGTAAAGAAGTTTGTGACAGGAACTAAAGTTAACTAGAAAAAACAAGCAGAGTCACCAGTTCTATTTCAATTCCAAATCAGCAGCCTCTCTCCAGGCATTCTAAAGCCATTGCTTTAGAATGCTTTATGTAAAAACTTGTAAATGTAAAACTTTCTTGGAACCATTTTGTAATCTCAATTACACCATATAAATCTCATTTAACCCAATTAGATACAGTCAAGTTACTAAATACTGTCATAGATTAAACTAAAGAGAGAATATTAAAGTGAAGGAGACAAAAGGAAGACCTCCAGATGGCAAGTTCATTGTGAGAGTTGGCTGCCATTTATTAGGAAAGTTATATTAACTAATACTCATGTATAGTATTGTCTTCCTGTTTGCTCTGGTCACCTCCTGAAAGTCATCCTATCTTTTGCATTATATGTTTGACTCCCGCAGTCAGGGTTTCAGTTCAGACCAAAATCCTAACGTTACATAGACAATTAAAAAACAAGCTCAGAGCAAATGATTACTGCAGTATTCTCAGATCCATGTCTTTCTTGTCTAGAGGAAACAAACAAACAAACAAACAAACAAAAGTAGAAGAGTTATCTCACTCATACTCACTTCTCTCCTGCAGTGGAATGACTACCTTTATGATGACACAGGGAGATTATGCCATCATCTGTAGAACTACCCGAACACATCTCCTCTCCAGGTAGCCACAGATGAGAACCACAACTTTACCTAAACTGAATCTGAGTGCTGTTGAACAACAAAAGACAGATGGCAGAAAACATCAAAGTAATTCATCTTCTTACAATCACAGAGATTAGACTTCACTCAGTGATAGGTGGAGTTTTCTCTATAGCTAAATGGCCCTGTGTGCTGGGGCTTTCGTGAAAACAATAAATACCATCAAACATTTCATTAAAATGGAGTGAAAAGTACCATACCATCTCTTACCCTCAGCTTACTGGTACAGAGAGAAAGAAAAATAATAATAAAATAAAATAAAATAAAATAAAATTATAAAGGATTCCTTCCCCTGAGCAGACCTCCTAAAGATAACATTTTTTAATTAACACCTTAATTAGCACTAAGAGGGTACGGCCTGTAGTTTATTGGATCTATTTAACTCTCCAAGCAGCTGCATTGCTTTTAATCAGCAGCAATGTTTCTCAGAAAACAAAAACAACACTCCTGTTCTGATTATGATGCAATACATTTAATCATTTATCTCCCAGTTCAGCTTAAGAATCCTGCATAAAGGCCTGCTTTACATCTGAGGTTTTTCTTTCTTTTTCATAAATAACTGGAGTTTATGTTTGTTATGACTGACAATAAGAAATTAATCTCAGCTGTGAAGGCCTGGGAAAGTGAAAAGACTTGCCTAAGGTTCAGTGTCTATCCAGAGGATATAACCACTTAGGGCAATGTTCATATAGTGACAAGATCTTTACATGCCCAAGTGAAGACAAGGTCTCCTCAGTGACCTGATTAAAACATGACTAAGTAAAGTATAAGTAAATTAATAGTGTAAAACAGCTAGCTTTTTTTTTTTTTTTTTTTTTTTTTTTTTTTTTTTTCTCATCTCTAAGTCCAAAGGAAGACACAACAGCAATGTTTTGTTGTTGACTATATAATGTTTTGCATTACAATAATAGCTGACCACCACAGAGAGCAAGGTGTTAGTATTCTCAGCCAAGTGACTCCTACTCTGCTCTTGCAGAAGCAGTATTAGCCTCCTTGCTGCAAGCTATGAGAAGATATGCTAGTTCTTAAATTACAAATGAAGTAGGATGCTGTTGGCAGGGTGGCCATTTTTAGCAGGACAAATTACAACCTAGGGCTGAAACAGCCATTCTGAAATCAAGCAATTTCAATGGGAACAGAAGTGAACTCTATTCCTACTGATAGCCCAGTGTAACAGTAGTCCCTAATTTTCCCAACCACTAGAGAAGTATGTGCCCTGGTAATTGTCTACTCTTGTGGTCAAAAATCCCACAAATTCAGCACAAGATACACATACAACAGTATGCAAGAGGGCAGCAAGAAGAGGAACCTGAGAAGTGCTGAAAACAGTAAGAGGCTAAAAACACTAATTGAATTTTTAAAAATGTTCAATATACTATCTTTATCTGTGGTTTTCACAGACAAAAGAGCTCATACTGCACTGATAATAAATCTCTGACAATAAAGGCTGAAGTGTTAAAATCTATCCAATCATTTTTGGAAAATAAAAATAAAAAGTTTAATTTATATTTTATATTGCATTTCAATATTATTCTTCTTTCATTTTGGTTTATGCCATTTTCATTTTCATTCAGCTAGCAACTGTCCTGACCAAATCAGAGTAAATGACAGAAACCAGGTAACGATTTATAAGGTTGGGTTACTAATCCCGTAGGAGTCTTACTTCAGCTGCCGTGCTGAGAAATTACCTCTCAATAGACCCACATCAGAAATACTGAAAATGTGACAGAAAACACCAAGTAAGAGGGCAGAAAAGGACATTTGAAAGGAACGTGTAATGCTAGGATTTCTGGAACTTTAATAGCTTTCCACCTCAATTTTGGCCATCATGAACTCAAGCTAAGAGAAAAATATATATCTTTTTAATGAGCTTTACAACATGCAAGTTGCTTTATAACATATTACATAATGATGTAAGTGCCATAAAGAAGGTTATGTGCTGCTCTGTAAAATGTATTAGATCATCAATATTTCTGGTTTCGTACTGAGAAATTAGAAATAATGATGAAGATTAGGGTTACAAGAATTAAAAAAATCCTTTGAATTGAACCATTCAGCCGTCCCCAGGGATATACTAAGGAATTTGTAGGCTGAGAAAATAGGTAAGTTTATAGGTTCTCCTTAGGTGAAAGAAGTCATGTTAACATCATAAGTTTTATACAAACTTTCCATATGCTGTCGTACCCTCTCAGCTTACCCCCAGCTTTCTTTCCCTTGCGCCCTTATTGTGTAGCCCAGTTGGAAACAGATTTATTAAAAATGATCCATCAACTTTTACACAGAAGGAGGTCAAACATCTTTCAGTAGCATGATTCAAAACAAGAATATCCATTTAATCCTGCAAATGACAGGCTGGGAGCATAAAGCAAGCATAAAGACCAAGAAGAAGAGCAATCCTTTAGCTTAAGACCATGTTTCCTCAGAGATGCTGATGCTCTGTCCCATAATCCACCTCTGTAAATGTTCTGTATTCCTGGAGAGGAATGCAGAGACCTTGAGACTTCTATTTTTTTATTTTTTTTTTTCTTGTTCAGACGTGTACGTTTGATTTTTGAAAAATCTGTAAGACTACTACATATGTTAGGCAATTAGCGAGCTAGAAATTAAATCTTGACTTGATGTGACTAGGAATGGGACCTGTAGATGTTTTTTATCTGTTTGATTAGAAGTCAGTATTTAGCTGCTTCTGAAAGGCCAACTCAGCACCTGACTACTAATAAAATTAGTAGGTGACCAAATGCAATTTCAAATCTGGCATTGAGCAAGCAAAATCATGCTGGCTGTCAATAAGACAGATTTCTATGCTGTTCTATGTTTTTGTTTGTTCGTTTGTTTGTTTTCTTTTTATAGAATTTACGTTTTAATGATACTGTCCAAAACCAAGACTCAGTAATTCTAAAAGGATTAGAAGTGAAAAGAAGGATGAATTAGCTTGCTAAATGTAATGATTTTCCTCATATAAAACTCATTGTGTACTGACCACCAATTACCACTGTCAGTGTAGAAAAGAAAAGTTGTCTGTATCTCTCAAGAACCAATTGTCAAGAGCCATTGTACAACTTTATTAGAAATTTTGCTTGCTTTTATAGTAAGAAGCAGTATCTTCCATATGTTTGCTATGATATAGTGAACAGCAGCTTATGAAAGCATGTGAAGTATTACATAGCCTAGTGAAATTATGATTCAGTCTTTAGCGTTGTTTTCATTTAAAAGAAGTATGATTTCCAAATTCCCAACAATTAATTTTGTTTAGTGTTAGAATGTAAATCAACATTAAATTCTTGAAAGTTTCTTAAAGTTCTCAGTGTCTATCAATGACCAAGTAACTTGATCAGGCCTAGTAAGTTTTCCTGTTTTGATAAGGGGAAAAAGTGTCTTTTTGCCTTATTTGAAGCACTTTACATATGAGTCTCTAATTTTTGTGATGAAAGATGCAAAGAAACTGCAGTAGGTAGAGAATTCTTACTGATGCTGCAGAAGACCAGGCATATAAAATCATCAAGTTAAAGACCTGAAAACTGGAGAAAAAAATAAATAAACATTAAGTTAGGAATCAGAGAAATAAATCTCTTTGCTTTCAGCAGGGAGTGCAGTCTCCAGGCTGGTATTAAGCTTAGGAAGATAAGGCTGCTAGGGATATATTCCTCATACATAAAAATTAAAGGAAGTAGAAAGGTACTAAAAAAGCTCTTTAATGTGTAGGGTGATTATAAACTTTGCACCTGACCTCATTATTTTTTTTCTTCCATTTGTATTTTGCTAAATATAATGCAATATACTGTAGTAGATTTTATTTTCTCATTTAGGGAGAGTGAAAAATGGTATCATATACAGTTTATTAAAGGAGTGAAAACCAGTCAGATCACTAGACACCATCGGTGATTCTTCAAACAGATGATGTTCCATACAAATCTCACTGTTCCTCAAATCTCAACATAGAGAAAATATGAATAGGCTCTGGAATAACACTAACGTTCAGGTACTAAACATGATGCTAACTTCATTAACAATATCTTGCTGATTTTGTTTCCTAATTAAAATTAAAATTGATATTCCCTGGTATAGGGTTTTTCTTTCTTTTTTTCTTTCTTTCTTTCTTTCTTTCTTTCTTTCTTTCTTTCTTTCTTTCTTTCTTTCTTTCTTTCTACCAAATCACTGATAAGAAATGTACATCAAGAGCAATGTATTATTAAAGTTGACTGGCATGTCATTTCTCAATTCATGGTTGTAACCATTTTATGGATATATTCTTGACCACTAAAATTCCCCAGGTATTGAAAGCGTTGTGTTTACCATAGACCTACACTGAAGCTTTTGTTAAATCAAGAGACTGCAACATGTTGAGAAAATTTTGTGAGCGAGCTGGGAAGATCTTGTTCTTGAGTTTATCCATAAGATGAAATTAAATCAGTCAAGTCTTCCCTTCCATTTTTCACTGACTTTCAGAAATGCCTCAGTATACCCATATGTGTCAGTATTTCATTTTTAAATATACCGTACCAACTATTCAGTAGTAGGAAGAGACAGAAATTATTTAGGGTGAGCTTTCTCTGGCTCCACGGACTATGCCGGCTAGACTAGTGTGGGAGCTTCAGACACCTGCACATCTTCACATGGATTTTCCTTCTTACACTTAAGAACCTCAACCCAGACTTGAATTGCACTAGAGCTTCTAATGGTACTAAAGCAAGTGCTGAAAGACAAGAACATTTTCTTCTGAGAATATATCCTCTACCAAAAGAGAAAAGAAACACAAAGCAGAAAATTCTTAAAACAACAAATTTCCAGTTATAACTTTAATAGCTAATCAATTAAATCAAACATGAAAAAGGTTTTCTTTTTTAGAAAATTGTTTCACCCTCTGTGAGGAGATATCAGGATGCTGAGTTTGGGTGGTTTCCATCTCAGTAGAAGGAGAACCAATCTTCTTGGAGACAGGCTGGCTAGACTAATCAGGAGGGAATCCAAAATTCAATGTATGTACTTGGTGTTTTAAAAGCATCATTTCACAAAGCTGAAAATAATTACAAGACATACCAGGCCAGAGAAAGAAATCAAACAGAAAAATGTAAATGGCAATTTGGAACTGTTTAAGTATGTTTTACTAGATGTCTTAAAAGCCACACTCTCATAACTGATAGCATAGGCTACACAGATTTAAAAATTAAATTAAAAAAAATAAATAAATAAACCAGCTTGGTTTAGTGGGGAAGTAAAGGTAGCTATGAAGAAAGGAGATACAAAAATAATGTAGAAACAAGATAAAAGTAAAAAGGAGAAGAGGAGAAGTAGAGCGCAATGATTATAAACTAGGAATTGCACAAAACTGAGAGATGAAAAAGAACAAAAGGGCAAGTTAAGGACAAGACAGAAGAGCTTGTCTGTAAATAGTTTAGGAATAAAGAGTATCCCAGCAAAAGAACAGAGCCGTTGTCAGATAGTAATGGGAGGTGTGTAAATATTACTACAGCAATGCTTTATATTGTGAGAAGAAACAGGATGAAGTATTAGTCATCTCATGATCATGATCATGACATATTTTTCCTCCCCATAGTAATGGAAGAGACTACTAAGTAGTCTCTAAAGTTGAGAATTTTGAAATTGTTAGACCTAAATAATTTGCTTCCAAGAAATTGAAAGCATTAACTTTCTGTATTATTGTTGTTGCTTTTCAATAATTGTTAAAATACTGAGAAATTTCCTGAAGGCTGGATGAAAGCCAATGAGGTAGTGATATTTTAAAAAGGAAAAATGGGACGACGTCAGTAACTGCAGGCATGCTGTTATCATGATAACACTGGAAAAAGATGACGTGATGGTTGATAAGAGACCTGATGTATCAAAAGAGTAAAATAACTGCTTTCAGTCAATACAGGTGTACCAGAAATAGATCTTATCAAGCTAACTTAATATATTTTTAATAAGATTACAAGTTTGGTTGCTCAAGATAATCAAGTTGATATAGAATACTGAGATTTCAGTGAGGCATTCCACTTATTACCACACAATACTTTGATTAAGAAATGAGAGCAATACAAAATCAACATGTAATATATTAAATGGATTAAAAACTGGCTAACCAGTAAGTCTCAAAAAGTACTTCTAAGCAGAAATTATCATCAAATGGCTGTGCTTCTAAATCAGTTCTGAAAAAAAATAGTTTTACACTTTATTCTATTTATGTTTTATCCAAGATACAGAAGAAAACTTTAAACAGCTATTGATAAAGTTTACAGATGGCTCAAAGGCTTCAGGTACAGAAGATGATAAAGAAGGCAAGTCACTGAGTCACTGTTGCAGATCTATCTAGATTGCTTGGCAAGCCAGGGTCATTTTAATGCAGCCAGTTGTAAAAACCTACATGTACTCACAAAGAGTGAAGGGCATATTTACAGGATGGGGGACTGTATTGTATAAAATGGAGATGATGAAAAGGACTCCTTGGGTGAAGGCAAGGTCAATGGGAGATAATCAGCTGAACAAGAGTTCCCAGTATGATGCTGTACTAAGATGAACAGAAATTTGATAACAGCTCTTTGATCTACCAGACAAAAGTATAATAAGATCAAGTTAAACCTTTAAAATTCAGAAGAAGGGAAAAAAATAAAAGAGGAAAAAAACATTTTCAGTAGTGAATATATATGTATATGTATATAGAAAGTATATATATACGTATATGGGAATGACTTGCTAAGGACTAATTCTCTAATATATGAGGTTTTAAAGCTCTGAAAGGTGTCTTGATTCTTCTTATTATTTTATTAGTTTTTTGTTTGTTTGTTTGTTTTTTAATGGGCAAAATCCAAAAAACGGTTATTCAGGTATGGCTTGTCACAGAAAAGACCAGATTAAAACATCTCACTGAGCCCTTCTGTTCTTACTATATCTGAATTCTAAATGCACTTGTCTAATGCATTTATTCATGCTCTTAATAATGATGAGGATAGTATTATTCAAGTCTGATTTACCTGTTTAAGAAGGATTTTGTGCTTGTTGGGTAACTGCAATTAACATTCTGAATAACCACAACAGTAAATCAAAAACATTGTAATTTCAAATCTATGTGGTGACTTGACTCAGTGGTGCTTCAGGTAGTATCATTCTAGCAGTTCATTGAAATACAAATTGAAAATAGACAAATATTGGAGTTTATCAAAAATTATATGTACTTTTTATTCTAAAAGATTGGCAGGAGGACTGTGGGACTTGGTTGGCTTCTTTGATGTATTTCCTAGGTTTAAGTCTTTGCCCAAGTGTTTGAACCACTTGGGCAAAGTGTAGGACTCAAGCACAAGCCTGTGTAGGACTCAAGCACAAGCCTCACAGTACAGTATTTTTCTATTTTAAATTGCTTTGCTCAACTTGCAGTACACAAGCCTGTGCTATCTGACAGCAGCAGACAACTCACTATCTTCCCCTTCAACCAGGTGATTCTGAAGAGGTATGACCATGAACAATTTTTCCCCCAAATGATCAGATCTTTCCACTCTCTCCCCAAGAGTAAATGAGTCCCTGTTCCTGCTTAGTCCTGGTCATTTTCATTGCCAGACCTATGTAAAAGACAGCAGCTCAAAACCTTTTAACAGGGCTTCATCTAAAAATTTTAATCAAGATCCAAATTAAGCTTTTCAAATAAGGAATAAAGTTTAAATCAGCCACAAGTACTTTAAGTGTTATTAAAACTCATGACCTATTTCCCTTATTAAAAACAAGTGGCTGAAAGCATTTCAAAGTCATGTTTAAGCCTCCTGCTGACATTGCTATACTGAAATATGATGGGGGCTTTATTATGTTACTTGGATGTGTGTTAAGGGACGTTACTGACGTTCTCCATAGTATATAAAATTGAGGAAACAACTAAAATATGTTTTGGTTACCACTCAGACTTGCAGAGAGAAAGTATTAAAAACGAACAATTTAAAAAGTAAAGTATTTTCTTAATGGAAACAAAATTAAAGTGTGCTAAGTCTGCTATTTCAGACTGCTATCGCAACATAGAGTGGGAGAAAATTAATTATATTTCTGATATCTGGAATCAATTTAAATAGGAAAAAAAATCTAGAAAAAAAGAAGATAAACAATCCTGAAATGACAGTTAGAAATTAGATGTGACATAAACACCAAACAACATTGGGTGGATCTAACGATACCATGCCTTCTTCTAATACAAATGAAAGGTAATCCACAATTATGGGCTCTAATTATTTAATAAAATGTTTATTTGTGCTTCTTACCCTCTGGTTGAAATTCAATCCCCTGCACTCACATGAAGCCAGAGTAATTGGGGTCTGTGCAATGGTTGTGTAAAGGGACTGGTGAGGTAAAATTCATCCTTCCCAATCTGAGGCTCATGACTATTCAGTATTGCTCCGGTTCCCAAGCCAGCTGTTCTCATTTGTGCCTTTGCAATGCTTGGTTAGGAATGGCAGTTGCAAACTTTCCATGAAATTTATATGGCTTGGAGATGGTTTTGGTGCCCTGTGAATGCAATTTATAACTCCTTTTGCCCTTCTAACCAGAGAAAAAGATACTCTGTAATCCACAAGGCAGTTCAAAAATAATCAAAATGGAACACAATCTCCTGATAGTCTCACTTTAGGTGGCACAGATGTACAAATGGCTTGGAACATCCCAGATTTCCAGTTTTGGGGCATAGGAGCAGAGGCATTTTATATCCACTCACAAATGGAAGGGAGAAGAGAAATCTAAACCACGCCCCACAAAAAGCATCACAGTTATTTTTAATGGGAATTCCTTATATGTAAAAAATACTGTTAGTATTCTAGTATGGATACATGTAAGTGTGTGTTTTTTATAAACATTTGTGAGAAAGAGAAAGGTAAAGGAAAAAAAGGGAAAGGGAAAAATGAAGGGGAAAGGGAAAGGGATGGGAAAGGGAAAGGGAAAGGGAAAGGGAAAGGGAAAGGGAAAGGGAAAAGGAAAAAGAAAAGGAAAGGGAACGAAGATTTTAACACATGCACACACTGTGCATGTCTGCATGTGTTAAAATGAAATAATATGTTAAAATTGACAGCAAGAAAAGGTTTGGAGACAGGCTGAATGATGAAACTGACAGTTTCCAAATGTCACTGCATTTTCACTGGTGAACCATTCACATTCTGAAGTTATTGGAGATTTGAATGAAAATCACACCTTTTCACAAATAAAATTTTGATCCATTTTGCTGTAAAATGTGAAAGAGTCAAGGCAATATTTGGGGGGCTTTAGTAAAAGGATTGGCCTAAGGATTCAATCCTAGGTGTTCAAGTCCACAAGTTACTGGACTTTCTTGTTATCTTGCAAAACTGAGACTTCCAGGCCAGATATTATTTACAGAGACACTGAGCATTTCCTCCATACAAGTGCACAATGCTATAAAGCTGAACAATATCTTGTTTCAGCCTATCTTGAAAAGTTCTAAACATGCACCATCAGTGTTCTTGCAAATCTCTGATAATGATCTATAAATTTATATTCTGCAATAAATAAAATACTTCTGTGAGCCAATCAGAATAAAACACAAAATTAACCCATTTATTTTGAAGGAGACTTAAAATTAAATCTCTTAACATGGGTTTCCAAATCTTCAAAAAATCCTCCTCTTTTATTAGAAAAAGTGAAAAAAAAAAAAAAAAAAAGTAACTGAATACTTTGAATAAAGACTTTGAGCAGGCCCTACTCAGAGAAAGTTGTTTTTAACTGAAAGGCTTGGTGAGTGTCTAATTACTTCCTTTAGAGCTGCTTTGAATTGAACCATAAGATTCCAATGTGTATTGAATTTAAATTCTACTTATGGGCTCTGTTTCCTTTGTTTCTGCATTTCTAGCAAGGGGAGCTCCTTACACCACATTAATCATTATATATGGAAACACTTCTGTGTTTGCTTTTGCAGTGCACTAAGTTGTCCCTGAAGATAAAAAAAAAAAAAATAATAATAATAATAATTTAAAAAATCCCCCTTGGAAGAAAAATCTCATTGTAAATGAAGATTTAAATTGAAATTATTGGAGAAGTTAAGAGGAAGAGATATGCCCAGTAAAATTAGAACAAGCATTTAAATGGAAGAGGGTATCTTTAATTATTTTCTTCCTTGGCATAGCAGAAAATCCCATGATATGATAACTAAGGATACTTTGGGGGGTTAAGAGCCCAACAGCAGAAAAGCTAATGGGATTTTTTCTTATTATTTTTTTTTTTTTTTTCAGTGAGAGGTTAAAATGATGGTATTGTAAGTAGGCTGTCAAACTATTTCAGCGCACCATCTGCTACATATTAATTTACAATAGAGAGATAGGTGACGTGGGTGTTACTCTTCAGGAGCTATAAAAATGTGTAGCTTTCTCAATTAGTATTCACTTCAAATGAAGAATAAAATCCAGGAAATCTCAGACCACAAGCCAGGCAGTATTATGTTTAAATGGTAATAGTATATCTATAATACGCAGCTAAAGCTGCAGAGTATTGCCAGGAACAGAGTCCAAAAGGCTAGGCTAAGCCATTTACCATTAACCTCCTGAGATTTCTTTGTTTTGGATAGGTAAGCAAAATGGAAAAGAATAGATATGTGTTTCCAAAAGGCATATTATGTACATACAGAGAGAGATAGATGTAAATAAATGCTGCACTTTTAATAAATGTTTTGGGAATCTTTTCTTTAAAAGCATTAAGCCCCAGTTTCACCAAAACTCAAACCAAGAAAATGATACAGGTACTTAAGAAAAACAATCACTACTTTCTCCCATTCCTAGGTAAATCATTTGTTATTTGAAGAAAAATAGAGTACTATTATTTTTTTGTGTGTGTAGGGAGACCAGCAGCTACTCATAAAAGTGGGAGCAGTATTATCTCTCTCACTGTAATGGCAACATGGAGCCCTACCACATCTCTTGGACAGATGTGGGACTTCCTGCCTGTGGGTTAATTCCCTACTTCTCTAAATCAGGCTGAAAATCCTTCTCTTGATCTCTAATGAAACACACAGCTCAAACCCTGATACAAGCACATTGTGTGGAAATGTGGACTGTATATAGTTTATAACTGTTGAAGATACCTGTTCACAGAATCACAGAATCACAGAATTTCTAGGTTGGAAGAGACCTCAAGATCATCGAGTCCAACCTCTAACCTAACCCTAACAGTCCCCACTAAACCATATCCCTAAGCTCTACATCTAAACGTCTTTTAAAGACTTCCAGGGATGGTGACTCCACCACCTCCCTGGGCAGCCTGTTCCAGTGCCTAACAACCCTTTCAGTAAAGAAGTTCTTCCTAAAGTCTAACCTAAAAATCCCCTGGTGCAACTTAAGCCCATTCCCCCTCGTCCTGTCACCAGGCACGTGGGAGAACAGACCAACCCCCACCTCACTACAGCCTCCTTTAAGGTATCTGTAGAGAGCGATAAGGTCGCCCCTGAGCCTCCTCTTCTCCAGGCTGAACAAGCCCAGCTCCTTCAGCCGCTCCTCGTAGGACTTGTTCTCCAGGCCCCTCACCAGCTTCGTCGCCCTTCTCTGGACCCGCTCAAGCACCTCCATGTCCTTTTTGTAGCGAGGGGCCAAAACACGCAGATGTTCTTCTTTGGTAATTAAAAACTTGGTATGACATACAATGTAATCTGTCCTTTTAAAGTCATAGATCATATTTTCCCCGGGTCTATTCAGCACTTACTGTAGCATGAAATATTGGTTAACAGATAGCTGCACTTCAGTGAAAATGCTGATGAGACTTCTGATACCCATGGCAGACCTGGCCTTGTTTTATGACCTCTTATGTCTGAAAGAACACTTTATCCCAATTTGGAATCACCTTTCTTTTCCTCCTTCACTTATTGTCCAATGGTATGGAATTTTCCACAACAACTGTCATTTCTGTCCCATAACTAGACATTTTCCTAGACTTCCTCTCCCTTCCCCTTTAAAGGAGAAGCCCTAACTTCTAGAAAAAGCAGACTTGTGCTCCCACTTTCTTTATGTTAAGAGCCATCATCCATTGAATATCTGCTGTACAAAAACAAAGTGGTAATGGCATGTCAACAATTGGACAACACTAGACAAGGCTGTGACATGGTCTAGAGCAGGGACTGTCCCGTTACAGCCCTTCTGCAGATAACAGCTGTAACAGTGTGGAGGCAAGTCCCTTTATAATGCACGGCTATCTCCTGCTAAACGTCCAGAGCAAAGGTGGTGTGCTCAGCCATAATTTAAAGGACCGCGACATGAAGGAACGGTTATGATGTTTAACTTATAGGCCATCCAAATGTTATAGGCCCAAGCAAGTTCCTATTAGCAATAACTCAAGTCCGGCAAGGAGATTAGACATTCAAAACTGATGAGCACAAATCCCTTGAGCCTTCTCCGACCCAGCCACTCTCAGGCCACTTGGTAACCCGAGTGACCTGGGAGTCAAACCGTGATAACCCTCTTCAATTTAAAGAGCTGCTTCTCCCCATCTGTCTGAGCTCTGACTCTGCACAATAAATTTCCCAAAGAGCATAAAGAGCCATCTAGTGTATATCAAATCAATATCATTGTGGCTTGCAGCGATATCTGAGGCTACAGTTCACAAAATAAACTAGGCCAGGGGCTGGATTTCTGCCCTTGGCAATCAATCAGACTCACTGGGTCATAGATTTTAGTGTAAATTAACACAGCAGAAACAATCATGCTCCCTAGATGATGATATAATACAGTATTTGCTTTTCTTTTTTCCCCCATTTCATTGCTCATGCTCAGCGGCTAAGCTGTACTGAACAAGAATAATAAAAAGCAATGATTAGAAAGGTGGTGGTAATCATAAAGCAAAACATTAATATTCTCCTGACAAATGTATATAAAATGCACATAAAATATATACACAATATTAAAGGAAAGAAGGAGAGGGGAAATGGCATTAAGTCACTGATGTTTTGGATATGTTATTTTTGCTAAAGAATTTTAGAAGTGACCTCGTAAATCCTTGCAAGTGGTTATCATTGTCTTACTTTACCAGATTTGAATGCAAAGATGTTAAACACTCCATTATTGTCTTCGTATACCACATCCCCTACACTGTGTGGAGCACACTGTCAACATGTTCTCCGCTTGTTATTCAGGCTTTTCCAATGTGTACCTGAGCATTGCCAGCACTTCTCCCCAGAGGAGTTTTGATTTTTTTCTTTCCTTTGGCATGTCATTTCTGTAGTAAAAGAGGCACCTAGCATAACAAGACACCCACCTTTACGCAAATCTCATCTTTTAAAATTTTCTCTGAATTTGCTGCTTGTGAAAAACTTGTGGCAATTATTATAATCTCTAATTATTCAATTGATGTAAAACAGTGTATTGTATTTTCTGTCAGAACCTCTGGAAGAAATGTCAATATTTTCAGCATTAGCAGGACAGATTTAGAATTATAAACACCCATCATGTAATGTTATTTTATCTCATGCTTCTTCTCAAAACATTTTACAGAAAGGAAATGCAATACATATAAAGGAGACTAAGTAGGATTCTTCAATTTTTGCAAAGCCAGCTGGATATTTAATTAATGCAACAGAAATTTCTGATAAGAAGCCATTTTATTCTTTAAGTATTCAGACCTTTACATTACTGTTCAGATAGTGTAACTCCAGTCAGAATGTATTTATTTGCAAAATATCTAATTAGATTATACAAACAATATTTAGTTTAGATATAGTAAAATACTAATCTGTGTACAAAGTCTACATGGTATGGATTAGAACTGTATGAGAATAATAACTACTGTGCAGGAGTGGTTTCTGTTGAATAGTCATAATAATAAGATTTATCAAATAACAGTTATAAGCAGGAATTCATTTCTTAGATTAAATTTATCCACTATTTTCTGCCAGGGTCATAAAGAAACAGAGGCTTCAAAGGTAGCTCTCTTCTGAGATGACTGAAGGCAAACTATACCTCCTTTCATGACAAATGTACTCTTCTGTTCTCTGACTAAAGAAAGGAGCTGGATTAAGAGGCTGGGTAAGGGGAGCATCCCTTGTGTTCTCTGGTGTGTCCAACTCAGTAAAGCTCCTAAGCAGTTGCTACAAAGCCAAGATACAAGATAGAACTGAGAAATCTGCCACCACAGCAATGTGGCAGATACCTCTTCCCCTGTGCAGCAGGGATGCCAGCTAGACTAGCCAAATGCAGTCATTTCAAGGTTAGCTGCACAGTGTCCTTCCATGGTCATTGTAAAGGAACTCCCTTTCACATTATCTCAGTTCATTTTATTCAATAGGTACAACAGAATATAATTTTGCAGAAAGAATTATCAAAATTTACAATATTAGTGGCAGGTAACCGAGTATTTTGTGTAAGGTAAAGCAACTTCCACCACCACCACCACTAGCCCTCCCACCCCTCCCCCTTACCTCTCCCCAAAAAAGAAAACCAAAAAAACAAAACATCAACAAAAAAACCCTGTCCATTAGGCTGAAGAAGCAGATTCCCCTTCTTTGTGATATTCCACACAGGAATAACCAAGTTACAAACTCTTGCAAATTATTATTTTTGGTCTTAACTTTGGATTCCTAAGGAAAATTCTGGTTGTGTGCCACTGTATCAGCTGATATGTTCTGGGATGTGTAGCAGATACTAGGTTGCCTGTTCTTCTGAAAGCTAATACAGGGCAAGATTACTTTGAGGTAGCAACCATTCTCTGCATTTGTTTACCACAGTTTTACCTTTAGCTTAAGTCATAACTTTTTAAAATTTCTTTTTAATGTCTCAAATGTAGCAGTTAACTCTGTTGGTTTTATGTGGAAGTTTCTGTTACACATAGAAAGCTGATCTTTACCTCTCATAAATAAATAAATAAATAAATAAAAATTGTAAGTAATTATACCTAGAAAATTTTATCTTAAAAGATTCTTAGAGCTCCACACTCCATCTCAGAAGGGAGAACATAGAAAATGTATTAGCAAATTTAATTTGTCCCTTTGTGAATATGTATTATGCTACAGACCTTTATTACATAGTGATAGGGCATTTTTTCATCAGACTGCTTCATTCAGAGCACAGGTTGGATGCACACAGGAGCAGAACTAAGACCTCACAGGGTACCATAAATGTCACCTCATTCAACGTGCTCCTGGAGTTTGCCACATAAGCATCACTCTTCTGTCCTGTTTTCAGTCCCTTTACAATACTTGTGTTGCTTCCGTGTCTTTTGCTGCATTTCGCCTACATAAAGCTAGTCTTCATTTAATGATATCTACTTGAAACAGCTCTGCATCTTTGGAGTGATACAGTAATAGTAATCACTAAATAGGAAGTAAATGGTGATATCTGTCAATATGCCGTGCACAGTAAGCCATATGAGAGATCTGCATTACATCACTCATAGACTTTCCAAGGCTGTAATGTCCTTTCAGTGAACCTGAACTGAGTGTTGAGCTTGTAAGGAAAACTGAAACCCAGGGAGTAACTTGTGGTTTAGAATTTTTTGCACAGCTTCAATATACATATGCTGGCAATCATTGCAATAGGCCAAAGATGGGTTTCAGCCACTTGTGAGGTAGTAATGTTAATATGTAAAGAAATTGTTCCCTAACATAAAAATGCTTCATTACTCCATTTTAGTGTTTGATGGGAAGGGCGGGGTGAGAGAGAGGGTGGTGTTTGTTTTGTTTTGCATGAACACAGTACATTTCTACCAAGCATCTGTAAAACTCTTTGCAGTTCTTCAGTCATAGAAAGTATTGTTGTAATTATATATATTATTCTACAGATGTGTGAATATATGATTTTGTGTATGTTTTTTTCTGTATATAAAAATGAAATAATCACTGGACTAGAATAAAGAGAGGAAAGTGATAAATGAATCCTAGAGTCCAATGGTCAGGGTACTCCCCTGAGATGTGGGAGAATCCAGTCACTGTCCCTGCTGAGATGAATGCTAATTACACTCTGGAATTCCAGCAGGAGAGAATAAGAGGTACCTATTCACTAGCCCAAAGATTAAGTCACCTTTTAGGAAATTTGTGTTCAGAAACAGTTGGGATTTGAACCTAATTCATGCAAAAGGTGAGTGCTCCGTTCACTTGGTATCTCTATAGATGTGAAAGGGAAACACTGCTCCTGGCCGTTGGATAAGTTTTGACCTTACAAGTGAGATGGACAGGAGCACACCTTGCTTTTTAAGCTTGAGAGATCTTGTGCATAAGACTAGCTCAGTTCTAGCAAGACAGTGACAGCCCTTTCTATGAAATTCTGGGGCATTGGGAATTTTCCTGTTAGAAACAGGCACATAAAGAAATACAGATACCTCCAACATTAAGGAAGGTGGTGGTGGGATAACACAGACAGAGGAGGGAAGACAAGAGAATAGGAATCTGAGTGTTATAGTTAAGTCTCTTAAAGAAGTAGATGGTGTTTTCCATATTCTCCCCATGAAAGTCTGGTAACACAGTGTCATTTTTTCCCTTTCATTTCCAGTGTACAATTCTGTTGTCTGGCACTGTCTTCTCATCCATTTTCTTTGCCACAAGCATGCCATGGCAGATTCTGAAAGTCAGTTGCTTTAAGGGACATTTTTACGGTGTTCCCTTTGTGACAATGCTGCCCTGAAAGTCCTCTTGGTGTAAGGTGAGCCTGAGGTTTCAGTAGGCCTAAGAATCTGTCTTTGTTTTTTGGGGGGAAAGTCAAATGTCCTCTGTGAGGGGTCCCATCATCATGAATCAGAGGACAAGCTGGCGAAAAGAATGTGCTGGGAAGCAATTATTCTTTCTCCCACAGCGATGAACTGGGGCTGCCATGTGTTGAGGTACTTTTTTCACTCTGACTTCAGAAAACTTTGTATCTTCTAAACTGTTTCTGTACGCTGGGGTCCATAAGCAATTGTTTAGATCTCTCCAAGCCCTTCCTATCTGACTTCCAGATACAGCTGAAGAGAAATTCCATTGTGGTGGTTTTACCCTGCTAGGCAGTTGAACACCACAACCGCTCTCTCACTCCCACTCCTTAGATGAGGAGGGGAAGAAGTAAAGGAAAAAACAACTCACGGGTTGAGATAAGGATAGTTTAATTAAATTAAAAATAAATAAATAAATAAGGAAATATTATTAATTAAACAATTTAACTAAAGGGAAAAAAAGGGAAAGGGGAAAAGGGAGGGGGAAAAGGAAAACCAAAACAAAACAAGTAAAGATTATGTGGAAACGTGGAGGAAATAAATTACTCTCTACTTCCCACAAATGAGTGATGCTTGACCACATCCTTGAAGCAGGGCCTCAATGCACGTAGCTGGTGTTCAGGAGGAGGACAGACATTTTCACGAGAGCCCACCCTCCCCTCTTCTTCCTTTTTCCACCTTTTATTGCTGAGTGTGACATCATATGGTATGGAATATCTCTTTGGTTGGTTTAGGTCAGCTGCCCTGGTGATGTTTCTTTCTCACATTTTTTCCCACCCCCTAGGAGGGTTAGAGAAAGTCCTGATGCTGTGCCAACACTGCTCAGCAGCAGACACAACACCAGTGTGATACCACTACTGTATGGTCTGCTGCGGGGAAAGTTAACATCCCAGCCAGACCCAGTACATCCATCTAATGAAACACCTTGGTAAATACATTAAAATGACAATCTTAAATACAAAATGGCATTCAACTTATTTTCTTAGACTTTGGCATGCAGAGGAAAACCTAATAAACCCAGACTGAAGATCTGAATGTGAAATACAATTGAAGTCCATATATTTCTACCATACTACCTAGATATCTTTCCTCTGAGGATTTATTTTTAAATTCACTTTAGCATTTGAAATATTCAATTTATTAACAGAAAATAGATAGTCCAAATTATATCTTTAGTTTCCTAATAATTGGAATACAATTTAAATTAGAGCCTCCCCTAAAAAAAAAAACAGTTCATGATATAAATTAAAATGATACAGTATTAAAATGGCAACAAAACAATCCTGCCCTTACAAAAGTGGCTGGTGCAAAGCTAGACTACGTGTTTACAAAATGTATAGCAAGATATAAAGCAACAAAATGAAAGACATATTTGCCTATTGTTTTACTGAATGTCATAAATGACCACTAAAATTCTGGAAAGTAATGCTCTGCTTGTTTTTCTAAGTAACATTAAAAAGCAGCTTAACTTAAATGGTTTACCATGAGAAAATCATTTCTAATTATTTTAAGTAATATTTAGATCAAATCATAGTAATCTTATTATCTTTCATGTTTATGTCAGTATTAGATTACTTTCATGTTTGTTTAAGTTCTTTTGCTTTTTAGAATGTCTTTCAAAGGCAAATTGAGCATAGTTAAAATAATCAATGTCCTTTGTGGTTTCAGCATATGCAAATAACAACAACAGTTGAAAGGAATCTAGTGCTTTCTTATACATACTATTAAGTTTTTCTGAAGAAAAACAGAATTATCTAGCTAATTATATCATTCATTATTACTACCTGCATATTAGTCTGTAACTTGCAGTCTATTAAAGAAAATATAATGAAAGAGATGCTGGGAGAAAACACAGCAGCTGGACAGACTCAATGCCAGCATTGCTCAAAAATTTATTTGCTTATGGCAAAGAGTGCCGCAAGGCCTGGATTTCATCTGGGAAGATATGAATTCACATTCGTACTCTGCCACAGCCTTTCTGTGTGATCATTTCACTGATTCTGAAGTCTGTCCTGGAGCAAAACAGTGCAGAGCTACTTCCTTCCTCCTCTCCTTTGCCTACAGCTGGACTGTGAGGAGCTCAGGGCAGGCGTATTTGTGATGTGCTGGTGCCGTGCAGCCTGGCAGGGCTCTCATCGTGGCTGCAGCCACTCTCCCAGGCTGTGCGGTGAGTGATGATACCAATCCAACAGACCGTCTATACATGAAAACACTCATTAGCTTCACTAAGATTTCCACGGGAGCCATAATTGCCGCGGTGAAGTGCTGACAATTTCTCAGCATGGGTCACCTTCTGAAATGTTTAATGGGAGTGAAAAATACCTGAACTAATTGCTAGTGTCTTATTCTTGGTTGTTTTCACTTCCTCCTTGCGTGCTTCGTATCTGACTAACTTGAAAAGAAAGTGAACGTTTTGCTGGGACTGTCAGGACATACAGGGCTCCATTACAACAGAAGAAGCAATGGGTATAAAGGGGGAGCAGTGCTCAGCAGGGCTCTCCATACTCTTCATCTCCAGATCATTCAACACAGAGAGAGGTTCCCAGGGTATGCTGTGGTTCCCTATGATTTATGCTTCTCAGATTTTTTCAGGCAGAAGAAACCAAAGCATGGCAGGAGAGGGAAGAGTTACATGTCCAAAGCAAAGCTGAGCTTTCCCCAGATCCAGGAATCAAAAAAACACTATTGGGTCCACTGGCTGTAGTCTAATATTTTTAAAAGGTGTGCTTGCCGATTTTTGCTGCTTCCCCAACTCAAATGGGAGCTATGTATGTCCATTAAAAGACACCACAACATACTAATGTCACATGGCTGCACACTGAGAGCATCTGTGAGATTACATTTTGATTAAAATAAATAAGTAAATAAATTGATTTCCTTGATTTTAGAATTATTTTTCCATTGATTTTTGCAAGGAGAATGCCCATAAATTACTCTCTCCAAAAGAGGTAGTGGTAGATAGTGTTGGCTTTTCTTAGTACCCATCTTTCTAAACTGTCTTAAAATGACTGTTTTTGCATAAATCAGTCAGACACTACATTGATAAAAACATAAAGCCTTCTTCAATATCCACAGGTCAGATATGCTAAAAACCAACCAACCAAACAAACAACCAACCAAACAAACAACAACAACAACAAATTCTGTTCTTCTCATTAATAAAATCCACCCATAATGTTAAGATATTGCAAATTTGACTGGTTATGTTCAATGGCAATACTGGTGTAGCATTGTTTAGTCAGACTAATGAATTTTATTTTACCAAGCTTATCTCTCACAGGTGTAAATTCTGGGCACTGTTTCAGAACTGAAGATAGTCCAGTAGCTGGAGGTTAGCACAATGGTTTCAGTATGTCTCAGACAAGTAAGTGTGATACTTCTGATCAAAATGTAAGAACTGTACAAAAACTTCATTTTTTAAAAGGGGTATTATTGCATGCAAGAAAAACATTTGGTAACTAGCTGTGTTTAGCAAGAATGTCCAGATTTGGATGAAAATCACAGTTTTCCAATATTCTTGTGTATTCCAAGCCATACCTATTCAGGCCATACATCACCAGGGAAAAAAAAAAAAAAAAAAAAAAAAAAAGAGGTGCGAAGGAAAGATTTCCTTCTCACAGAATTTGAAATGGACAAGTCTGTTTCCTTAATATCTCACCCTTGTGAATATCCCAGTCAGTTTGCAGGAGCAATGGTTGTGGAACTGCTAACTTGTCTCTAAAGAAGTAGTCCTTTGTCTCAATGACAGATTCTCTATTTTAATTGTAATCAGAATAAAATCTACTCAGTGCTGTCATTTTTACTGTATAGGATACAAAGGCAGTCAATAAAGCTAGAAGCAGGTTCTCAAATTGTTTTCCTAAGGGGAAACTGAAGATTTGGGTAACAGTGTTGAGGTAGCCAAGACTTTCTGCCCCAGGAGGTCTTTGAATACAACTTCGCAACTTAAAAAAAAGACATTCACTGTTTCTGATAAAATGACCGCAAGTGAAATTCTTAATGGTGATGATGTTTAAATAGTTCATTTGTAGTTCATTTTGACATCAGCAAAAATGCCCATTTTCTGCCCAGTTTTCGGATTCATGTGGACACAAGTAAATTTCCTGAATAGAAAAAAATCTGCTTTCACTTTCAATTCACAATCCTTCCTTTAAAACAAAAAGAGAAATTGTACAGACCTATTTGCATTCCAGAGATAGGTTCTATAAATAAATAAATAAATAGATAGATAAATAAATAAAATTGTAATATCACAGAATGTAGGGGCCTCCAAATATTATCTTTATTCTAATAACAAGTATTATTTAACTTAGATTTCACGGCATACCACAAGGAAATTACTAAGCAAGGAACCAAGAAAATAGATATTCTGCAATCTGATTGTTCTATATGATAAAAAGAGGTGTTCTTTAAAAAGTTAGCAAGCCTAAATAGTCAAAAGTCTCAAATCTAGCCTAAAAGCTACAGACTGCAACAGCCCATTTGAGTAACTGAGCTTTGCTGGGACCAGAAATTTATTTCATGTCGCAAGGAATACCAACCAGCAGTAAGATACCTTAAAAAAATTATTAACAGAAGAACAAAAGTTTTAAGTGTTGCCAGTTTGTGGCATACATTGAACTACTGTACAGTCATCCTTTTAAAGAGTATACGACTAGAGTCGGACTTTTTCCTCAGAATCTTATCTGCAAGTAACAAAACAAACAACCAAAAGTTTCACACATTACAAATATTTTTTATTCTCTATGAGTTTTGTTTTGTTTTGTTTATTTATTTTAACTTCAGTTTCCTGAATTCTGCGTGCTTGTATTTGGCAATGAGGGAAGAGTAAGAGTTCTATAAAAGATTGTTTGAAAAATTGAAGACCAAGAAGGTAGTAATTGGTTAACATATGATTTAATCAGCCTTCATTCAAAAAAATGACTAAATATTTTATAATAAAAGAAATGCTCAATTTCTTTGAAACATAAATTTTAAACTGCTGCAAGGAAAGAATTTACTACATTTAAAATTAACTTGTGGGATTAATTATTGCAGTACTTTTTTGTCCTAAATACCTCATTTATGCATATAATTATATATAAAGGCATACATAGCCACAGAAGCATTATTTTCTAGGTATTTTTTAGTATTGCATGAACAAGCACAAAACTAAGGGTTAGTGATACTTATGTTTAGTAAGTTTCTGGCCCCACTGATCTCAGAGAGTATGAATTATTCTATTGTGATAGAATTTGAGAGTTTTAGGTACCTTTTCTTGCAACGAACACTAGGCTTTTAAAATAGCTAACTTCAAGTTCTCAGCTGTATTCCTGTCTTCCTCAGCACCTTCAATACTCCAAGAAAAACGTTTAGCACCTCCAGCAGTGCTTCAGATCATAAATACGTTGACTTGTTCTGTAAAGGTGCTTATTCTCCACAACAGTGGGTCTAGCTTGCTAGCTTAGGAGGTTTGACTAGAGGACCTCTCGAGGTTCCTTTTTAACCTGACTTATCCTATGAATTATTCTATGATCTTCATTCAAGTAAGACTCCAGAGAGTTTGTCCACATTAATGGTTTAGCTCAACTCCTGAAATTCATGTCCCATTTTTTTCCCTGTTCCTGTATTCTAACTGAGACAGGAGTCCTGGATGAAACTAAACTGATGCAACTGTATGCAACAAAAGATGCACTCTGGGAATGTATTTTACAGTATATAATGGAATATTACAGTAGCAAAACGACATTCACTCCTCTGGACCACACCAGAGCTAGTCCAAAGTGAAAAACACTGGGAATGTGTACAGTTGGGATACTGGTGCCAAACACCAACTGCTATGCTCTTCAGACCCACTCCTTTTGGTCTGTGTTGCTTGTCGATGTACGCATAGCAAGACCACATGCTCAGTCTATGAAAGAGCCGCAAAATACAGACACACATTGTTACAATATCATCTTAAAGTGAATATCCAATGAGTTGATTTACTTCACTAGCATTTTAGATCTTCCAGTCTGTTTATACACCGAATAGTGCAAGCACCAAACTGCTCACTTGTTTAACAGAGTTCATACAGGACCACAGAAATAACTTGAAAGAATTTTACTATAGGTTATATAGCTTCCAAAAGATTAGTTTTCCTTTTTTATTTCTTTCTTTTGGAAATGTTACACAGGATCTGTACAATTATGTATAAATATTGTAAGTATTAAGTTTGCTTAACCTTCTAAACCAGCCATTTTTTATTCACAGCATACCTATAATTACTGGAATAAATAAATAAATAAATAAATAAATAAATAAATAAATAAAATACTGACAGCATTTGAAAAAAATCTCCATATTGCCAGCAAGACTGATTGCTACTTCTGATGAATCTCCTACTTTTAAAAATGGCCTGATCCACAAAAATAATTACTAAAAATCAAACATAGTGAACACGAGATCACATGAATTCAAGCTTCATCTGTAAATGTCCATGCTTAGTGTTGCTTTTGAAAAAGAAGCAATAGTGCTGAACATCTTACTATTTCACCTCTAAAATTACTGGAGCATGTCACAGTAAGAGCAATCAATATTGGTTAATAGGCCAGATCTGTGTTATTAGTATTCTTTACAACCCTGACATACTTCATTTTATGTACAGATTGCCTATGAAAACTTGGGCTTATATCTTGTCTAGACAATGCCTTACATGGCCATTCAAATTAATAATGTGTCAGAATTATCTTATGTTTAATGCAGCTGTGCTCTGTATTGACTCTGAAAATTAAATTTACTTCATGGTGCCTATTGACAGCTGGGTCTCAACCATATTTAATGAATTTGAATGGAGTTTGGACTAAAGCTTATGCCTCCAAGCAAAACGTTGATAGCTAATAATTTTCATTAAAAGTGAGAGTGTTTATCTATAAACATTGCATTTCTCAGTATATGAAGTCAGCGTAAAAAGAAGTTTAAGATCACCTTTCAGTCAGTTCACTCAAAACACGCAAAAGGAAATGAAGAGAAGAGAAAAATAACCTGTTTGCTATGTTTAACTGCAATTCTTTGCCTTATTAACAATGCATTTGCAAATATGTAGTGAAGGAATCCTATTCATGTTGAGAAAAATATCTTTAGTTCCAAGAAGGCAGAGACAATACCTCAAATTGCATCTGAACATAATGAAAAACCTCAAACATAATGTATTTATTGACAGCCCTGGAAACTGAACTTCTTTATTTATTGACAGCCTACATACAGTATAGACACTGCAAGTTTCTTTCACTGCTGAGCCAACACACTTCTTACTTGGCCACAAGAAACTACTATATCTGAAGGCAATATAATGCATTCACTATATCCACTTGTTCTTTGGGTTAACTGTGAAATGTCCAACCAAGCTGTCAGCCAGTACTAATTCTTCTGATTGCTTTTCTGCTCCAGAATATGTTCTCGAGAGATACCTAACAGAAACAAAATCTGTTCGCTGCTAATATTAGACTGACTTATGCCACTAAATCTACAGGTAAACACATCTAATTACTGGGAAAGCTAAAAGCCTCTGGTAAGTAGCTAAAACAGTCATTTTGCCATCTTTTTGGTGCTCTGTCTCCCCACCACCCATCAACTGAGAATTTGTTGCCATGTGTCCTTGGTAGAACAACAGTGCAAATTTCACTGTATAAGGCATAAAGGCTGCATGACATTTTTTTATTCCTGGTCTCCAATTCTTAAGTCTTTGAAATTTGTACTTTGAGGGTAAAAAAGTTTGAACAGTTCTGCCTTTAATCACAAGATGATTGAAAAAACATGCATTTTTAACTTTCAAGCAATAATAAACTTTACTGGACATTCTATGACAAGACAAATATTAAAACTAAAAAGCTGAAATATTAAGAGAGTAGACCTCCACAATGTCAGGCTACAGGTCTGCAGTACATTTTGCGCAAGACTTCCTAAGCTTAGAAAACAGACAGATTGCGAAAGACTGTGCTGGGCTTTAGGAAATCAAAGCAGGCCTGCAATTCAGATGCAAGTGCCACATACTCTAGCAGAATTGTGAAGTTCATTAGCAGATGCCCTGGCAGTTTACCTTATATGCAGCAAAATTGTTTCAATTTATTACCTTCCAAACTGTGTTCTGTGCAGTACAAACCACTGGGGAAGAATAATAATCTGTTTTTGCTTGTTACTTCTCTTTTCACTACAGATTCTTAGCATGTTCTATACAGAAGTTTATGATAAGATTAAGAAGCCAAAGTGTATAAATTATGCATGTAATGTGCAACAGAGATGTTATATGTACACATACATACAATGTACACCTTTATGTATATACATACATAAATGCACATATACCTGAATTAGCAGAATAATACCTAGCCCAGAGCCCAGAGAAATAAAACAGAGACATGCATTACATGTAGTAAACAAAAATAACACCTACCTGAATTTACTAGCAACCATCAGAAAAAAAAATGTAGTCTCAATATCACAGAAAAGTTGAAATGTTTATGTATTTATTTATTTTAAGATAGTATTTTTATGTGGAAAAATGATTAAAAGATTAATCACGGTTGCAAGGTAGAAAGTATATAAAGATTAAGGATGGACAGTAACATACAGGCTAATATTCTGCTGAAGTGCAACGGAAAAGAAAGCACAAAAACATGATGATACCAGCTGGTACTTCCTCCACAGAAGGAAAAATATAGCGTGATGTTCCATGGTCACAGATAAAACGTACTGTGAAGCAAATATACAAAAGCTTTGCAGACAACATTAATTTTCACTTTTTTTTTTTTTTTTTTTTTGGATGGCTCATCTTATAGTTCAAGCATCTTAGGGCCTGTTGATGCCCTTATTTTTTTAATTATTATTATTTTTTAAGAGAAATTCCTAGACAATTCTTCCTGTTGGACTTTGTGTTGAACTCATTCCTGAGGAAAGGAAAGGGTTTGCCTCCTCACAGAAGAAAATTAGTTTGTGCATCATAAGTCTTAGAGATATTCCAATATTTGGAAAATCTAGTTGGATATAAAAGCCTTTTAAGACAAAATCCAGTGACTGCAGACCCACTTTCTGATGACACTAACTGACTGCAATAGTCTTTTCTTCTACAGCATTTTTCTGCCAGAAACTGCAAGAATAGTGTGCCTACCTCTGACAACAGAGCTTAGATATGTCTTTTATCATCTCTGAGTTATTTTGGTTGCTGGCAGGCCTGCTACACATTTTGCCTATCCAACAGTCTACAAAAGACCCCTAGCTTTATCCATAATTCCAAAGAGGATAGTCCCATACCTCTTTTGTCCCATACCTCCTACATCCTATTATTTGTATCCTGAAATTTGTTTTCTTTTGTTTTCCTATAATAAAGAAATCAGGAAACTATGCTGATTAATCTTACCAGAAAAGGAGCAATTTTCAACACATGAAGACAAAAGTGAATGTCTTTCAATACTGAAGTTGAAACACCATTTGGACAATATATTCTCATTTTGATAAAATGTTAGTATTACGACTGATGCATCTTGGTGCCAAAAGTTTCTCTTTCTGTGACTCTAAGCAAGCAAAATAACAGATTGTTTCAGTAACACTGTCAGAACTGTCCAAATTGTTCAGTTACGTTTTTTCATTCTTAAGATGAAACCCAGGAAACTCAGCTAGTTTTCACAAACAAAAAAGAAAGTCACCAGCTTTTTCTTTTTATGCACTTAGTTTAGAAATGCATCAAACCTTTCAAAACAACTCCCTCAGATCTTTGCCTAAACTAATGATGGACAAAGTGCATCATGTAAAAGTGAAAATGTGTCCCAAAATAGTAGTTCAGTAGCAGATTTCCCCTCCCCCAAATGACAGTAGTTTTTTACTCCTTTCCTTTCTCTTTCTTTCACTTCTCTCTCCTTTCTTTTATTTCCATGGGAAATGAAAAGGTTCATAGTCTTTTGGGGCTTACCTTGTGATGGAGTGGTAAAGCAGGGATAGAATCTACAGATTCCAAACATTTTAAACGACAGGAATTGGGAGTCACATTTGAGCTCATAGAGGTAAGCTTGGTTTCTAAATTTTACATGGTAGCCATACCATGTCAGAATGTGACTTGAAATTTCTCTGACACATACACTTTTAAAGGAGAGACATCTAAGACATTCTTTTTATGCTATTTTGCTCTTCCTTAGCTACAGAAAACAATTGTTATAAACTTTTAATTAATTTCTATAATACAGATCTTGATAACATCCTCTCAATGGCCATTTTTAATTTTGAAATAAAAGGAACTAAATAAAAGAATTTCCTAATAGCTATAATAGATTCTGGTTTGCTAGAATACATAATCTAATGAACTGTTGTTAGCACTGAAAATTTTACTAATTTGAGGAGGTTTTTCTTCCCACTCTATACTCCCAACACACCAGCTTCTCAGACAAACCAGGGTCTACATAATAAAGCAGAAGATGAGAGAACTGGTGGAAGCTATGGAGTACAAGCTGAGTGATAGACAACACATCCTTATCTCCCATTTGGATGCTGTCATCGTTGCTTGTTCATCACCAGATCCCCACTGCATAGCTACATTTTCTATTTGATCCTTGCATGTAAAGTAACTTATTCCATTCCTCCTCTACCACACTTTTTCACATTTTCTCCCTTTCTGTCTGTATCCTATATTTGTTTAGAAGTATTAGAAATACTTGCATTGTTTGTATTCCTAGGTACAACTTCAGAAAAACCCTGAACTTGTTCCTTAAAAACTAGCATTGTTCTGGAGCAAAGACTTTTCCAAAAATCTTATTCCAAGTCTTTTCCATGAAGTTCCACAACTTGGCTTCAAGGAAAGTCTTCTAGAGTAGAAGACTCTTTATGTGTCACTTCACTGCCAGACATGGACTATGAAGTATGAAGTAATGATTTCTTTACAATGGCAATCATAAGAACAGAAAATAGACAAGTTGGAAACACTAACAGCAATTTTTCAGTGTCCTGTTTATGTGGTTGTGACTACTTAAAATAAAACAGCCAAGATATCATTAAAATATGGAAAAAAATAATAAATACATAAATTGTATGCATATATGATGTGCGACAGATTTCAATATTTTGGGAAGGACTTCAAAGGAAGCTGATGCTGTATGTAGCAGCACTCCTGTAAAACAGTGACTAAGACATGTGTTGGTAGGTTGGAGTTTTTAATGAAGTGTGCTTTAATATCCCTTTAAATCCTCCTAAAAAAAAATAAGTATATTGTTTACAATTTCACCTGCGTTATTTCCAATCTCCAGATGGATTTCATTTGCATAAGAGTTCCCAGGAGGGCTTTGCTACAAAGAAGCCTTGCTGAACAAATTACAGAACTAATCATTTCTTTAAACAGACATTTGAAAATAAAATAAAAGATCTATACAGTATGTCAGATGTGAAAGGTTAGCCACTGTGCACAATAACAAAATAATTTAATTTTAAATAAATGACTTTGCTTTAATTAATTAGGAGGTGAACTGAGCCTCTACTCCCAACATAGTTAAGGGAGAACACTCATGCTTATGCCAAAAAGATTATTTAAAAGAGCTGAAAACTGCTTTCCCTTCAGTAACTAGTGCTAGCATGAAGTTTCTGCAAGCAGGAGAAGCTTTTATAGTCAACTCTCAAGGCTGCTTTTTATTACTACAGGTTAGGAAAGTGGCTCTAAAGACCATAAAATGGACACTTGTGTATTTGACCTTTAGATATGGTTCCCCATCAGGAAGGAGAGCCTTCAAAAGTAGCAAGGTGACAGGATTATACATACAGTAGCAACAGGATTATACATATAAATACTGGCAAGCTTTAGAAAGAAGTTCAACACATTTGAGATTCCCTTTTTAAAATCTGTGTCAGGTACTCAGTGCATGTAATACTCTTCCAGATGTAATCTACTTTCCAAAACAAATAAAATTTAAGCTAATGTAATTGTAGTTTAGGTATAAAGTCTATAAAAGTTAGTGGAGATACACTCTTAAATGATTCCAGAGGATATGGTATTAAAGATGCAGAGTATTTTCAGAAACCTCTAACTCTACAAATATATATATATATATATATATTGTCCTGTTAGATTATTGTGAATTTGTTGATTGATTGCCAAACTTAAAATTAACAGTCCTCTGACTTCCACTAACTTCTTCTCTACATGCCCACAGTGAAAATCTCTTATTAGATCAAAACTGAGTTTGCCCACCACAGAAAAGGCATATAATGTGGTCATGATTTTTAAAATGTTAACAATTTACATTTCAAAAATTAGAAAACAAGGGAAAATATTTCTTTAAATATTATATTCTGTCTGTGCCTCCAACCTTATTTAATGAATTTTTAACCATCCATTTACACAGTTCATGATGACAACTGGCTGAGCGGAAGTCATGTGCAAGACATGGATCATCAACAGTACCTGTAGCAGCCAACACGAGTATGAGTTCTAAACCCTAGTATTTAAAGTACTACATTGGAACAAAATAAGTGACAAAAATCCCCATGAGACATCTATCTTGATCATTTTCCACCATTAAACTTTTGGAGAATTATTATCATGACTATCATGTGGACCTGTAGATGGGTTCCTTTGTGAATGATTAAACCTCTAGGATAAACCCTGTGAACAGTTCAGAGAAGCAGAATTATCCATGTGCATAATTATCTGAGGGACAGATAATTATCTGGTAGTAGTTTCTTTTAGTCTGAAGTTTTCAAACATTCATAAATGAATGGTAACGGTGTATATCTTTTAGTGAAGTATTATTGCTATTGGTCCAATATATGTTTTTTATCTTTTATCTCCTGAGGCCTGAGGGAAGGAGGGAGGGAGGAAGGAGAGGGCTGAAAAACAGTAAACCGGTGACTGCTCTTATCTTTGACATGCTGTGAATAGACAGGATATTAGACTAATACCCACAAAATCACAGATAAATGATTATCTTGTCTTGATTACTACTGCCCATTAACAGGCTCCTCTTTTTACCCAAAGACATTAGTTCTAATTTATTTGACACAAATTTCAAGGCCTTCTGCCAAGAAGAGAGCAAAAGCTTCATGAAAATGTTCTTAGCATAAATTCAGGACATCACTTGTAAAATGAGTCGATAAAAAGAAAGGTCTTTCTACTGAAACCAGAGGATCTCCCAACTTAAAGCAACTCTGGTTTCTATATTTTTCCATGTATTTGTAATAAAGACTTAACTCACCTTTGATGTGAACTTCCCAGCAAAAGCTGAGGCTTAGAGACTGTCTATATTATAAGCACTTAATCATAAATTACAGAAGAGCACACTTCATACCTTGACTTGATTTATATCTTTACAGAATAACCTTTAGGAACAAGAAGTCTTTCATTTTTTTCCCGTTGTGTTTAGGTGCTAATTAATTTTGAGGAAAAGTCAACACTTTATTTTAGCTGCAAGGGAAACTATTTGCTTTGCCATAGGAAAATGCATCATTGTGTTATGAAACACACTAGCTATTGGCTATATTCCTAACCGTCCGGGATGTTGGTGAATAATGTCAATGTTACTTTGCTATGTGTATTTTAAGAAGCATTTCTTTTAAATTTTTGGATTCATTTCTGTTGAGTGACACGTGCTAGCATTCTCACACAGGTTTCATTTTGGGCAATTAATTTGGATTGAGTTTTGGTTGGTTGTTTTTAACAATTACTTTACTGGTACCTCTAATGAAGAGTACATTAGAACAGAATGCATTAAAAAGTATATTCTGTTCTTATTAACAAAGGCTGCTGGGTGAGGACAAAACTGCATGCAGGGGGTTCTCCAGTCCAGTGGTAACTCTGCCATTGTTGCATTTACAGTTCCAATCTTTGTATTCTCTTGGCTTTTTTTTTTTCCTGTCATTTCTAAGCCACTTTGTGCATAATGAAACTATTGCTTTATAGCAATATTGACGCTGTATTTTGATGCTTTATAGCAATATTGATGCTGCAAAATAGATGCTGTATTTTCTCTATTTCTACAGTAGCTTGAATTATTTGTGTTGGAAGAGACACTCAGCTACTTCAGCCTCCTGCTCAATGCAGCACTAACTTCGAGGTCAGATCATGCTGATCAGGGTCTTGTCCAGCTGAGTTTAGCTCTCTAGTTTTAGAAAATCAAAAATGGGAATTCTACCAAAAGTACAGCTTAAATACTTGGCTAGTTCAAGATGACTAGTTCATTATAGAGTGACTTCTGCACCCATAGAGTAGGACCAAACCAAAAAGGAGAACCACTTTAATTATTATTTAAGTATTTCACAAACACTTGGAAATGTCTAAGGGTCTAAAAGGAAAAGAGTGAACATTATTAGTTTAGTGAGGAGTTTCAAGTAGATTGCTCGTCATTTTGTAGGCCTTCATTCAAAGGAAACACATGCGCATATTGCCACCAAAACAATTTTTCTCCAGAAATAATAAAATGTATTTCTAACCTTGATTTTGAAAGTATTTAGATGTCTGAATACATTCAGGAATTGGGAGCAGTTCCACTGAAATAACCCAGTGGCTAAAGTTCTTATGAAATGAAAGATGGACTAGCTTTAACTATAAAATTTATTTTCTTTTATTCATGGAAGGCAAGAGTGATCTGATTGGAAAATAATAGACATGAAAGATTAATTCTGATTTTCTAAACTCTATGTCATTTTCTTTACATAGATGACACTTTCTTCAGGCTTTTGATAGAAGAACATATTTAGGTACCCAAAGAACTGGTATCTTTTTGGATATCTTGGTATCACTTTTGAATAGACCCAAATCATCACTTGCTTACTCACAGAAATTCCCATTCGCCTATTTGGAAGTTCTCTGTGCTAAAGAACTAACCGAACAGTCATTTTGAGGAAAAACAAACAAACAAACAACAACAACAAAAAAAAAACACTTTAATATTTGAGTATTTGAGTTAAATAGTTAAATTATAGTAATAGTTAAATATAAAAATATTAAATAATAAAAATATAATAATATTTTAACTTTTTATTTTAAACATATTGATTTTATATGTCATATTTATTTATAATATTTATAAATAATGTGTATTTAATTTAATTAAATATAAAATATAATAGTTAAATATGAGTAAGAAAGGCAATTTACTAAAAAGGCAATTTACTAAAAATGCTAACAATAGCATCTTAACATTAAGATTTGCCATAGTTAATGACGGGAGTTTTGTAAGACAATTGTTTAAAAACCTTATGCAATAGGAAGCAACTGGGTTTGGAATAATATTATTTATTTGGATTAAATACCACATAAGTTAAATTTGCCTGAAGTAAAATTACACTGAATAGAAAATAGGAGCTGAACTGATTGACTTCTTTAATTCTAAAGGTTGAACAATTAAACCTAAACTGAAGAATACAGAGGAAACATTCATCCGGTTCTTTGTTAGAAAGTCTTTTTAGAAATATGCCAGAATAATCACAATAAGAGGTGCAATTAAGCAATCGGCCTTTTCAGAGATACATCTGTAATAACTGCCAACAATGAAGTGGCTTATTGTGGATTATACTTCATGTAATTTAAGAAAAACAACTGTAATTGTAAGTAAAGCTTATGGAATCATACTTCATGTTTACACAGGTGTGATATTATGACTTATCAGACTGAAAGCTTTCTTTAACATAAGAACAGCATAAAAATATCTTGCAACTTTGCCAGAAGTAATTGGATGGTTAACAAACAAGTGTATTCACCTGTTCAGAAACAACTCTGCATTGTCTGCGTGTAACGTCTGCACACCATTTAAATCAAACTGCTTTGAGCATGGAGTTAGAGTTAAGAGTTACCTGAACTTACCTGACTGGTCAGTTTTGTGTTATTGTCCTATCTATTGCCACTGGGTCCCAAACACACACTTGATCCATGCAGCCTATGGTGGGAGCTGTCAGCCAGCTCTGTCTCCTTTTGTCAGTGTTTCTGGACAGGGAGAAAGGACTGGTGCTGACCAGGTCCCAGCCAGCAGCTGAGCTGCCTCTGGCCCCACCAGATACCAGACTGGCCTCAGCCATGCTATTTGGGATCTCCTGGGGGAGAAGGGGACTGGGTAGAAGGGCAGCCAAGAGGTGGCAGCCGCTCAGGAGGGTTTCCAGGCACATCCAGCTCTACTTTGTGCTTATCTGTCTGGGCTGGAACAGGTAAGAAGCTATTTCAGGGTGAGTACTTGGCTTCTATGCAACCACTCAGATCCCACTTCCCACCAGCAAACAGCACCTGCTTAGTACTTTGTATTCCCTCCTTCCACACACAGTATTGCTTGTTCATGGTACTGATGATTTAAAGAAACTCTCACGGGCAGCCTTCTATCTTCTAATTGTGTGTACCACCTCCTCTCCGTTTGTCATCACTGAAATTCCCTGGGTAGCAACAACGGTGGTGGAAAAGCATTTGTGTATTTTTTCTGCCTCTGGGCCATGCTATGGAGCAGTTCTGAGCTTCCATTCTCATCTACGGTGGAAGAGCCTGAAGATATAAAAGGACATCTAGAAATATGACCTTTACCTATATATATTAGCAGCAAGGGAGCAGAGGACTATACTTTTGGATTCAGTATTTAAGAGAATCTCATTCACCAGCCAATGCTGAAGAAACATGGCTTGTTTTTTATTCTCATTGACACACACCATCTTTTTTAAAGGTAAAGCACAGTAACCGTGACAATTACACTTGCATTGGGAAATTGTTATTTTTGCAGGATGCTGGCCTTGTGATTGTTGGCAATCAGTCAAGTGTACCATAAAGATAAAATAACATATCCTAACACAAGACATGTCGCTCTTCTCATTTCCAGAAATGCAATATAAAACTTGATATTTGTAATATTTCCAGAAAAAAAAAGGGGGGGGGGGGGGCAGGACAATGTAAAATATTAAATTAAGTAATCTGACATTACATATCCTTGACTTCAGTGAAAAGGCTGGTCATACCTGTTCTGGCACTAAACGTGTAAACTTGAAGCCAGATTCTCACCTATTATACATTAGAGAGTAGATCATTGATCATCAATACAGATTTACTGTTGATATCACTTAGGACTTTTGTCTATGCTTTAATTTTTTTTATCTTTTTTATCCTTTTTTAGGCCTTTTTATTTTTTTGTTTCTAAATGCAGGTAAGAATGGAGATGACTTATGCGGAGAAAGAGTAGAAAACCATTCCAGTAATTCATTATTTGTGTCTGAAGCTCTTTTCTTCCATCATTTTTTTTCTTCCATCATTTTTTAAAATTTTGTTCATATTGAAAGTATCATATTATCATTATGCAAAAATTTATGAAGGTAAATAAATCTGATGTAAAAATACATGCGTACACACATAAGTATCAGCAGCCTTCTGGTCTATAATCTCTCTGATCTCTTTGCCGTATGACCACCACTACACCCACCTTAGATTAGTTCCAAGAGGTGCAAGAATAATTAGCAACAGCGAAACATTTGGTAGCAGTAGTTTGTGTATTTAAGGGGACTCATTTTGTTTGTGGAACTGGAGAACTGAACTGGTCATGGAAAACTGTGAAGAGTTGTCTAGAGTACTTAGCACTTTTCATTATAAAATCTTTATCGATATTTTATCTGAGGGTCCAAATTGCAGATTAAGAGCCAAATGGTTTACAAACATAGTATAACACTACTGTTTTTGCCACAAAATTTTACAAAGCAGATTTAAGTTACGTTTCCCTTGCCAATGCAGAACTGACAGTTAAAACCTCAGTATAAGAAAACATTTCTGTTTTGATCTCCCCTGGACTGCCTTTGTGACAAACACATAGTATGTTGTTAGTGCTGGCCAAGAAATAAAGGGGATGAAATACATGACATTGCTTCCCTTTAAATATGTTGATTCTTCACTGTAAATATTTGCACTTTAAGGGCCTAGTCAGGCAATTAAATATGATAATAATCTCTCACCCCTTCCTGAAAATTCCTGGAACACCAGTCTGTTATCACTGAAGATTTGAATCTATCATGCTGTAAGCATCAACTCCTAACATTGGAGGAAGGGATCTAAGATTTCATTAGTTCAGCCCATTTTTTTTTCCATGTTCTCAAACACAGGTTAAAGGAATTCAGGGAAACTTAGTGGGGTCCTGAATGCAACATACAGTCTGTATTCTTAAATGTGGAGAGTCTCTCTTGGTGGGAAAAGGAGGTGAGAAACTGGAAACTACCTACAAAAATGTTAATAAAAATGTGGAAAGAAATAATTTGTTGTGCATATGTTGTTGTATGTTCTTTTAAAATATTTTAATAACAACTAATTGGCCAGTTAAATTAATATGGGTATACAGAGCCAAAAAATTCCAGGCATGTGAAAATAAGTGGCTTAACTACATCAGGCTGAAGTGAAGAAAGAACAACTTACTTCACACCATGAACTATGCAAACGTTAACAGTAACATACAGTATGCATAAATGGAACATGAATAAACAGTAATTTTAAAAAATGTATAGTCTACAATGTTCTGTTTCAAGATTACATTAATTGAATGTGAAATGTTAGTTGAAGGGAAAAAAGTGATAGATTAAGATTCACAGATCCTGAAGATAAGTGAGTTAAGGAATAGTGGAAAAACTGTAAAATAAATTTGACCCAAGAGCATACAGATAATCATAAGCTCTTATATCTTCTGGACCTTTGGGTTTAGTGCTTTGTTTTTTATTTTACTGTTTGAAAAATAGATTTTAAAGATTTACATACTTGCTACAGAATAATATCTTAAACATGTCTGGATAAAATTATGACTTAGAGGAATTCAGCCATGATAGGCCTTGTATTGTAACACCTGCCATAACAAATTTTAATTCATAATTGTTATTGAATAGCAAAGACAGATTTAATTATCTCCATTATTGACCTGTTCTAAGCAAGTACTTTCTGTTATAAATCCACACAGTATTGCCAAATAGCAGGCTTAAATAAATTCTCTGCCAGTTCTCTCAGCAGGTTCTTTATGCCACAGGAAAACTTCTAAAAGAATAAAATATGTCCAGCTTCCTCCAGCCCACCTAGCTTTAATGAAGACACAGATTCATCAGGCTTGTAGGTCCACAACAAAATAAAATTATTATTAGGGGATTCACTAGAGTTAAATAAGTGAAAAACTGAAGCCCAATTAAAATTTCAATGGTGAAAAAGTGTTTTTCATTGGTTGTGGGACTGGACATCAATTACACAGGAATCCTTCAGCAGCTCTGCCATTCAAACCCATCTGTTTCACAGTCATCTAAAGGAATTATGACACTGTGCGAAAACACGTAAAATGTGTGATTCCTTTTCTTTGCTGGAGAAAAGAAAAGGGGATATAATAGCAACGATGACCTTGGTACAGGACATTTTCTGGGGAATTGATGACCGCCATGGACCATCAACTCTCCCAGCTAGTCATTAATCCCCAGGAAATGCCCTGTGTCTGCCTTGTTATTGCTTAATTCAATTATTTGTAGTTGTGGCATTTATTCTGTGAATATTTTATTGCTCAATCTGCTCTCTGTCTTACCTCTGCACCTCTTAAAGTCCATCTCACTGGTACAGACTGGCTCAGCTCAAAAGCACCTCGCATTTACCAGAATAGACTGCAGTTTACACATTTCTATGTGCCTGCTATTTCATTAAGATATGATAGCTTGAATGGAGTAACAAAAAAGTATTTTTCTATCTATCTTAAGAATTTCATAAATTGCAATTACCAATGGAGATGGAAAATTTACTAAGCATATACATTGTATATATACAAGAATGATAACAAAAACAATTTATCCAGCTTCTTGAAATATTATCATTATAATGATAAATTTTTTAGGTATATCAGAATAGTAGGATGCTATAAGAAAGGTAGGAAATAGGATGGTGTGATTACTTTTTGTTAGTCTGTATTTCTCCTGCCTTGTATTTCTGTTGTTCTTATTTGCCATTCTGAGGACGTAACATGTCAAGTGTCTGACAATCAGCCTTGCTGTTTCCTTCTCAGTACTGAGCCTCAATATTTATTACTTCCCTTAATTCTGGCAACAGGACTGTTCAGAGGAAAACTAGAAAGATAAAGTAACTGGATTTAAAAAATCTGCAGGGGAAAAAAAAAAAAAAAAAAAAAAGGCTAATGTTAACCCCTGCAAACAGCCAAACAGCCATACAAATAGTTGTACAGGCAGGGAGGGACTTGTCTGGAGCCACTAAGGAGCAGTGAGGGCCAGGCTGGGAATAAGGGTGGCTTTGCCAGTCTGCCACAGAAAGAAATGCTTCTCTAATTACAGTCTGAGAGTTGTATTCTCTTCTACATTGAAGGCCTTCATGGTACTTTGACTGTTTCAAGGAACCATTGAATAAGTTTAAATAAATATGTTTAATGTTACTACTAACATAGAAGAAAGAGAACATTGCTGAAGTAGTTGAAAAACATAGGTATAAAAATGGAAATTACTAGAGAACATCTGATCATTCAATCACAACATATGTACAGAAGTCCATGGGACCAAGAAGTTGAAGGAATCAGCAGATATTGTGAAGCCACCGTGCCATATTTGAGAGTTCAATGGCTATTACGGAAGGTTAATAAGAACTTGAATATAAGAACAAGAACAAGGCTAACAAGAACTTCTAGAAGTTCAACAGGAGTGAATGCAAAGCCTTGCACCTGATACAGAATAACCCCTGCACACCAGTGTAGGATGGGGGCCCATTGTCTTGTAAATAGCTCTGCAGAAAACGATCTGGAGGTCATAGTGGGCTGCAAATTGAACATAAATCAGCAGTACAGAAGCAAAGATGCAGCACAGAAGACCAGGTACATCCTGGGCTGTATTAGAAAGAGTGCAGCCAGCAGAATCAGAGAAGTGATCCTTCCCCATTCTTTGATGTTTGTTAAGACTATAACTAGAGTACTTTGCTGAACTCTGGTCTTCCTAGTACCATAAAAATGTTGACTTACTGGAACCAGCCTGGTGGAGGACTAGAGCATAGGACAGATGAGGAGAGGCTGAGAGAATTGTGTCTGCCCAGCCTGAAGAAGAGTAGATTGAAGGGAGACTTTAGTGTAATCAGTAGCTGAGACTTTAGTGTAATCAGTAGTTGCTTTCTCATTCAGAGGATACAAAGAAAAGAGCAAAATTTCCTCAGAGGTGCACCATGACAGTCCACAGGCCATAAACACAAGCTGATTAGATATAAGGAAAAAATATTTTATTCTTAGGGGGGTCAAATACTGGAACAGGATGCCAGGAGAAGCTGTGGAGTATCCATCCTTGCAGGTGTTCAAGACTCAACAGAATGTGGTCCTGAGCAACCTATACCAAATTAGACTTGCTCTGAGCAGGCAACTGGATTAGGTAACCTCTGGAGGTCCCTACTAACTTAAATTATTCTATGATTCTAAAGCTAGATTTGAAATAATGAGGACATTTCAATCACAGCTGCCCATATTATATGGATATAACTAATAATACTTGTATTTCTCTTTCCCTTAGTTCTCTAAAAGGCCATCCTCAGTGAGCAAAACCAGAATTATAACATGTCCATTATTTTTAATTATTATCAACATTTAGAAGTAGATGCTAACACAGTTTAATAGCTTAAAGACAGATACTCTTTTGGAGCTACTAATTAAACATATTGCCTATAGTCATTGGCATACTGGCATACCACATGCTGTAAAATAGAAAACAAGACTTCAGAATCAGAAGATTAAAATCAACATTTTTAGAAATGTGATGAGAATTGCTTTTGTTTTCTTCTTGATAACATTATTGTCACACAAGAAAATGTAAGGGTTATTTGCTAGGAGGTAAGATTGCTATGTATCCCAATTGAATAGTATTAGAGCACCTAATTCCTATGAGACCTTTTGAAAAGGTGCTTAGCCTCATTTTTTTTTTTTTTTTCTATACTCCATAGTTTTCTTGCTACAGGCAATGTAAATGATTGTCTCTACCCTTCCCATGCAAGGTTACATATTCAGAATCATCAATGAACTAGTTGCTAGTCCCATCACAAAATTTCTAAACCCTTCATAGGTTTATAGATACCGTCCCTATCCTTCTCATAACTTGATGATAGGTCCAAGGATGATTATCTGGCCCACTCCTTTTGATGAAATTGGAAAAATCAACACCACAGAGACATGTGAATGGGGCTCATTCCCCTGAAATCTTAGTTTTCCCATTAAATGTTCATAATCTTAATTCTGCTCATTTCATTTCAGTTTTACATTAATGTCACTAAAAAGACCATGAATGTGAAGTATAAGATTGGAACTTAGAAAATATATACTCTGGTCCAGCTCTGTAACTGATTTGTCTGTGACTTCTTGCAACTCACAACACATTACTTGTTCGTCTAACATGAAAAAAGTAGGAAAAAAATATTGCTCTTTTAAGCTATCCATGATCTGCTGGTGTTTTTTTCATATTTATGAAATGTTTTTATTGTTTATAGACAACAAGAAAAAGGATACACATATGAAGATGCTATTGTCACAACCAGTCTGTGACTTTGCTTCTCAAAGTATTCAAAAATAAGTATAAAAGGCACATGTAAGTCAGGATGAAATTTTAGACACAGACATACACAAGACTGCTTATACACACACAAACGAAATAGTTCCTAAATTCTTAAATGCTGGACTCCTTTGATAGCATAACCATAGTTAATGTTGTGTCAGGCTTTCCACTATAAAACCTCTCTTTTATAACTAAGCAATAAAATTTTACCCCAGGCATGAAGTACCAGGTCTCAGCACAGCGGCTGACTTTTTTTATATGTATACATTTTCACACACTTAAAAAAAAAAAAAAAAAAATCAGCCTAGCTACTTTAATAAATGCAGGTATAATGAGTATTAAAAAAGTTTAGAATTTTTCACTTGAACTTATATAATACACACACACGCATGCATGTTTACGCATATATAGCTCAAAACGGTTTCTCCTTGTAATTGAAAGGATAGTGGAGAAAGATAATAAAGATCCTTCAACTAGAAAACATGCATTCATGACTTATATCTAAAGAAATAATTTTATATGACCAGATATTTGATTGAGAGTCACTTCATTCAAGGAAACATATGAGCCCTACCACATGGCTCTGCCTCCCACTCCACCAGCAGCCCCCTCACCCCCAACATGATACACTTCATTAAACACAGAAGTGCTTTGTTGCATTAGGGGCTTTAAGAGAAGTGGAAAGGTAGACTCCTTGCACTTCCTATGAGAAATGAACATTGACTTCCTCTGAAGAAAATGTAAATGGATTTGCTTAATTGGACTTGGGGCACTGGAGCAATTAATAATAGATTGTGTCATAGTAAGGGCTTTGTTTATATTTAAAGCAATAAATTACAAGTATTAAGTTTATATTTATTCCAGGTTAAACTCATTTGTAATTGACATGTTACTTAGCCCAAGGCTTTTAAGATCTTTTAGTATAATTAAATTAATAGAGAGTTATAGATCACTGCATGATAAACAAACAGCACAGACTTTAATATGACAGATATACAGAGAACAGGCCATGTAAGTAGATCATTATTATCGGTTTTACCTTCAGCAAAAAATACAACTGAAATTGCAGCAAAAGATTCAGTGCAAACAATGGTAAGTGCAAGGATGGTTTGCAATAAATCTTTTACTTTCTTAACTTGATGGTTAACAAACACATTTACCTGTGCAAGGGAATTAGTCACTAAATGAAACTTCTGAAAATTGCATTGCTATCCCACTATTCCATCATCATTTTTTTTTCTCTTGCCCTCACACAAAATAATTGAGATTACATTTTCAAAGAGTTCACACCATGCAAGAAGTCACTAAAACTTTGGACACTTGATTTAGGAAGGAGTGTCTTCCTTAGCCTGCATATCCAGAGCAAAGTTTTGCACATAACAATGCCTACATTTAAAAGCCTTTTCTACACATAACAGCTGACTTCTGTTTTTACATGCCTACAAAGGTTGCTTAAAAATGTGTTGAATTCATACAGCACAAATGTTGGATGTGCTGTATCCCTCATTCTGAAATAAAACTCAGATGCTCTTTGTCTTTAGTAGTTTCCTATCCTCCTCAAAGTGTACTCCATCTCAGGCCTGGCATATTTCTCAGCTACTGCCACAGGGAGGGCTGGAATAGGAGCATGGCCAACTACTGTGCATAAGTAAAAGAAAATAGGAATACTGAGGTCACACACAATCACAATTTTAAGTGAAAACACTTAATGTGTAAACATCACGATGTTAGCTACGAAGAAGCCTCATTAAGAGGCTTGCTGGGACAAAATGCTCAAGACCTTTAAACCAAGAATATTATGAAGGAACATGTGTGCATGACTAGTGAGGAAGAGTTGTAGTTTGGAGGAAGGGAACTTCCAGCAGGACTCCAGCAAGGCAGTGTGACACCATGGTCTCTGTAGGGATACTCATGCCATGCACAGCACATCACTGATCATTCAAGCTAAATGTCCTGTGGGTGGGTCAACAGGCAGTCCTCAAATGTATCCTAACCATCCAATGTGAATCATAGAATCACTGGGTGGGAAAGGATCTCCAAGGTGTCTTCTGGTTCATCAGCCCTCTGTATGATAAGGTTAAGTATATAATTCCCAACAGACCCTCAGACCCTCACTGAAACAGTTACGTTAGACTTTCTCTAATAACATCCACAAAGGTCAATGAAGATCCTACAGGTTTATTGGCAACTTATTTCAACATCTAATAATCCTTTTTATTTTTATTTTTATTTATTTCTAACCAAAATTACTTGCTCAATAGAGTCTGTTTCTTCCTGCTTTGTTCACTGAGAATAAGGAGAACATACAATTCTGTTTCTCTTCCAACAGCCTGTTAAGGCTGGTATGACTCAAAAGCTCTCCCTATCCTTCTATTTGTGAAAATACACAGAATAGCAGATTGTTCAGCCCATCCACACAGGAGCTGCTTTTCAGATCTCTTGACCACTCTCTTTCTTGTGGCTTTCTCTCTAACATCAGCCTCACCTCCACTAAGTGCCCACAGAAGCACACAGTGCTGCTCCTGATCTCTTACAAATGCAAAGAAAAGCAGAAAGATATCATATAATCATAGTATTATAGAATATCCCAAGTTGGAAAGGGCCCATATGGAACATCAAGTCCAACTCCTTGTACCACACAGGTCTACCAAAAAATTCAGACCATGTGACTAAGTGCACAGACCAAACTGACCATATACCATATGTTTATTCACTTTACCCCTTTTTAATCTTCCCAGGACTGTGCTTATCTTTTTCTCAGTGGCATGACCTTACTGACTCATGTCCCACTTGTGATCTACCTTTAAATCCCCATCTCCTGGCCTGTTGTTCAGACAGTTTTTCCAGATCCTGGATTTGTGCAGGTGATCAGGTCTGGCTGTGCTCTGTTGCTTGTGCCTGTTGAACTGCATTTTGGTTTGCTTCACACTCTTGTCTTAATCTGTCCTTAATCCTTTTGAATTGGAATCATGTCCATCAATACAGTGCCTTCTACCCCAGCATAGATATATTTTGAGGCAGATACTTTACTTAGTAAAGTATTTGTCACCATCTTTTGCAGATCAAATGGAGACAAAGTAAGATTTGTCAGTATTTGCATAAATCATTCCCTCTGCTCCTTGGTAAAGCAAAGAATTCACCCATTGTTCCGAAGATGTCTTCCTTTCTAAGAGTTAACACTAACTGTTGTTTTCTCTTCTTGTTCTTTATGAGCCTTTCTCGTTTCCACCTTGTCTTACTTTTTCTAACTGAAAGCTATCTTATTGCACATTGAGCAAAAAAGAAATAAAAATATATTACCATATTTATTCTTATGTACATATGTATGTGTATTAAAATATAGATATGGTTATACATGTATATGTGTAAATGTACAGTTTTACATGTATATATATATACGCATACATATATACAAATACAAATTATTTTCTTGTCCTATTCTGCTATTTTAAACTCCCCTTTGGACAGCTAGTACTATGCTAGTACCATGTGAATAGTTCTTAATTTGATTTTTCTACTGTGGAGCAGAGTTTAATTATGCTGCGGTCCATTATTCACTGTGTAAGTACATCATTTTGTGAATTAATCCCAGAACTGAGAAAGTCTTTGTCTTTTTTGGTACTTTCTGTCCCAAGTAGTGATCATTCAAGGAATGGAAATCTACCTTTCTGTGTTATTTCTCTTTCCAATCAGTTAATCAATTCCTAAGAAGAGAAACCACATATTATTGCTTTTACAACAGCCTCAGTTGTCTAGATCTTTGCACTATGCCTTTTGAGAATGTTTGATCAAAAATTCATAGCAGTGACAGACTGTGAATGCAGACTATTTTAAATATATAATCATTTTTCAATCACTTTTTATTTTGGGGTAAAAATGGAAAAAGACTACAAGATCAGAATATCAGTAACTTGCTCTGTGAGAAGATGCGAAACAAGCCAGTTAAATCCCTACACTCTCTATGGCAATAATCTTTAGGCAATAATAGAACAGAATTAGCTTTGCTTTTTTTTTTAAGAAAAAAAAAAAAAAAAGTGTTGTTGCTATAATAGGTTTCTCTTACAAGACTAACATTACTGGAAGTGAATGTCTGAATATTTTCTTTCTATTTTCTTTGTTTACACAGCTTTACTTGCAAAAGTGAGAAG
>CM021732.1:93735296-93754148 GCA_011075105.1 Heteronetta atricapilla
TTTTAAAAAAAAAAAAAAAAAAAAAAAAAAAAAAAAAAAAAAGTTTATGTTATATTTTATTAATTAAAATAATTTTATTAAATTACTATAATTAACAACTATCAGCAGTGAAAAAAAAAAAAAAAAGACTCACCAAAAATATGGAAAACTCTGATTTTGGCACTACATAATAACTAGAATTTAAAAAAATTCCACATATACATAAATGCAAAATAATTAAGGAAGAAGCATCATTAACGAAATGAAGCAATTAAATCGTTTAACAAAGTATGTATGTCAGCACAGGTCTGAAAGTCATAGCAATAACTTAGGAAAGCTGGGAAATGCTTTAAGAAGACTGATTTTAAATATGCAAGTATGAGAACTGACAACCCTCAAATTCCAAAATCATGAGTCAGACATCCAAAATTATGAGACTGGCTAAATAACTGATTAAATGTGATATTGTTTTTGATCTGTCCTTGTGATTTTTAATGTCTTCATATCCCCCACGTCACTGTTACAGAAATGTCAGTTGTCCAAAAAATAAACTGGTCCTGTTCCACAGAGAAAGAGCTGTTGTAGCCCAATAATCCAGTTCATCTGCTTTTCGCCAGTATAAGAATGTGATTAATCAGTCATTACCCTTGGTCATACTAATACCATTTTCTTATCCAGAATTCTTTTCTACCACTGAAGAACTCCTGCAGCAATTTTCATGGACATCTTTTCCACAGGAGCAACAAAGGTATGTATTCAGAGCATCCTTCCTTGAGGTAAAACCCAAATTCATGTGAATCCTATTAACTGTGTGGTAAAATTCTGTGGAGACTTATAAGACGCTGCACTGAACATAACAGATGAAAATTAAAAACACAAAGACAGAGAAGAAAAAGCTTGAAAGACATATTCCAAGGCATAAAATTAATAAATTCTATTTTAAACACATCAGGAGCAGGAAATTTGCCAAAGCAGATGTAGGGCCAATAAGTACAAAGGTATAGAAGAAACATTCAGAAAAGATAAAGTTACAGTAGGAAAGCTCAACAAATGTTTTTCATCTGTGGTCCCTATGGAGAAGCATGGGAAGGATTCTCCCAAAGACCCCTTTTTCTATGCAAGACTTATCAGAGAGTCTTTGTTATACTGAACTGCTGGAAGGAAACGGAACAACAACAACAAAAAAACAAAACAAAACAAAACAAAACAAAAAAAGATTTTAAATAACTTAACTCTACATGCTGCAGAGTTCTAGGAATTTAGGTCTCAGCTCTTCACTGACCTTCTTGTTCTTCTTAAAAGAACAAGGATGATCACATAAGAATTAGGAAATCTGGACAGTATAATCTATCTGGATTTCCAAATGGTCTAAAAGTTGCTAAAGAAATAAAACAGCTATTGGGCAATGTGAAGGTCCTAATCTGTGTAAGTAGTAGGTTAAAAATAGATAACATAGGATAGGAGAAAATGAAAACTTTCACAGTGAAGAGAGGTAACCAGTACAGGTCTACAAGAGTAAGTGTCAGGATTTGTCCTTAGAGACCCTGTCTCTAAAGAACAAAAAGAGAGATATTATGAGACTGGGTGACAACAGTGTAAAAAGGCAAGTGGCATATGAAATTCAAGGTATATAAATGTAAAGTGATAGACAAAAAGTGAGAACCTCTAAGAAAGTTTCACTTGGATCTGAAGATTAAAACAGTTCCATGGAAACTTCAACTCAATAATGATGCAAACAGAAATTTGGATATTATAATATTTTAGGAATCAAACAAAGAACAAAACAGAGAACATCAATATGGCATTGTACAAATCTTTAGTGTACACACATCTTGATTAGGACTCCAATATTCCAGTGCTCCCAAAAAGGAACCAGTAAAATATCACAGGTACAAGTGAAATCAAATCTATGGAAAGGATTCTCTACGTGGAACTAGGAAGTAGTGGAACAGTAGAAAGTAGAACAACAGTAGAAAAAGTAGAGAAGTGGCTGCAGGCTTGAAAAAGAGACAGCTAAAAATCTGTATGCTAGACACTTATGAATTTCTGAGTAGCTTGGAGAACAAAGTCTGTGAATCAATTGTTCATTGGCTTTTCCAGAACAAGAAATTGGAGTTATCATGGATAGTAGACTCAAAACAAACAGAAAGGCTCTTTCTTCAGACAATGTTTAAATAAACTGTTGAGTTCCACATAGCGTGTTCTTGATGCTAAAGTCTTATATGTGTTCAAAAAGCTGCTGAACAAAGTCATTGGAAGATATATCTATCAAAGGCTATTACATGGAGAAATATCACCTCTGGATCCAACAGTTCCTGAGTCCCAGATTTCTGGATGCTGGGCAAGTATGGTTGTTCTTTCCATAATTTTTTCCTGAGCATTTGACATTGACCAAAGTTCAAGACAGGATGCTGGCATAAGCAAGCATTTTATCTGGCAAAGATTCACCTTCATCTGTTTAAAACATCTGCTACAGAGAATTCAAGCGATCTCTGGTAAGTTCCAGTCATTGCTTACCTTCAGTATTAAATACTGGTTCATACCTATAGCTCGAACTTGTCAGAAGAGTGCATGCTCTCTAAGTCCTAAAAAAAATTTATCGTCAGATAGGTCTCAGAAATAGACTCCCACATCAAAACAAAAGAGATGTGGATTTACTGGGCTGAGGGATGAAAGGCAGCCAGGAAAGCTTTCGTCTCAGCCTATCTGTGCAGTATGCACTGCTGCATCACATCATAAGGTCATGGCTCTGCAGCCCTGTCAATCAGGCAGGCCAGTATCTGACCTTACCACACACCTCAAGCGTGTAGATATGCATTCTTCCTAATGGTGGAAACTCTTTATTTTGCCTTTCCCCCCAGCTCACAGCTGCCTCCTCAGTTCTGAATTCATAGAATCATAGAATATCCTGAGTTGGAAGGGACCCACAAGGATCATCAAGTCCGACTCTTGGCTCCACACAGGATCACCCTCAAATCAGACCATACATCTGAGAATGTTTTCCAAACACTTCCTGAACTCCACTAGGCTTGGTGCCATGACCACTTGAGGTCATGAGAAGCCTGTCCCAGTTGTTTCTCTTGTCTCTCCAGCCAACTGCAAAAGCAACTAAGCACGTACTCTTCCTATTTCTACCTGCATCCAGCTATGTTCCTAAACCCTATCTGCCATTTAACATGGAAATTCTGTAGAATGGACAGCAGGAGAATGTGCTGTCCTGTGATAGGACCACAGATCTTTGTATTGCACACCCAGTATCTGAATTCTGTATTCCTGAATCAGACAGGCCTACAGAACCATTAAAGGCAGCAAGCAGTGCTTTGATATATGATTCATCATCAACACTAACCCTCTGTCCCCAGATATGCTTTAAGAAACAACACAACACAGATAAAAGTAAGGCAAAATATAGCATAAGAAAAATATATCTATGCTTTCTTCATAGCCGTAGTTTGCCAGTTTACCATTCAGTTATAAATAAGAACAAATATGAAGAGTAATCTCTAATACCTCATCTACCTTGTCATTACCCATTATTTTTCAAAATGCCATTTAGTAGCTATGGTTTTACCTTAGATTTCTTTAAGTCCATTGATCTACCCTTTGGGAGGACTTTCAAAACACATCAAGATACATTATTCTCTATAATTTAAATGCTTTCAAGCTACATTTTAAGAAGGCACCTTAAGTTCTCTGATAGGAGTCTGCACTTGTGATAAAGGTAGGAGCTTTTACTATATAGGTTTTGTTCCTGGATGTTGGGTCAATAAGTGAACAGAGATACAGCAGACAGATAACATTTTATTTCTGTCAGTATATTGGACTAGCTGGCTGCATAGCAGACTTTGACAAATAAAGCAAGCACTCTTTGTCCATTGCATTTTAATTATCTGGGAACTGAGAACTGGTCAGTATCTCCAGCCTGAAGCTTTCCATTCCTCCACCCATACTTGCTTATTTTACAGGATGCTACTTACATGTTTTCTTGTCCTTTGCTTTCATTTTTGAATTTCATTCTAATTTTATTATATACATATCTTGCTTTAGCAGTCCCAGCTTTTGCAGTGACTGATTATTGTATGGAAGGAACTTACTTCTGTTACTTAGTACACAGATAACTGCCCATCTTTGTTTTCCTTTGAAATATCTGGTGTCTGAATCTCAGTTCAGTAAGACTATCAGAGCTAGAAGTGAAGATTATCACAATATCCTAGGCTTACTATCTATCAGTTGAAGACATATATATGCAAAAACGCAAGTAGAAATATAATTGCATCCAATTTTTTGCAAGAAAAAATGTATGAATATATACATATATGTACATGCAGTTAAAATGTACCAATAGTAGTGTGTGCATAATCATAATTCCATGTCCTGTAATAGGCATTTGGAATAGTTTTTCCTTTGGCCATGCAAAAATTGGTTGTCTTTGGAAGTTACACAGATGTGAATTTTGTGTGCATAGTGGTGCGTCATCCTGACTGCATGGACAAATATTTGCATCTGCTGAAAAGAGCAGGAATTTGTGTGGCAGTACAATGTGGAGCTCCAAAAGGGTGGATAACTGAAAATAAGAAGTCACAGGCAGAGTCAATGTAAATAATTAGAAATGTGGTCATTTCAGTAGAAAGGAAGAATGAATGAGATGACTGCAATTATTTAATTCAGAGCAAAAATGAATAAAATGGAACAAAATAATGAATCATTTAAAAGAGACATACAGGGCACCTCTGTGCAGCCTTTTTCATAATACAAGACCAAGGAGTTATTAATTTTTCAACTGAAGATATTTTTAAGTATGACAAATTTGAAGATGAGAAATGGTATTATATTTCCATGGAACATTATTAACTGATGAAATGCACCCATATGTCAGAAGCTTCACAGCACAAAAAAACCATTTATATGAATGAGGGAACAATGATTTAAACACACACAAAATCCCAATTTCTAAGTTGTTATTCTTATAGTGAGTGTTTCTCTTTTGATCATTTTAAATTGTTCATACAATGATAAACCAATCCTGAATTTCTGTATATTATTTTGAAATAATAATAATAATAATCTGGAGCTCAGCATGCTAGATGGCCTAAGAAATCAAGTAGGTAGACCTGTTTTCTGATCAGCTGCGGTATTCAGTACTCAGGAAAATGGTCTTGAGAGTTACCTGTATTTTTTTTTTTCAGTTTGACCCATGATATCTAGGAGGAACCCTTGTTTCTATGACTTTCCCCTAGAAACACAACTATGTTTATGTAACCCCAGTTCTTTTGTTTATGTGTCTACAGTTAAGATCTCTCACTGTCATAAGACCTGATTCCAATATATCCTTGTTAGTGATACATAGTGCAAAGCGGGTAAAAAAATGGAGAAAACAGACTGCCTACAACATGGGCAGTATCATCTCTTGAGTACAATATGATGAGATGGGGTTATATATTGTTTTACTTTTTTTTTTTTTTTTTTTTTTGTGGGAACAACTGGTGCTTTTTTTTTTTCCCTCTCTATTAATGGCTTTGATAGGAGAAAAGAAGGTGTGGGTTTCACCCATTTCTTGAGAATTAGAAATTAGCCAAGGCTGTAGAAAAGATAAAGCAGTATGCACAGCTCCATCTAGTTGTATTTGTCTAGTATAGGAACACTTCTGAAATATATATCTAATTCCATGACTGCTTTTCAATGTACAGGACCATGTATTTTCAATGTCCTAAGTGATCCCTCCCTTACCCGTGACTCTCAAGCCCATGTGTGGGCTTGAACAATTGATCCAAATTCAATGGCCATGACAGATAGACTTGAAAAAAAATATCTTCAAAATAAATAATGAACTCAGATGAATGAAACTCCTCAGTTCTCTGAAGCTAAGTTTATTTGACAATACTATTAGAACAGTATCAGAACTACACAGTTCTATCCAAGCAATTGGTGAGGAAAAATAACTGACCCCCTGGTGTGTTGTCCTGAGCATTTTCTGTGTTTTGAAGTTGTTTTGCTTATTGGTAGTAGCATAGCAAACAGGAGAAGATCAGTGCTCATGATCCATTATTCTTTTTTTTTACTTTGTGTCAGACAAACTAAAAATTAACATCATTTATTTTTGGAAAAAAAAAAAAAAAAAAAAAAAAAAGACTAGGTAGAAAGATTGGGCTTGGCACAAACCAATAGCATAACTCAACAGTCAGTGTGTTTCATATTACTTGTTAGAAAATTATGCCTCTCTATGACTGCCCTGCCTTTTTATACACCTGGCAAACAATTGTCCCTCCCTCTACAGTAAGTTTTGAATTAATTGGCCAACCATTGGACAATTTTCACAGAATCACAGAATCACAGAATTTCTAGGTTGGAAGAGACCTCAAGATCATCGAGTCCAACCTCTAACCTAACCCTAACAGTCCCCACTAAACCATATCCCTAAGCTCTACATCTAAACGTCTTTTAAAGACCTCCAGGGATGGTGACTCCACCACCTCCCTGGGCAGCCTATTCCAGTGCCTAACAACCCTTTCAGTAAAGAAGTTCTTCCTAACGTCTAACCTAAAAATCCCCTGGCACAACTTAAGCCCATTCCCCCTCGTCCTGTCACCAGGCATGTGGGAGAACAGACCAACCCCCACCTCGCTACAGCCTCCTTTGAGGTATCTGTAGAGAGCTATAAGGTCGCCCCTGAGCCTCCTCTTCTCCAGGCTGAACAAGCCCAGTTCCTTCAGCCGCTCCTCATAGGACTTGTTCTCCAGGCCCCTCACCAGCTTTGTCGCCCTTCTCTGGACCCGCTCAAGCACCTCCATGTCCTTCTTGTAGAGAGGGGCCCAAAACCGAACACAATACTCGAGGTGCGGCCTCACCAGAGCCGAGTACAGGGGGACAATCACTTCCCTAGCCCTGCTGGTCACACTGTTTCTGATACAAGCCAGGATGCCGTTGGCCTTCTTGGCCACCTGGGCACACTGCTGGCTCATATTCAGCCGACTGTCCACCATCACTCCCAGGTCCTTCTCTGCCTGGCAGCTCTCCAACCACTCATCTCCCAGCCTGTAGCTCTGCTTGGGGTTATTGCACCCCAGGTGCAGGACCCGGCACTTGGCCTTGTTGAACTTCATGTAGTTTACCTCAGCCCATCGGTGCAGCCTATCCAGATCCTCCTGCAGAGCCTTCCTACCCTCGAGCAGATCGACACATGCACCTAACTTGGTGTCATCTGCAAACTTACTGAGGGTGCACTCAATGTCCTCGTCCAGATCATTGATGAAGATATTAAAGAGGATCGGCCCCAGCACCGAGCCCTGGGGGACGCCACTAGTGACTGGCCTCCAACTGGACTTTAGTCCAATTTAATTCAGAATTCAGAAATTAAGTCCTCAAGGAATAAATTCCTCCATATTTCATGAAAACAGACAGACAATGCAAAGACAAAAAAAAAAAAATTAGTATCATTACCAAAGGAAAAAGTGCACTGTGAGCTGAAATGTTTTGTTTGACATTGGACAACGAATGAATCCATTGACAATGGAATGCATTTCAGATAGAACTGAAGGAAAGTAGGATATAAAGGCATTATAAGTCAAAAAAAAAAAAAAAAGTTTATCTTGAAAATCATATTGTATATGAATTTGAATATTGCCAATAATATAAGGTACATGATGTTTCTCACCTAATTCAGATTTTCATTCTGGATACTTTCTACAGTGAAAATTGCAAATTTGCAACAGTTTGGCAATAAGACATTTTTTCGTGTCTTATACATACCAGTAATGTTCATTTTCTTAATTACATATACAGGTATATAGAGAATTAAGGCATGATATAGGTAGCAGGGTCTCTGGGTGCATTTTCTTTGATGAATAAATAATTTATTTGACTAATAAATAATATTTTGTTACCATTTTTCTCAAGCACAGAAAATAAATAAATAAATAAATAAATAAATAAATATGGACTCCCCTGACATTTGTTTCTTGGCAACACAGCACTAACAGCACTCTTTTGGGTTTCAGAAATATTTTTGCCTTAATTTTGCAGATGGAGAAAGTGGGGCACATGCATATTTATAAATATATTTTGCTTCCTTGGTAAAGGCATAGTCTCTCTGCTGCAAGTTTCTGTGCTTTTTCAGGCACAATGAATAAAAGGAAGAGTAAAGGGAAGGATGCCCAAAATATGAGCATTTTTTTCCGGGAATGAATTTGTCCAGCCAGATTTTACAGATGTAGCTGCTGCATTTTGTGATTGCCATTGAATCACGGCAGCACTGCCACAGATGCAAATTTTCCTTTCAAACAATATTGACTATGTGGAAAATCTGACTAGAAGAATTATTGGCAGTGATCACTTTCACTGTGCATAGACTGGTGGTCAGGTAATCTCCAGTGCCTTGACTGTCAAGGAAGAGGTCATCTGGAGTCTACCATGACCTCCCTTATGCTCTTTATGACTTGTTTTCCTTCCTACAGTAACTAGGTATTCCTTGGGGAGTGCATTGGGAGACAATGAAGCCCCTTCAAGGTCCCATATGCTGTTTACAGTCAGTAAGCAACAAGAATAAAACTTCATTGACGTCTTGTCTTTCTTTTTGGTTTGTTTAATTTGTTCCTTAGTCACTGGATTACCTTGCCTTCCTTTTATTATCTCAGCTCCTCCTAATTTTCCTGGTAGTGTTTTTAGAAAGACACCTCTTAAAATGAATTAACATCTTTCCCAATCCATTCTCATTTTGAGAATCAGCAGACTTTCAAATCATAGGCTTTCAAATGCCTAAATCAAAGATGAAATGTAAAAATTGTATTATTTTTTTTCTCACAGCAGAAACTTAGAAGAACCAAGAATAAATTTTTCAGCTGCCCTGATGCTGCCTTACTGCATGAGGCATGAAACTGGTAACAGCTTTGTAAACACTCAGTGGCAAGCCAATTGCACCAGTTTACCCATCAGGATACAAAGAGCATGACCACCAGACCATTCTAAATGAAAGAATTCCTAAGGAGTTACTTGGTGCTACATATCCAAAATCGGAGTCTGGAGGTGGCTGCTCACATCCCACTCCTTGGGGAGAGGAAGACTTCTCACATTCCTCTAATGGGGGACACGATGAAGCATTTTCAGAAGTTGTGTCATTATGCAGAATTTCAAATCCCAGGTACCTTGTGGGACATATGTCTAAACCAAATGTTTGTTTTTGTTGTTGGTTGGTTGGTTTGGTTTGGTTTGGTTGGTTGGTTGTTTTTGTCACAGACCTGAATGTTCTGTAAGAGGAGATATTCTGGAGTTAACTGTAACTGAAATAGAGAAAAATAAATGAGAATCTCAAATGCCAAAGCATTTACTCAGGCCTGATAATGAACAGAACAAAAAATTTAGCTTTCGAATAACTCAGAAGAAGCCAGAGAAAATACAACACCTATTTAAAGTTCTTACTCAATTTCTAAACTTATTGGCTCAGGATAAGTAAAACAAACAAACAAACAAAAAACCTCCACAAGCATTTTTATTAGACTCAAGTTCTCCTTGGGTTGATATTTGTAAAATTGCTTCGTTAGTGACTATACTTTGATCACCCACCTTTTTGCCAGAAATGCTTTTTGGGGGAATTTTAGGAAAGGATCTCATATTAAAGACGAATATAATAGCTCTTATTTGTAGAAGGAATCAGTCTGACAGTGTCTTCTATTAAACAGTATTATAAACAAGGCAATGGTTTGATGCCATACTGCTGCTAAATGTTTATAGTACTTCTCACATTGTGAACACCTCAAGTTCAGGAGATCTTCCATAAACAGAAGCTCTGACAGTGTCTTGCTTAAAAAGATAATCATAGCATGCAATAAATGTTTTTATTAAACTGCATTAAAAGGCTTTTCTGAACACATTGTTTGCATTCTTCAGCCTTGCTGTGGCCACTAGAACCTTTACATTAATGTCCTTAAATCCAATAGTAGAATAAAGTAGAAATTTTACTACAGACCTCAACACAATGAACACAACTTGCATAGCATAAGCAGCTTACATGTTTATTAAAATTGACTAAAAATTGTCACAGAAAGCAGTTGTGGATCATGGTATTAGAGACAGAAATGTAAAGATCTTATGAAGTATTATTAAATTTCTAATATTATATATGCATTTCAAGCTTCAGCAACACTTGCACTAATTTTAAGCAAACTATTTCAACTACTACCTGAAATCAGTCTCATGGCAGCAACATGGAGTTCCATGAATGCTGATTTACTTGCTGAAGTGTACCGTACAGGTATAACTTTACTTTTCTGAAGTTTTGGATACATGATTAAAAACAATTTTGTATGCATGTGTGTGTTTATATGCTACTATGTGTACAGCATCATGGTTAAATGTCAGAAAAGTTGCACAGAGTTAGAATTTTGAATAAGAAGTCTTGTATCAAAAGTGCATTTCCATAGAGAGAAATGATTTTAATTTTTTTGTTTCCTTGTGGTAAAGTTTTACAAGCTGCAACAATGAAAGTTCAGCACATAAGGAAATGCAAGAACACTACCAACACACAAGTGTGTTAACTTAGGGTGTAGTGTTGCTGCTACTATTTGTTTTCTATCCAATAAAAAGGTCACTTAGGAATGGTGATGCAATGCAGTAATATTATTTAAAGAGTAACAAAGAAAAAAATCACCTAGGATATGTCATAACTCAATAAATTTAGGAATATCTGAACACCAAATTGTTTGAATAGCACATTTTAAACTTGGATTTTAGAATCACTGTGGGCACTAACTAGCTGGGAGCAATGTTACTTTGTGTGTAATTCTCAGAAAAAAAATAAAAAATGCTGAACTCAGTCATTAATTGAGCTAAAAAAAAAAAAAAGGCAAAAAAAGCTGCCTTGTTTTTTTTTAGTATTTTCATAGTAGATTTTCCAAATGTGATGACAGTACAAGACTGAATGGCAATATTAATTTCATATTACTGTAAATTTTAACTGATACTAGAGAGGACTCTTAACTAATGGTAATTGTACAAGAAGTACTGATAATTAGTTGTTTTTTTTTTTTTAAAGAATATAATTAATTAGCACACAACAAAAATGTTCTGAGATTAGACCCAAATTGAAGGGGTTTGAAAGGGCAGGAAAACACAAAGGATTTACACCACACTGATGTGTAGTTTGAATATTGTGCTGTTCAGATAAAAGAAAATAATAAAAATAATATAATAAAAATAAAAAAACAGGAGAAAACACCGCACCATTCCTAATGATGTCAACTATTTATCGGGAGGACTGAAGAATACTGCATTTGGGAAAATTTGTGAGGGATAAAATCTGGACTTACCAAAATCTAGGACTAACTAATAAAAATAAATAAATGGTTTGCTAGAACAAATAACATGATGTTATATTATGGAAACCCATACATTTTCCATTCTTAGTATTTGCTGGTATTTTCTAATGCTGGTTTAATAGAACAAATACACTTCAGAATTTCTCAAAGTGCTAATGCAGAGAAAACACCAGCAGCAGAAACAGTCTTTCTATTCTTCAGTATCTTCCTTTTACTTTTACTTTTACTTTTACTTGGTGACTACTAAGATTTTAGAGAGCTGAGACACTGCTAGGCATGTTTTTAGCAGCCAGAAACAGCATGGAACTGAGACACTAACAGGTAAAGACAGAAAAAAAGAAATCATTATCATGTGATAATAGACCAAAAGCTTACATTACAGCCAGACAATTTATGCCCATATATTTGTTCTCCTACTTTCCTCCTTAGTTCATCAGAAAAAAACACAATACTAGAAAAAAAAAAAAAAAAAAACTAATTAATATAAGATGTCCTTGATTCTGATAACATTTATTCTGTCATCTTTGATCCCTGTTGTGCTATGTCATTTCTCTATTTATATTAGATACTCTGATAGAATAAGTTTCTCCTTTATGTTTGCAGAGTGTCCCATAGAGGCTGGGGGAAGGGGAAGGTAAATTCTTTTTTTTTTAAAAAAAGAAAAAAAAAAAAAAAAAAAAAAAAGTTGGTATCTCCATTATTTGGTCACAAGAAAAGAAGGAAATCTTCCAAATGAGTATTCCATCTATTATTCCTAACCATACTAGTTTCCAAATACAAAACAAAGCCCATTTATGTTTTTCTGTTAACTCTTTTTACTACTGCTTGAATTAATAGGCATATAGTAGTAATATAACACTGGTTATTCTGCAGCTGTGATATTGAGAGAGAAAACAGGAAAATGTGTGGATTTGTCTGTAAAATAAATAAATAAATGAATAAAAACTCCTTTTGGTTTATTTTACTAGAGAGAAACTCACAATTAAACAGAGAACTGATGGCTCCAAAAATGTCAGTCTCTGTCAACCGTAGCACCTTCTCAAGCTGTGGAACAATTTTCTTTGGAACACGTAAGTAAACTTTAATGTCCTTCTCTGAGTATTCCCTAAATCATTGATATCCTTCTTTACTGGACCTGACTCTGCACAGAATACCCCTTCTTTCAGAACAGTAACCTGCAGTTTTCCTAGACAATATCTTCCTTTGAAGCTGAGTTAGAGGATGGAGCCATGCAAATGTCAGTCCAAAATAATGCTTAGCATCCAGGGACAAGCACAGGCATGGTGTACACAAACTTGGAGCTTCTCAAGGTCATTTATGATCACAGGTATTATGACACCTTTCCATCTTTACTTTTTTAACACTTATCAGTTATGGTTGAATAAATGTTCACTATTCATGCATACACTATCAGCTCTTTCTTCCTTATTTAATTTTATTTATCATCTAGCATTAGATAAGAGGATTTAAGTTATGATATACCACTAAAGAATTTGATAGGTCAGAATGGACACAGCTCAAACTTTAATTTTTCCATCTTTGCTTTGGTTTGTAAGCCTCACATTTTGAAACATTTTATTTTCCTTCCTGACAGACAAACTTGATCTGAGATTTACATAACATGATTAACTTGGAATTCTTTGTTGCCATTTTTACAAGGTCAGTTTTAGGGTCTACCCATACTTTACTTTAGAATGAACTGCGAGCAGGAGGATGGATATCATATAGTATCTTGAACAAATTAAAAGCATAAAAAGTACAGTTAGAAATTACATGAGAACATTTTCACAAGCAGGAGAGAAACCTTGCATGAGAGGTTCTGAGATATGTTCACGTGTAAAGATGGAAGTTTCAGAGGGAAAAAAAAAAAAATGCTATACTTTTCTTTGCTTTATTTATTACTGTTATGAATCCTCTAGTTAATAATATTCAATTTTCTTTCTCTCTCCTCCCTACACTCCCTCCTCCCTTTCATCCCCTTCAACTAGATTCAGGCTGATCAAAACAAATTACAGGACAGCCTTATAAATTAGTTACAGTAGACTAATGTCTAATGGTGACATGTCTGTTTTGCCATGGTGATGCTCATCCTCTAGAGGTAATGTCACCTAGGTTGTCAGACAAGCAACAGCATTTTCATAAATAATCCATGTGATGCTAATACAGGATGATTTGTGATGCCTTATAAAAAGTTTGGTTGGGTTTGATTGAGTTTCTCTCAAGGTACTGTATACTTAATACTGTGACCTGATCTGACTTTGCTGACTGATTTCTGAAAAGGCTACTCTAAAATATTGGTGTATAACATGAAGGCACTATGTCAACCAGACACAGCTGTGAAGATAATACACAGAAGACTGTAATATTTTGCATGTATCTCTGATTAGATCAAAAATTCACAAATGCATTAAAATACTTATAGAACCAAAAAAAAAAAAAAAAATCTGTCTGACATTTTTCAAGCATAGATTAACTAGGTGAGAAGAGAAAACAAAGGAAGTTGAACCTTCTCTTCCCCTCAATTACCATGGTCTAATACAGTTTGCATGCTTCATCTCACATGACACAGACCTGTCATTCTAATAAAGAGACCTCTTCTCTCACCCTTCCTGCCCAACCAGATCGTGGTTTATCTGGCCCCATTTTTACCTTTAAAAAATGCAAATATCCAAGCTGGTATCTAAACATCAGCTAAAACTACAGAGTGCGGTATGGTTTGACACAACAAATGTAAAGACATTCACTAGGACTTTAAAAGCCATGACATATTTTCTTGAGGGCCAGAGTGAATGTGTGCATGTGCATGTGAAAATGGAGACACAAACTGAGAGGAAAGAAAGAAAGAATGCAGGAAGACAGAGGACTTGAGAACAGAGAGCTCTGCTTAAGAGGAAGAACTTAGTATGGATCAGTTTTACCAAGAAATTCAAAAAAAAAAAAAAACAAAACAACAACAACAAAAAAAGGAAAAAAACCCCTCCTCCAGCAAATATGCTCCAGTGTACCCCTCACTCTCTGATCAAAGGCAAAAATATAATGCCAAAATAAGACAATAATTCAATACTGAGATCAAGCTATAGAATAACATCCAAGGATGCAAGGATCAGCACAGCTGTCTATTAAATAAGAAGAGAGAGTAAGAGAGTTTGGGTATTTTTTCAATTTGATCTCTTGGGCATGCAGCTCCCCATGTTGGTAGCATACTGAAGTTCCAGTGCTTAAGTCATGTAATTGTAATTGTTCCCTTTTAGCTCTTAAACTCTGCACTAAGCTGGCAGTTTTATCAACTGACAAGCATTCCTGGAGAAATGGAGACTCTCCAAACTGGAACACCTTTGGTAATGTGTTGGTGACATTTCTTCTCTGAAAACACCAGCGCTTTTTAGAGTCCATGATATTTTTCTCCCAAATGTTTTTGCAGAGCTTTGTGGAAACAAATGAAGCCATCTTGGCAAATAAAGTGGATTCCAGTTTTCAAAATTTGGGCTCCATCATGCATCCCTTATGACATTATTAAGGTGCTCCAAGAGTGCTTACACTTCATAAGGCAATTCACAGGTGAAACCAAAGCAGTTCTTCCTCAAACCTGAAGGGTCACTTCAAATAGACAACATCCACCTCAAAATTAGACTATTAGACTACTTGACTTAAGTCAAGTTAATTCCAAAGGTTGAATATAGACACCTACACAGGCTGTTAAGCATCCTGTACCTTCAGTCATCAGTGTGTATCTTCGGATTTCAATTAGGACATACTTAAGGCCATAGTGGGAGAGGTCCACAATCCACAGGTTGCTCAGGACAGTTTTTGGCATGTCAGGAAGCTTCTCTTTCACAGAAGCACAGAACAGCTGCAGAGGACTTCAGAGCAGCACTCCTTGGCTTAAGCAACATCTGATACTGTCCCTGCTCATTCCTCTATTCCACTTATTCTCAGATGACAAACTGGCACAACAGAAGAACAGCTGCCAAAGTTTCTTATTTGCCCTCTGTGGTCATGCAGGCTTTAGTTCTTTTATTCACTGGGCTGTTTCACAGCTGTAGACCTCAGTTCTTTTTAGAGGTTTGGAGATACCAGCTACAAGAGACTGTGACTGATTTTTCATTAACTGCACATTTGCAATAATAACTTCCCTCTCGAACTCACAATTTAGTACAGCCTGTAACTGCTTCTCCAAACATTATTCCCAGCTGGACGTTTGTGGTTTAAGACATTTCAACAAGCACACTGCTGTAGTCCTTTATTTATAAGAGGTTTATTAATATGAAGACCTCATGAAACTGAAATCCTAGTTTGAACTTCTTGAAGAGAAATATTATGCACTAATTGAGGGCATCTTTGAAACTATATGTGCCCATGTGCCCTCCCTGTTCTAGTACAGGTATCTGACTACCACAAGAAAACAGGAGTACAATAAATGTCCCATTCTATGGTCTTTCAAATGATATCCACCCCTAGGGTGCGAATGTTGAGTAACCTGGAAAGATCTCAGGTTCCATATACAGTGTCAGAGCTCTGACTGTCCCACCTCTGCCCAGAGGAGAGAAACAACCCTATTTCAGCTCCTCCCCTGTGACCATAAGTCCCAGCTTTAGCTATGCTGTACGTGTGCTTTGGAGCTCCATCACAGTCCCACCTCTGTCTGGCCACAGGTGCCACTGACTCAAACTCTGACACATGGACTGACTTCCTGGCTTGATCTTGGACCTGCCTCATCACCATGGAAGATATGACTCTCTGCTGCCCCAGCCGCCCCCCAGCCTGCCCTGCTCGCTGGCTGGCATGGTGGAACAAGCTGTGGTTCATGAGGTCTAGCCCTACCCACATGCATGGGGACCCCACCACCACTCCCAGTCCCTGGCCACAGGCTCCCACAAGGTGCAGACAGAGATTTTAATTTCAATGGAACATTTCAGATCATCTACAGTAGCTGATCTTTAATAGTCACCAGTGTAAGTCTTATACTATAAGCTCTTTTTAATTATTTGGAAACCCAACCAAATATCAAAGCAACAATTTCAGACCGTGATGAAGATACAAATGTGTTGTCTACACAGTCATTGTGGCATATATGCCATTAAGCTGAATCAGTAAACTCTGTCTCCCAGAAACAGAACATTAGTTAACTTCTAGAGAAAGAACTGGAGCTCTAGTTAGAAAGGATTTGGGGGATGCAAATCTCAGGGTAGGCTTATTTTCCTGGCAGTAATATACCATACCTGCTTAGGAACAGAAACTGGAAAGTAAGCAAGCACTGTTTCTACAGCAGAAAAAATACGTACCAGTATCTTTAACTGAACAACACAGCAACATAGGTAGCAGGGCTTCATACATCAGCCATTAACAGGAAGCATTAGCTGCTCTTCTCTAATCAGCAGTCATTGGTAATGGATTTTCTCCCTTATCACTTTTTTTTTTTTTTTTAAAAAAAAAAAAAAACTCAGATATTAATCATGTTTTCAATGGAATTGTTCAACAGTTCTCCTGCCCTTCATTAGCACCTGTTGATGAGATGCATATTTGCATGTCTCAATATTACCTCTACCTTGAAAAATGCACCAAGCTTCTATCTTTCCCTGACATAACTTAAATAAATGCTAAGGAGCTACTGGTATCTTTAAAAAAATAGCTTCAAAAAAGCTCTTCTTGACAACTAATGAAGTGTGCTAGAGAATCAAAATGGGATTTTTCTGCATGGCATGTGTATGAAATATCCACAGATTGGCTCAAGTCTTTTTTCCATATCTGGATTACTTTGGATGGGATACTCTTTTCCGATAGATCCCTGGGAGGTGGTGGAGTCACCATCCCTGGAGGTCTTTAAAAGACGTTTAGATGTAGAGCTTAGGGATATGGTTTAGTGGGGACTGTTAGGGTTAGGTTAGAGGTTGGACTCGATGATCTTGAGGTCTCTTCCAACCTAGAAATTCTGTGATTCTGTGATTCTGTGATACTTTTTTTCAGGCCTTTTCAGGCTGCATTGAATATAAAGGTCCAAGGCACACGAATTATCCAAGAAGTTCATGTCTTTGGAGGAAACACAGAATGTAAGTAAGGTACAGTTTACTCAGGAAGGGAATACTGTCCAGGAAATTCCACTTCAGTAATTTATATTTTAATTACCATTTTTTAATGTAAAATTACAGCTGTTCTACAACAAGGAAAGGAAAGTAGAGATGATGTAACAAAGAGAGTTGGCTAATACAAAACTGCTCAGTTTGGGGAAGAATGTAAAGAATCATGTCTTCAGCAGATCAGTGCTGCAGGAAGCACTGCAGCTAAAATGTCTGAATATTCCTGTTCAGTTCTGGGACCAGAGACACCCGTCCCTGCATTTTACTGATATTTAGGTGTGAAGATGAATGACTCTTCCTATTCTAGAAGTGAAACCCTCTTTACCAGTAGTCCTGGATTTTCAAAATACTTTTCTAAGTGATTCTAAGTGGCTGGCAATGCCAACTTTATGATCATTTTTAAAACTATCAAGCTACACTGCATCTTTTTGTAAGAAATCAAATCAAAATTGAAGAGACATACTCTATTTATTATTTACTTCCTGAGAGGAAAAGAGTTTGATAAATATAAAGGAAATAAACACTAGTTTTTCTTAAATGACATTTTAACCAATCAGAATGCATCCCCTGAATATGGGTTATGACTAGATAAAATTGCTCCAGGCTTCAGTGTTATTGTCATTTGAGAAAGCAAACAATAGAAGCCTATTTTCAGTCTGTTGTGAGTCAGCAGTTGTTTCAATGATGTAACCATACCTTCTATATTCACAGACGAAGATAACTACAGAACATTCCTAATCCTTTAATGAAAAATATAATATTGCAGTCTCCCTCCCTATTTTTTTGTTCATCCCTGCACAAACACAGCTACCCCTCAACTATAAGAAGTATATGTTCCTTTTGTTATGTTCCTTTTGCATTACAGATGCATTAGAGCTCTCCTTAGGCTTCATAATTGAGTTATAGCAGTCATCCACATATTAGATTCTATGCTGAGCTTTGGCAAGACTGAATAACAGATTGAAAAATACAATTATTGCTTACCTACAGAATTCCTTTGCTTGGAAGGTAAAGCATATATATCAGAAAAGTTTTTTCTTTTTTTTTTTTTTTTCCTTTTCCCCAGGCCTATTCAATAAATGAACGTTACACCAGGATTCTTACACAGAGTATCTTTGAAATGGGTTTTGTATTGATTTTTGTAACTACCCTGTTAGATGACGTTATCCCTTAGTGTGTCATGTTTAGATAGGTCTGCCCGGAGCAGGTCACTGAGGTGATAACTGTCATTTGGAGGGACAGAAAAGCAATCATAGCTTTTTCATTACTTACTGTTTTCCCCCTGCAAGTGTGGGATCATTTGACATATTATGGCTTCTGTGATTTAAGCTGCATTCTGAAATTAAGTGCTAGAATATCAAGCTGTGGGTTTAGAAAAATAAACTTCATGTCAGAGGAACCACATGCCCTGTAGGTCATAACTATGATCCAGAAGAAGTAAGAGTCTTCAGGGAAAAAAAAAAAAAAAAAAAAAAAAAAAAAAAAAAAAAAAA
>CM021732.1:93759148-93787829 GCA_011075105.1 Heteronetta atricapilla
AAAAAAAAAAAAAAAAAAAAAAAAAAAAAAAAAAAAAAAAGGGAACAAATATATGTTTTGTAAGAGGCAAAAGGATCCAAAATTGTTAAACTAATTGCTATGTGGATTGTGCTTACTGTAGTAAATGAAAAAAAAAAAAAAGCAATTTATAATCTCTTAATCCCAAATCTCTTAATTTTCCAAGCTAAAACAAAAACATTGTGAAATGTTTGTTGTGAAACCAGATTTTTAAATAAAACTCAACAAGCCAGTTGAATACTAGGTTACAAAAAGAAGCCAAAGAACTTGCATTACCAGCCTTCAAAAAAACTACAGTACTTCCATATGATAGAGTTTGCAAAGCTTTTCTGAGTATGACCAGCTGTCTAGGAAAATCTAAGGTGAATTTTAAACCAATCTAAACTCATTGTAAAACATATCTATATTAATGCATAGTGTCTGACAGAAAATGAAGAATATGGTAGATATAACTTGTTCTGATATAAAGCAAGGATGCTATATACTTAGACTAAACTTTTGTATTTTTTAAAAATTGATCAGATAAATTCAAAATCATGTTTGTACATGAATAAATTAATCCTCTATTCCAGATAAATTTTTATATACAATTTTTACAACATGGCATATTTTTAAAAACAAGGCGCAAAACCAACTTATCCCTCCCCCAATTAATCTTGTAATTTTCAATTTAAGAACTGTTCATGCCTTTCTGAGATAGCTCTTAAACTCTCAGATTTTAAATAAATACATAAATAAATCAATCTTCTTTTCTGATCAAAATCACATTTAATTCACAAGTCAGATCATATACATTACATGAAACTTATTTTTACCATTCTCAGCCTATACTTGTCTGAAAACTCCTCCTACTGCAAAACTTTATTACAGAAATGTTTATATATTACATGGTCACTGGGTAGACTGCACAAAAAAATCCTGGAAGCAAGGACTAGAAGGCAGTGCTGCAAAATATCCCACATATATGCCAAGTTGCAGAATTTGCTCTGATGTATTTTCTCACTCTTTAAACCCGTGAGCATTGAAGATTTTGACATACTGAGAAACAGTTTCAGCCCAAGGCAAGGATTGTAGTCTATTGTAGTCTGCTACCCTCTAGGAGCAGAATGTCTTGACCTAAACAACTTTAGGCTGAAGAATTTAGGCCACACCCAAGCTGTGTGAAGGTTTTAACCATGACATTATGCTCTTCTATTATGTTTCAAAGAGTAAGTGTAATCTATTTCTTCAGAAGAAAAAACAAAACTTATAATTCTCTTTTATAGTTCTAGAATATAAATAGGTCCCTAGACTCTGGAGAGGGAAACACATAAGCTTATGCTCAAGCTTGTCTGTCTAGGCTAGTTCTTAGTAGCTATTAGTAGTCAATTTGAATCTCATGTTGAAATGTTTAAATCACCCTACTATCCAGGGGGACCACAAATCACTAACTAAAATGTAAAATACTACCAGACAGGGATAAAATCTTCAACAGGTTAAGAGCAAGATTAGTAAATCACACCACCATCCCTCTACCCTTTCACTTTGACCAAAGTAAGTTAAAAAACTAACATAGCAACAAATTATTTTTTTAAAAAAGTAGACAATTACCACATTCATCAGTACTGAAGTGGATATGGATATTTTCTTCCTAAACTCAAAAGTTCAAAAACTGAAAGCCATAAAGCATTCAGTCTTCAGCTATCTTAAAATTTCCCATGATAAATTTTCTATTTAGCAGCTAAAAATAAATGTTTTAATAGATGTTATGTTACGTGTAGGTCTTGTAAGTGATGCTTCTATAACATTCTTATCTCATCTAGTTAGAAAAAAACTTAGCATAAATAAAATCAAACATTTTCCAAATATGTTCAAAGTACTCTGTTTATTTGGTGCTAATTAAACGTAACTGGACAGTTGAAAATGGTCTTAAAATATAAGGTGATCAAGTCACATGTTTCTCATTTTGTTGGATACTTGACTGTCTAAATAACTAAATAAAATCAAAGTAATTGATGCTTCCTGAATTGAAAAGTGACCATTTCAGAGATCTCATAACCAAACATATTGAGAAAAAAATTAATGGAATTAATAGTGAATGCTACCAGTCAATGTATTCAGTAATTCATAAAACCATAAACTGATGAAGTTTATAGATGACACAGAGATTGGTGGACTCAAATATAATGGTGAGAACAGGTTTCTTATTCACAGAACTCCAGATCACATGGCACCATGGGTATACTCAAGTAATGTGCATTTTAATATATATTTGATACAGTCAGTATTCAGCCAGAGGCATGTTTTGAGAAAGTGCAAACCCAGGTTTCTGATGGAATGCTAGTCATAAACTTATTAATTATGAATTATTTTTGCATTCATATGACAGCTTAAAATTTAACTATTTAAGATTTAAAAGAATTTTTAAATTTCTTTTTCATATTTACAAAAAAAAAATCACTGACAATTATTCAAAAACAGTTGTTTTCATTTAGTGTTTTTTTTTTTTTTTAAATTATTATTATTATTAATTTATTTGTTATTGATATGCCAAGCCTTATGTTTTCTGGTTGTCATAAAATTCATACTGCTGGTACACATTTTTTCCTTGGAAACAAATAAAATCATTTTAACATTGATTAGTGCACTCATTCTCCAAGATTCTAGAAGAGTTCTGATAATCTAAGCTTATTCAAATTATTTAAATAAACCATATTATAAATATACAATGTTAACTATCAGGTATTAATAAAAGATGCATGCTATTCTTTTCAACATTAATAGGTTTCCTACAAAGGGAAACTAATAGAGTACTGTGGAGGAAACTTTATTGTTCCTACAGAAAGCTATAACTGTGGGTTAACTGTCAAGGAAGTATGACAATACTATCCTTTTCTCACTGACATTATATTGTGAAAACACAGAATATTAAATCAGGTTTATTAAACACAGAATATTAAATCAGATTAAATATTATATCAGTTATTCTTCCTTACTTAAAATCAAGCTACAAAAGGTAGTGAAAATTGAGTGAAATTGACATTTTTGAACTTCTCAAATCTCTTTCATAATAAAATGAGTCACTTTTTAATTTTATATTATTATTAATAATAATAATTATTAGTATTATTACTATTATTATTATTCACACTTTCCTTTCTACCTTACTGGGTCATAGACTTGCCAAATGACTTTACATTGTATCATCTTAAATATGCATTATTGCCTATCATGTCAACTTTCAGAGATATAATTCCAAAAATGTATTAAGGTTATTTAAAATCCTTGCATATAATTCCAATATAGATACACTATAAGAATCCATTGTAAAAAAAATCCATTCAATCACAATGTATTTATAACTTGTCACAGACTATTAATATGCATCATCCCAACAAAGACCCTCATTGTTCCAAATTGAAAGTGGAAGAACTGAGTGAAGCTGGGAGGATTCTTGATCCACAGGCTTCTGTTATTCATTCTTAAGCTAGCATGGCTTCTTTTTCATGGATATACTTATTTACTTTGTCTTCTTTCAGGAATGTAAAAGGAGTTTAAAGTAGCTTTAGCTGGGCTGCAAGATTGGGTTAATAAGATTATAACGAATCTTTTCAATTCTACAGTCCTCTTGCCTTAGGTTTGACTATGTGGTCTGAGGAAGCCTTTGAGCCTCTGCTGGAACAACTTTCACATTTCTCAATATGCAAACTTCTTTTTTTGCAGTTGCAAGCTTCATTAACAGAAGCCAACTTTTAGACAGCCATTGTATATTCGCCATAAAATTATTGCAGCTACTTTGCAAGTCTACTCTAGCAGCATGACATATACTTACCAGATGACCCCATTATCTCTAACTGGGTCAAGAAAGAGGCCAGAAAAAAAGCATCAGCACAATGTACTCACATATTTCTAGATGTTCCATAAGCTGAAATGGTACTACTTCTGGGAGCCTTGGGCAAAGGTTAAGCCATGCATTTCTTCTTCCTCACATCCACACAGTGTCTGGCTTACTACCTCATTTGACATAGTGCCAACCATGTCCCATGCTTTTCCCGCTCCCTGTCAGAAAATTCTATAATTTTTAACAAAGCATCTGCCCTTTTTAAACATAAACAGACCTTTAAAAAAATGAAATATTTCAAGGAAATTAAGTACCTTTACATCATGTTCACCTGACACTGCCCAAGAGCCAAAACTACCCAATAACCCATAAAGAAAAAAATATTACCGAGGCCTCTTCAATTTCTAAAGAACACCTCTCTATAATACAAAGACATGTCATTTCTATAAGGTCTTCTATTAAAAAAAAAAAAAAAAAAAAAAAAAAAAGTATTTATTTTATTCTCTCTACACTTTTATTGACAAGACTTTCCAGAGAGGGTGCTGGTTTAATGCATGACTTTTTGTAATTAAAATGTTACATTTTAGAAAAAAAATAATAGATTTTCTATAAATAAATGGCATTTGATGCACTTAATAGAAAGGCAAGAAATTAAATTGCCAGGAAGTCAGTACCAGCCATTCCAAACATTGATTTACACATCTGTTCTTAGCTTATATTAGTTTTGTCAATAGATGTGATCCATAATACCAATTTCTAAACAGTATAATTGTTTGTAAATACAAGATACTTTTTTCTCTCTCTTTTTTTTTTTAATGACCTAAGTGGAGGGAAAGATCTGGAGAACTTCAGATCATGAAGTACAGTAGTGAAACTGTAAAAACTGTAAAAGAACAAAAACAGACACAAAAACACGTATAATTCAGCAAGGAAGAAATAAACTGGAATTCACAGAGAGGGTCTGTGCTTACAGTTTATTTATGATCTCCGTAGGACTGAAGGAGAATATTAATGAAAACGATCTGTTTGACATAATATATTTGGATTTTTTTTAAGTTATCTGCCACATCCCTTGTGATAGGCTACAAAATAAATTAGAATTCCAAGAGAAAAGACAAACACCTATTTGTATGACATGAAACAAAAAGGTAGAATAAATAGTGACTCTATAGAGGTAGGTCAACAACAGAGTCTTGTAGGAACCTGTACTAGCATCTGCAGTGTTCAAAACATGCTGATGTTATTAAGTTATTCAAGGGAATTCCTAGTTAGCCATTAAATGTTATTAAGAGGAAAATAGAGAATCAAATAGAACATATTAAAATTTCATTATCCTCTGACTGCCGGTGCAGTTCTGGTCCCATAATGCGTAAAACAGCACAAGAAAAGGTACAGCACAGTGTCTACACAAAGAACAGTTAAAGAGAGAATAAGTTCTACTACCTGGAATAAAGATAAGAAAGATCTATAAATAGATTTATGAGAAAGTGATGTAAAACCAAAAGTGGCTCTGGGTGAATCAAAATCATGACATGGCAGGCTAAAAAAGAGGCAGTATTTTTTCACATAATGAACACAAAAAGGAAAAGCAATGACTCCCGGCTATGTTTATGGAAGAAAAATCAGAAAGATACTGCCTCTGACTCACCAAGTCCACATATTGCTGGCAGTCAGAAGGGTACACAGAGGGAATTATCACTGTATGCTTCCCTAGGCATCTGCTGCTAGTCACCAATGAAGAAAGGAAACTGGGATAAGATGGACTCTTTCATCTGATCCAGCATGGCAGAACTAATGTTTTTATTCAGGAGCCCCTGGCATTACAGAGGCAGAACAATGTCAAATAGCTGATTAGCAGTACCTTGCAACAGGGAAAAACAGATGCTCTTAAACTAAATTACTTTATTTGGAATGCATACAGCAGAAGTTCCCACAGAGATCCTGCAAATGGTCCAAATGCAGTGCTTCCACCACAACTCTGTGTCCATCCTAGGAAGGGGAAAGTCGGGATGAGGGAGGGCTAGAGGGGTTGTCACATATCTTTCTGTGACCCATCCATACTCACTGTAGGAGCACCTATTTTAGAAGCAAACCAACCGTACAATCCTGGTATTACTTGCTTTTTCTTCTAATTTACTGACAACAAAACCACAAGCTTTTTGAGATCAAGCCTGTCTAAAACTTTATAAATGAGAAACAGACAAATGTCAATGACCACCTCTGTTGCTTTACTAGCTTTAGTTATGTCCTTCATTTATGGTTTTCATAATTGTAAAAATACTGCTGTCCTGCAGAAAAAGCCTCTCACATTCAGATTCAATACAGATCTCCCCCCAGTTATAAAGAAGAGATTATCAGTCAGGAAGAACAAAAAGGAGACAGAAGGAATCTAATGACTTTAAAAATTTTTTAAATATAACTTGGATCTCCAGAGCTAGTCCTCTCTCTATAATCATAAGGTTTTGCTCACTGCCAGGCATCATCAGAGATCAAAAATGAAGTCTTGGGGCAGGTTGGTACTCCCATATTTTTGGTTTTCTCTTAAATGCAACTTAGCTCTGAATTTCTTTGGTATTTTTACATTATCACTATAAATTTTTATTACCATTAAACGGCATGTTCACTTTCAGCTGTAATTGATGTTTTCTTGTGTGGTAATGTAGGGTATGGTTATAGGACTTTAGCTAAGAGACACAGTTTGTAATTCATAGAGTACTTTGAGATTTGCAAAAAGAATCTCATAAATCAATTTAAAGAATAATAATGGAAGGCAATGGAATTAAGTTATTAACATTATATTTACACTCACTTTCACTTCAGCTGACTTTTCCTTGACATATAAATATGAAGTTCTACAGAAGAGGAAGCTTTTTTCATTGCTTCAGCAAGTAACTGACTGGTATTACAGGTAAAACTAAATATTCTTTAGAGATTGTGCTAAATAGTGAGTTCTAATAATCTATCTTCTTTGTTGCATTTAGGCATAATCAAGTGGAATAGGAAAGGAAGCGTGCTGCATGGGAGTTGTACAAGATGCTCTATAATGTAAAGATTACCTCTCAATGATCCCCATTGTACAACACTGAACACAGTAACTGCTGAAGCTCATTATTGTCATGTTCTGTCCAGTTTTGCAATAGTCTCCACAAGACAACTCCTTAACCAGGAATCACAAAATCATCACACACAAAAATATCTGTGTCCAAGAGACATTACCATCTCATGGCCAGATACTGAAATGAATAAAGCTTATAAAATACTGTTTCATTTTCTAGTATTCTAGTTCTGCTCCATTGACTAAAAAGAAAATATTTAGGTCTGCCCCATCATTTCCTTCTGCTGTTATAGCTGTCATTGGCCCATAATGATGAAACTGTTCCTATATGAAGAGAAAAGAGACCACAATTCTCCTTGGACCTCAGATAGGAGCAGGGGAATGAGAGGTTTATTTTTTCTCTTGCACTTCTGTAAGAATTAGGGAAACCTATACCCAGAGGTGTAAGCAATGTACAAAATATATCCCACATTGGTTCAATTTTGAGATTCAAAACCTTCTTTAAACAAAAATAAAATTAAAGCATTCTTCGCACTTCAAAACAACATATTGGGAGCATAGATGTTCCATTTTTAAAGTTAAGAAACATGTAGGCAATGATCTTTTCAGCATTAACATGAGTAAAACTTGCTGTCTGCACTTCTACATGACCACTCGCTCTGAATTTTAGAGGCCTGATACTTTCCTGAATCATGGAGCTGGAACTTTGGAATAGAAGGCTACAAGCTTTACAGGAGAGACATGAAGGGACGGAAGGGTGGGGGTGTTGCCCTCTAAGTTAAGAAATTGATAGATTGTGAAGAGTTCCCTCTAAGAAACAGCCAAGAGCAGGTTGAAAGACTGTGGGTAAAAATTAAGGACTAGACAAACAAAGAACACCTTGTGGCTGGAGTCTGCTACAGGTCTCCCGTGGTTGGAGTCTGCTACAGGTCGCCCGATCAAGAGGAGCCTGTTGATGAGGCCTTCTTGCTCCAACTACAGGAAGCATCACATACAGGCTCTCATCTTCCTGGGGGATTTCAGCCACCTGGATGTTTGCTGGGAAAGTCACATAGCATGCAGTAAGCAATCCAGGAGACTCCTGGAGTCCACTGAGGACAACTTCCTCATCCAGGTATCAGACAAACCAACCAGAAGTGTTACTGGACCTGATGCTCACCAGTGCAGAAGAGCTCATAGAAGAGGTTAAGACTGGAGAAAGTCTGGGTGGCAGCAACCGTGCCCTGGCTGAGTTTGTGATCTCCACAGATATGGGCCTGGCTAATAGAATAGTCAGGATCTTGAACTTCAGAAGAGACAACTTCCCTCTGTTCAAAGAATTAGTGGATCAGGCCTCATGGGAAATCCTTAGGGACAGAGGATCTGATCAGAGCTGGCAACTCTGAGGGTAGGAAACCAACATGGTTGAACAAGGACCTGCTGCTCAAACAAGAAGGAAATGCACACATGGTAGAAATGGGACCATGTGCCTGAGAAGTGTACTGAAATGCTGTCCATATGTTCAGGGATTGAATCAGGAAAGCCAAAGCTATGACAGAATTAAACTTAGCGGGGGATGCAAAGAATAACAAGAAGGGGTTCTACAGGTACGTTGGCCACAAAAGAAAGACTAAGGAGAGTACATAACCTGTGTCAAATGAAGATGGGGAACTGGTAACGACAGACGTGGAGAAGGCAGAGGTACTTAACAACTTCTTTACCTCGGTTTTCACTAGTGGTCAGGCTTCCCACATCTCTTGAGTCCACGAACCTCTAGGTGGGGCCTGGGAGAGCAGAGTCCCTCCCACTGTAAGCAAAGAGCAAGTTCAAGACCACATTATGCAACTTAACAAGTACAAGTCTACTGGCCCTGATGACTTGCATCCCAGGGTCCTGAAGGAACTGGCTGATGTAGTCACCAAAACTCTCTCCATGAAATTTGAAAAATCATGGCAGTCAGGAAAGTCCCCGGTGACTGGAAAAAGGGAAACATCACTCCAATTTTTAAAAAGGCTAGAAAGGAAGACCTGGGGAACTACAGACTGGTGAATCTCACCTCTTTGCCTGGCAAGATCATGGAATGAATCCTCCTTGAGGCAATGTTAAGGCACATGCAGGACAAGGAGGTGACCCAGAACAGCCAGCATGGCTTCACCAAGGATAAATCATGCCTGACCAACCTGGTGGCCTTCTTTGATGGAGTGACTACATCAGTCGACATGGGAAGACCGACTGATGTCATCTACTTGAACTTCTGTAAGGCTTATGACATGATCCCACATGACAGCCTCATCTCCAAATTGGAAAGATTTTAACAGTAGACCACCCTGTGAACAAAGAATTGGCTCAATGTACACACCCAGAGATCAATGGTTCTATGTCCACGTGGAGGCTGGTGATGAGAGGTGTCCCTCAGGGGACTGTCTTGGGACTGGTGCTGTTCAATATCTTCATCAATGATGTAGACAATGGGATTGAGTGCACCCTCAGAAAGTTTGCCAATGACACTAAGCTGAAGGTGGTGTCAACGGATGGAAGAGATGCCATTCAAAGGGACCTGGACAGGGTGGAAAGGTGGGCCTGTGTGAACTGCATGAGGTTAAACAAGTCCAAGCACAAGATGCTACACCTGGGTTGGGTCAATCCCAGACAGGAGTACAGACTAGGAGAAGAGCAACCCTGAGGAGGACTTGGGGCTTCTGGAGGATGAAAGGCTCAACATGAGCAAGTGCACTCTTGCAGCCCAGAAGGCTAACTGCATCCTGGGCTGTATCAAAAGAAGTGTGACCAGCAGGTCAACGGAGGTGATTGTACCCCTCTACTCTGCCCTTAGAAGGTCCCACCTGGAGTACTACGTCCAGGTTTGTGGCCCACAGCAAAAGAAAGATGTGGACCTGTTAGAGTCCAGAGGAGGGCTACAAAGATGATCAAGGGACTGGAGCACCTCTCCTATGAAGAAAGGTTCAGAGAGCTGGGCTGTTCTGCCTGAAGAAGGGAAAGCTCCAGGGAAATGTCACTGCTGCCTTTCAGTACTTAAAGGGGTCTTATAAAAAAAAATGGAGAAGGACTCTTTACTCATGTATAGGACAAGGAGAGATGGACTTAAACTAAAAGAGGATAGAATTAGCCTAGACATTAGGAGGAAATTTTTCACTGTAAGGGTAGTGAGGCACTGGAACAGCTTGCCAAGAGAAGTTGTGGATGTCCCATCCCTGGAGGTGGTCAAGGCCAGGCTAGATGGGCCCTTGGCCAACCTGATCTAGTGGGTGGCATCCCTGCCTATGGCAGAGAGGTTGGAGTTAGATGGTTTTAAGGACCCTTCCAACCCAAGCTATTCTATGATATGATTCTATGATTCTTTAGTACAAATGGTGTTTGTACAAATTCTTTACCAGAAGAGCAATATTTCCTACTTATCATTCAGTTAGCTTCGTTCTTCTCTATAAATGAAAATAATACAATGCTTTGGTAACCAACAGAACACAGTACTATACATAAGACATCTACAGTTTGTTTTGTTTTGTTCAGAAATAAGCCTGAAATCTTTTAAGCTAAAATAATTCTGAATACTTAATAGGTTTTATACATCAGATGCAATATGTGAATTGCTTACATGCCAAAATGGGCAACATTTGAAAACAGCTATTTGCAGCAAATAATCCAACACTTTGAACAACCAGTGTTATTATGGTTTAGGATAAACTCTTGCCATATCTTAATAATATTTTTTACTGTCTGCATGTTTTTATCTTACCAATTAAAAACTCTGGCATTCACTTCATTGAGACTGACTTTCCTTAAATTTACAAAAATACCTAGGTATCTGGAGTATCTAGTTGCTATACAACATATACATCTGCCTTTGTTTATTCATAGCCTCAGAATCAATTTTAACTTATTATCCACTTTTATGCAGTACATAATAATTGCATTTTTACTTTACCCTATTCAGTGCATTTGCTTTATTACTCATTCCTATACTGCAGTTTCTTTTCATTATATAGTAGGCATTTGAATCATGAAAAACCATTGCTTTCTTTATTCTTTGCCTAAAGTGGATTCACAGAAATTACATAAATTGCCTTATATTATTCTTCATTATCTTTAGCAATACAGGTTCCTATTAACCCACTTCACAGATCACTGCATATGCAGAGGACAGGTGGAATGTCCAAAGGACAGTGAAATATTCCTATTTCCATAGGTGAAAATTCATTCAGTCTACTCTGTGTTCAATTCAGTTTTGCTTTACTTCTGATCATACTTCAGATAAAGACAAAAAGTGATTGTCTCTTTGAAACCCTATGTGTGGAATGCTATCATGTATCAAAAACATTACAGGAAGATTCTTAATGATGAGATTGTTTCACAGTATGCCTTCAGCTTAGTAGAAAACAAGACCAGTTTCAGTTTTGTTTTGTTTTTTATATCAGGCAGAATTATTTCAGTAATGCATTAGGCAAGATGTTCTACAAATAATGGCAATTGCAATTATGATCACATTAGGTGAAAGCTACCGATTACCAGCTTTTCTGATTATAACCGCTGACCATGTTTTCCAGTTTTCTGTTCACCTGTTTTCAGGCTGTATTTATCTCACATAGGAGTCATTCTAATTTCCCAACTTCTTCTCCAAAGACCTCCTGGGTACTATAAATGACATTACATTTATGAAAATGTGAATGGTGTAAAATAGCAGCTAGCTCAGCAAACCATTCTGTGAACAACTTTTTGTTTTATTTGTAGGGAATATCTGTAGACAGAAATACAGGAATAGAATGGAGACAAGCAGGGCATTAGTGACCAAATGACTCTGCCCTACAGAAATTAGATCTTAGAACTGTTCAGAATATTTGTAATATACCTTCATGTCAGAGTTACAGAGTGACTCTCCCCTTAATAGTGAGAGCCAAGGACACTGTTATCCAATGCTCAGGAGAGGCCTATGTAAGAACCAGTCCCATAGCATAGCTCCTTCTGTACAGCCAGTAGATACTGCATTTTGTACAACAGTGAACAAAGTAGAGACTAGAAACCTTTCTGTGTCTAGCAGACACTTTCTTAGCTATGGTGGCAATGTGCATGGTACCCAGGAGACACTGGAGAAACTGTCCATTTGTTGTTAGACTCTTGGACCCAGATGAAGCTGCAGGAGGATGCAGCTCTGCAAGTCTTGAGCTACAGGGAGTGCCTGGAACCTCTTGCTTAGCCTGCAGGAGGTGTGCAGTTGTTAAGGAGCTGTGCTGCCAAGTTAAAGAGTTACAGGCAAAGTGGCAAGATAGACCAGTGGAATGAGAAAGAGATCAACTGGATGTTCTCTGAGACTCAACAGCTTCAAGAGTCTTCAGTTGTAGCAGAGAGGCAAGAAGAGCCTGTCCCCATGAAGCTGGAAATTGAAAACTTTTCATCATGACAAAATGGGAAACTGATGACTTCTCACACTAGGAGGAAGGCTCCTGCATTACCTGAAGGCTTGCATTTACAGAATAAGTTTACTATCCTTATAAGTTGGGAGTATTATTAAATGGAACATCTTTGGCAGCTGAGCCTGATCTACTCAGGACCACTAGGAGGAAGTGGTGAATGATGGTGGCAGCAGACTCCCAACTGCTGGGAGACAGAAAGCCTCATCTGTTGACCAGAGCTGCCTTCTAGGGAGATGTGCTGCTTGTGGGGAATTTGCATTCACTGTGTTGTGGAGAGGCTACAAAAGATCACCTGGCCCTCTGACAAGTGCCCTTGCTGTTCTTCCATCTAGGCACCAATCATAATGTTAAGGGTGACTTGGAAAGTCAAGTGTGACTACATGGCTCTGGTGGTCAAGAGCATGGAGGCCCAAACTGCCAATGCAAGGGGTAGCCTGACTAGAACTGGATGGATTGTGGATGGAGTGTGACCATGGGACACACTTCAAAGGTCAACAACTGCTTGATATAGACAGGATCCACCTGACTAAGTGGGGCTAAAGTATGCTTGCTAACTGGCTGGACAACCTGTGAGGAGAGCTTTAAACTAGAAATGATGGAGAAGAGATTCCTCAACAAACAAGTGAGGCAGCTGTGAATGGAGTAGACAGGCCAAGGTCTACAAGGAACCACAAGACAGCAGTCTTCAAAACAAGGACAAAGTGAAATCACTTCAAGTGTACTCATGTAAAAAAGGAAAAGCCCGTGGAACAAATTTATGGTGAAAACTCTCAAGCCTATTCTGGGGAATAAGCAGGATGCCTCTCTGAACTTCCTGTACACAAATCATAGAATCATAGAATCATAGGTTCATTAAGGTTGGAAAAGACCTCCAAGATCATCTGGTCCAACCATCCCCCTACTACCACTATCACATTCTAAATCATATCCCTAAGTACCACATCCAACCTTTCCTTAAACACCCCTCCAGTTTGGGGTGGTTTGCAGTGAAAACTGCCCTCAAGTAGGCAAAGTGAAAATCTGAATCTGTGTCTCACACATCTCAGGCCAGCCTGTTAAAATACATCAGATTGTCTTGAAAGTTTTACTGTTGTTGTGGTTTTACTTCACAATTGTGTTACTCTTCCAGCAATTGCTTCAGGGTAATAATTGTGAAACATCAAAACTTAATGCAAACTGAATCACTGTTTCAGGTCAAAGTAGATTTTGCAAAAATAACCACATCACTTTAGAATTGGCACCATTACAGATCAGAGTTATCCCTTGTAATTTTTCCTCTTTCCTTTTTGATACCGGTACCACATCAACATTTATTGACCTTCTTCCTTCTACTGTTTTTCCTCTTTCCCTTCTGTAATAGTAATTCTACCCATTGTTCTTTATGCTGTCCTCAGTCATTTCAAGAAAATTGCCCATGAGAGACTGTCCAAAGCATTCATTCTATTTAAAGTTTAAAAAAATACTACTACTACTATCATAGTCTGACTAAAAATACTAAAGTACTATAAGTACTATATTTTGTCACTGCATATTTCAATATGAGTGCCTTGTAATTTGGGAGGAAGGATACGTTTACAAAGCATCTTTTGGATTAAAAATACTTTTCTCAATTTTTTTCACAGTAATGATGTACAGGTGAAGACTGCCCAAAACAGTGCACTGAATCATATACATCAGACACATCAAAATATATAGAAAAGCTTCAACATTATCTACAAATGATGCCAGCACAAAAAGCTTCCCATAACTGTTTTTCATTTCTGCTAGGAATGTTAAAAAAAAAAAAAAAAAAAAAAAAAAAAAAAAAACTGCTGTCAAACTCCATTTTATTTGATGTATGATGACAGTTTCAAGAAATATACTAATTTCTCCAAATAAATTAGATTACCACCATATTTAATGAAAATCAAGTCTCTCTGGTGAAGTTCCTAAAGCCTATTGAATATATATGATACTATTGAATAAAGTATCAGCATTGGCTCACATTGTTATCTGCAGCACAGTTTATGAACTGTAAGACAAGAATAAGTTAATCATATCTCTGTTGCCTCAGTAATATGAACTAATCAGGTGTTGAATGGATTGTGAAAGTGAATTTATTCTACTGAAATCACATAATATGTTTGTATAAGAAAGACTGAGAGTCTACTTTTGAAGCCAAAAACAAATTAAGGTTTTAATAACAAAATGCACTGTGGCCTTAATCCAACTTAGCATGTAAAATAAATAATCACAGCATACTTTTAAATACGAACCATTACTGTTGAAATACAGTCATCTCTAGACTAGCTGCTGACATTCTCTTCTCTTTTGTATGCTAATTATCTAGATCAACAGGTGTGCATACATATATGTTTGAACTTACTAAATGCACAAACATATACATAAACTAAAGTCAAATGGGATAGACTGAATTAATGTTAAAAATGGACAGTAGTGAGAAGCTATTTAAAACAGTCTTTTTAAGAGTATGAAGTATATTTTGGAAGCAGAACTGGTAAAATGTCATTAACACAAATGGGAAAGTGTAATGAGCCATTAGATGCACACTGAACAGATTACAGAGTTAAAGACTAGAAGAATTTGGCTAATTTTCTAGTAGTAGTTATTTATCTCCAATATTACCTTCAGTATTTCACTAGTGATGTTTGCAGCTACAAAACAAGTAAATATATATGCCATTACAGAATTTAGATTTACAGGGGGGTTCACTTCATCTGGTAGAAATAAATTGGCCTATGGCATAGATTTTTTTGCAAATTCAGAAATATACTGCTTTCACTTTTTATACTTCACTTAAAAAAAAAAAAAAAAGGAAAACACTTTAAATTGTTTCATATCAAGTCTTAATATAATATTACAATATATTGAACCATGATTTACATTCAAAGTGGAGCTTACAGGGATTCCTGCAAGGGAAGTCACACTGACATAGCATGAGACTCATACACATGCTTTTTCCTAACCTCTGTTCATTTGCTGAGAGACAGTTGTCTCCAGGCATCTGCAGTATGGTGCCATTTTTTATTTTCACTCATTTCAGAATCCATTTACTACAGACACAAGCATCTATTTCCATTTTAAGTGATATCAGCCATATTTGTCCAAGTGTGCGTATATAAATTCATTTTGTATTATTACTATTAAAATACATAAGTATTATTTTATTCAGCTATATTTATAGCCTCCTGCTTCTACTGATGTCAATTTAAAAATCATCTTTGTCAGCCATTGGGCATAGTAGATCAATAAAATGTTTAAATTCCTTCAGAAACAGGAACTGTTGATAATTATAGTTAACTTGTTACGATTGAAATGTCATTTCTGTAATATTCACCTATAAAAACAGTCTTATTATTAACTAATAAAATACAGAACAAACATATTTTTCATTGCATGTTTTCACTTCTAAGATTAATTTGATTACTCATCTGTATGCAGTGAAAAGTTTATGCGGTCTAATTTGTATTGGAAGTAACTAAGGATCACATTTTGACTTGTCTGTACAACATTTATCTTGTGTGATAATGCCTCACCTTCCCAGCTGAGTAACTGAAGTTTCATAGGCAGGTAATTAATATAGAAATAGCAATAATACCTGCATCTGTCCAAAGGACTGTAATTCTCTACACAACAATATAAACAAAATCTGTGTTGCAGAGATGCCATCATGATATGACCACTTCACGGTCTTGTGAAAAAAAAAAAAAAAGCTGTTCATGTGGAAGAGAGTGGTGGACTAGCAACTACTCACCACTTGCCTGAGAACTGCAACTTTTTCATCTGCCTATGAGAAGCTGTGAACTCCAGTGAAGAAGTGCCACATGTCTGTTAAGTATGCATTGACTTTAATCTACTTACAAATTTAATAAAAAATTGTTTTGAGCACAGAATGGAAGAGTATAACTTTCTATTCCCCTAATCTGAGATTTACTCTAACAACATTTGCTTATTTATTACATATTGACTACATGGAATTTACCAAAAATCTCTATATCAAGTCCTCTGCAGCTCAATGGTCTGACTCTCGTTCTAATCCTGCAGTCCCTGTTCCCAGGCAGATACTTCTGCCGTACCCTGAGCAACTCTCCTGTGACCCCTTTGAAAGGAAACCCAGGGATGTGAATGAGAAAGGAGTCACTTGACTAAGCTCTCCAATCTGGACGGTCCACAGACAGGTGTGCAGCACATGGCATGGTTATTAGCACCACAGTGTACACATGAGCACACAGACACAGCTGTCAATTAATGTTGATGACCAAATGGAAGAAAGAAAAAGTGGACACTGTTTTGCTCTGTACACATTCCAAGATAGTTAGATACAAATTGAAACCCTACAGGTGTATTCATGTATCTCTGTAGCCTTACTACACTTTCAGCAGACTATCTTAGCTCAGATATAGTATGTGGAAACATTAGAGACTGGAAATGGCTGGAATCAAATAATAGTATAGTAAAGTATATATAACATTGTGGTGGTTTTACTTGGGTGGGTGGCCGAGGTCCACCACAACTGCTCTCTCACTCCCCCTCCTCAAAGAGGAGCAGGGAGAAAATACAATGAAAGGGGCTCAAGGGTTGAGATAAGGACGAGAAATTGCACAGTAATTATTATGACGGGCAAAACAGACTCAGGATAGAGAGATAGCAAGATTTATTACCTATTGCTAACAAGCTAGAGAAGTGAGAAACAAAGGAAAGAAATCAAAAGCACCTTCCTCCCATCCACCCTCTTCCACCTCCTCCCCCCAAGCGGCGCAGGGGAATGGGGGAATGGGGGCTATGGTCAGTCTATAGCACTTCTTCTCTGCCGCTCCTTCTCGGTCACTCTCATCCCCTGTGCTGTGGGGTCCCTCCCACGGGATGAAGTCCTTGCTGAACTGATCCAGCGTGGGCTTCCCACAGGCAGCAGCTCCTCAAGAACTGCTCCAGATACGGGTCCGTACCACAGGGTCCATCCCTCAGGAGCAAACTGTTCCAACCTGGGTCCCCCACAGGCAGCAGCTCCTGCCAGGTCACCTGCTCCTGAGTGGTCTCCTCTCCATGGTCTCCATGGTCTCCATGGTTCAGCCCGGAATCTGCTCCAGCAGGGGACTTCCACAGGCTGCAGCCTCCATCAGTGCAGGTCCACCTGCTCCACTGTGTTCTCCTCCACAAGCTGCAGCATGGAACCCCGCTCCACCATGGTACTCCATGGGCTGCAGTCTGCTTTACCATGGTCCTCACCACAGGCCGCAGGGGACTTCTGCTCCGGTGCCTGGAGCACCTCTCCCCCTCCTTCACTGACCTTGGTGCCTGCAAGGCTGTTCCTCACTCCTCTCACTCTCCCGGCTGCTGTGTGGCGCAGGGTATTAATTATTATTATTATTATTATTATTATTCCCTGTCTTAAATATGTTCTCACAGAGGCGCAAAACAACATCACTTATTGGTTCAGCTCTGGTCAGCATTGGGCCCTTACCAAAGATGAGGCAGCTTCTAGATCCTTCTCACAGAAGCCACCCCTATAGCCCCCTGCTACCAAAACCTTGCCACATAAACACATTACAAACATATATATATATATATATATATATACTTCATTTTTATCAAGCACTATGAATTCCATTGATGTTTAGTTTCTGTTTACTTCTAAAAAAATCACTTTAAAAAAAAAATCATGCGTATGAGTAATGAAGCTGACAGGAGATGTGCAGCTTTAAACTAGATAAGAATCTGCCCCCCCAAAAAAAGTATCCAAAACTAAAAATGCCTTTTCTGATACACCATTTCCCACAGCTGTCCATAATACTTTATTTTCTACACTGTTCTGTCATTATATATAGACACAGGCACAGATACACACACACAAACAGCTGTGTGGATAAATTTGTGATGAGATATCATGTGCCTTTACTTTTGATCAAAAGCACTGATAGACACACTTGATTCTGAGATATGTGCTTTCAGGAAGCATATTGGAAATAACTTAAGAATATATTTTTTCTTTTTCTACTAATAAAGGAAAAGATTCAAGCCACATCTGTAATGCTGTGTTTCTGAACAAGGTGTGCTTGTTCTACCAAGGATATGCCAATAATTCGAGGTAATCAGTAGGGTACATTACAGAGGAAACTCTGAACCAACAAGCTGTACAAACAAAATAGCAATCAGAAGATTTAATGCATTTCTGATGTACGTTTAAGGCATTGACACTGGGCCACAGATGTACATGTGTTGTGTTTTATCTTGTTGAGATATGGCCTGTGAGAACCTATTATAGCACATCATCACCCACAACTACTGGGCCCAGCAAAGGAAAAATTCCATCACACATTACTCCTGCAGATATATTAGAGAAACAAATTGTACTTGGAATTGAAAAGTCACAGGCTTATTCTGTCTTAATAAATTCCTGCCAAAAGGCTAAGTGTAAAACCAGAAATACTTCCCAAATGTTGTTACTGTATTATCATCTTTGACATCTCAAGGGCTGCTCAGGGGATCATCTAGATATCATTTCAGAGTTCTCACAATAAATCTGCTTTTTTTAACCTGTGCTTGGTTTTACGTAGCTCTTTTGAGTTTGCTGTATTTGAAATTTAACATCCCCTGTACCAAAAGACAAAGGCTGTTTTATAACAAGAGCTCTGGCACTTTGGTGATCTGATGATACTATACACTTTTCAAAACCATAGATACAACTTCAAACGTTACTTTAACTTTTCCAAAGAGATAGTCTAAAATCCTTCAATGCATATGAACAATCTTTATAGATCTGATAGTGTCCTGCACTACAACCTTTCTATTCTAAATTATGCATTATATTTTGATCATTTTTTATTCTGTTTACAATACTTAACAACACTCTCAAGTGTTTCCTATCACACACACCTTGTAACTTTTCCATATATCATTGTAGTGTATAGCAATATAGTGAATATCTCAACATCTATTATTACTATCTTCTATGTGTTTAATATTCTTCTATTTAAATACATGAGGAGTTTAAAATATATCAATATTACAGTGACAACATTAAATAGAATGTACTAGGAAAAAGCACATATTCAAAGTTATTCCAAGAAAAGCAGTCTTTCATGTCAACCAGAAAAAAACATTTTGTCCCATTTTATTTCTGCTTCATCTAAGCAAGGGAAAAAAAAAAAAAAAAAAAAAAAAAAAAAGGGAAAATGCAGAGGATGTGCCTATGCTGTTTGTTTTACACTGTTTCATTCTGAGCTTTTTTCCCCCCTTTTTATGACATGCCACACTTCAGACCTGCCAGATATCCTTGGAGGGAACAAAGAGGTCTTTAGGCAGAACCCAGGCCTGATGGAAAATTTAAGTAGGCAGGTACAGGGGCTAGACAGCTTGCTCCTTTGCACCGACCAGTCTGCCAATCTTATATCCAAAACCATATTCTTACAACCCCCTCTACACATAGTAAATACCGTGCTAGTATCGTGCTATTAAAGCAGAAATATGGAGTGATGAAAGCCATCCCTGTGATCATCTTGGTTCCAATATAAATAAATACTAATTCTTAATGACCCTGAAACTAATTTTCTAAGTATCCTAATCCCAGAAAGGAAGAACACTCTAGAAGAAGAAAGTGCCTCAACAAGTGCCTCAGCAAGTGCTCTAGCTGTGGGGCTAGAAGCTAGTGTTTCTAGATATACCCAGGTGGTAAAATGAGAAGATGATGACACGCTCTCTCAAAGTGCTTCATGCTCTCATCAGGTTGTTTCACACTGAGGTTTATGAACAGTGCAACCCCAAGGTAAAAATCCCCAAATGGCTTCCATTCAGGTTAGAGCTAGTAAGATCATTAAAGAAAACATGCAGTAAGTGTGCCATGAGTAATAGTACTCTAGAGAGTCCTAATGCTGTAGATGGAAAGGCCTTTGAAACACATTGGTATGTGTTTCAAACACAAGAGATCCCGCAGAAGTTCCAATGAAGATCAGTCAGGTTACTGTTGGAGGAGCTGTCTGTGAGTGGTATGGATGCCAGCCACCCTCACTCAGCATACCAGGGAAATGGAATGACTCTGAAGCAATCATAATCATATGGGGGTAGCCAAACAGCAGAAGAAACCTCTCATCTGCCTATGCTAAATCTGACAAGGCTCATGAAAACAAAAGCTGTAGCTGGTGATCTGACATGGCTGTCATCCCCTCACAGGCAATGTTACCTCACATCTTTCCCACCAATTGTTCATTTTCATCCTTGTACATGTTCTCATATGTTCTTTTGGAGGTGAAGAATTAGAAGGCTACAGCAAGTACTCTGAGTGACCAGTATGCTTTTCCCAGAATCTTGCTTATCTGAGGGAGGTCCTTCCTCCTTTTCTTTCCCACGGGTGTCATTTTTCTAACAGCATTAAAGTCAATATGGCTACTACTACCAAGGTTTACGTGAGCTCACATATAGTGTTTCAAAAGAGCTTCAAACCTCCCCCTTCTGACACCATGCTTAAGGTGTCAGAACACAGTGATCAAAAATTTCTGTCTTTGCTTCAGTGTTTAGCAAAATCAGAACAGCAGATTGCTGCTTGCTGTGTATAGGCTCCTCCACACAACTTTTTTACATTAGCTATAAACAGGTAGGCTTAGCCAACCACAGATCAAGTAGCAACTTGTCATTTCCACTGTGATGAAAGTCAACGAGTGTGGTGTGAGATAGGAAAGTGCACTGCAAAGAATGATGTTCTCGTTTTTCTGACATCCAAGCAAGACAAAGGAAGACAACTGGGTTTCACAGTTGTGCATCAGTGCCTCTTACTTTGAAACTCGTTAATATTACCAGGCTCTGGTAAATGAATGAAAAGCAAATTGATCATTAAATGGTGTGATAAAATGTACGAACAAGACATCCAGATACCAGGAGCTTTCTACATACTGGATGTACCAGCCCTATAAGCAACAAGCCTACAGAGTACACCTGCAGACCCCACTAAATTGTTTAGATTGCACTCTTTACTGTAGGTCAGGGCTGTTAATCACCAGAATGCCCCAGGGCAGCCACATACAGCCTTATTTATGGGCAAATCAAGAAACTGAAATACTGAACCGTGCCTGATTAGCTGCACTAATATGCTACTTGTGGCTAATTTCTGAGCTGCTTAATTCGCAGGTGTTTGCCCCAGCCAATAAATCATGCTTTCTACCTCCTCTTTGCACTCATGGACCTGCCATGCATATGTGGAGCCTGTTTAAGTGACAAGCAGGAAATAATTGATGGTGCATTAAATCACTCTAGTGTTTAGTGAACTGGCTCCCCTTTGAAAAAAGCCTTGCTACATTCCCACTCCCAGGCTCATTTCAGATGTTATTGTAACCCAAGTCTTCTGTGCCACTGCTTGCAACCTTTCAAAGGTACAATGTGTACATTTCCTGGTTTTTATTTGGTTTACTTGTAGAGCACACTATTTGCATAAGACATCGTTATTAAATTTTCCACAACAGCTAGTCATCAATGCAGTGAAGCAGAACAAAATTGTACTGACTGAGAAGTTGAAAGGGAACATACCAGGAGCCCTAGCAGCTCCAGCCCTGCAGTTTCCTTTTAAACATTCTGAAATGAAGCTGTCAATAAATAGGGGTTCTCAGTCATGTTTTATATTGAACATCATTAACTTGCTAGTTTTGATATATATATATATTTTTTCTGCATTAATGTTTCAAGCAAGAGACAGCAAGTTGAACTCATGGAAACTGAACTCTTAACTCAAAGTCAAAATTGGGTAGATTCATGTTGTTTCTTGTATTTTGACACAAAACTGGTTTTCTCAAGGGCTGCACAGAGAAGCAGGACAATTTCAAGACTTCCACTGAAAATGCTGTCTACTGTATACTGGAAGGCCTGAAGGGAAGGCCTCACACTTCTTCGTCTGTCTTGCAAGATTTTGTTACATCCCATATTAATATGTGGTTGCCTACAGCAATTCTTATTGTAGTGGAATCTCTGTTTTTCAGCTTGCATTGTAAATGAGATGGGCACAGTTCCTCAGGGAATTCTGGATGAGTCTCACAAATCTATTTTACATGGCTTATGGAGAACTTTTTGGAGTAAAGAATAAGAGCCAGGACCCAAACACTTCTTACCATTCCAAGGAATCTGTTACCAATGTCCAGATAGAATTCCTGTGTCAGTATTCTGAGGTCTAAGTAAAATAATCTCAAAGTAAAGGATTTCAGCAAATAGTAAAGATTCTATTTTTTGACCATTTTACTGGCTGCTTAAGCCTTATTCTAAGAACAAACACATTGAAACTAATGTGAAATGAGGTTGTCTTCTTATTATTGTATCACACAAAAAGAATATATGTGTCCTGCAAGCCACAGTGTTTCTGAGTTTTCTGGTTATAGCTAAAAGTGGGGATTTCTGTAGAAATATTTTCTGAGAAGTTATAATATTAACTTAGCAGAATGTCACAGTGTCTGAGGCACATTTACTTCAGGCTTTCTGTCTTTCTGCTGCTAAGACCATCACTAAAATTTCAGCTTTCCGTAATCAAGGCAGCTAGATAAAATTAAAAGAAATAGCAAAAAGCATAAAATTGCTACAAGTGGTACAAAAAGTTTTCAAAGAGAATGTATTAGACTTTCATGACAAATAAAAATCACCCCTGCCATCAAAAAAAATGTTTCTCATAGCTCCAGAGGAAACCATATTGACCAGAAAAGGTAAAGGTAAAGGAGAAAATGTCAAATTTGAAAAAAAAAAAAAAAATATCCAACTAAGGAAGTTTTAAAAAAAATAATAAATTGTGAAAAAAATAAATATAAAATCACAGTAGGACATATCAAAAGAATTTTAGGATTAACTTCCTAAAAGCATAAAAATAATAAGAGCATAACCAAAAACAAAACAATAAAATGTTTTGTTTTGTTTCAAAGCAAGAAGAAAGCATGAAGCTTGATATGTAATCTATAAACAGAAGGTCAAAGTGTAAAAAGAGAACTTAAATGCCCTGTACTAGCCATTGGTGAAGATGCAGTACTGAGTTACATGGTCTTTTAGCTTGACCTAATAAAATAATTTTATGCTCTTATCATCTGAGGTTATAAAATGAAAGTTCTGCTGTCATGGTATTCATTCTTGCTTTTCCCTTATTTCCTTGGATGCCAAGAACAGGATCTGTGAGCTTTTGGAGAAGCTGTAAAATCATGTTTTGCCACAGACATGCAAAATGGTTAGGTTATGAAATGGATTATAAGACATTTTTTAAATACATTTGTAAATCTTAAATCCAAAAAGAGCCAAAATGTTTACCCAAAGTAAATTCCTTTGCTATACAGTTATAACATTTTTCCAAAGTTGTTGCTGAAATCAAAGGAATTGTTCTTTTCTATTAAGAATTTGTTTCAAAGTTGTTGCTGAAATCAAAGGAATTGTTCTTATCTATTAAGAATTTGTTTAGATTCAGAAAATAGCAACAAGCTGGGATATAAGATTTTTGTTGTTGTTGTTTTTGTTTTTTAATTTGGCATACTTTTGCAACTTTTTTTAGTGGTAATTCAGTTATAAAAGCTATGTGTGAGAACTTGCATTTCGATTTATCTCAGGTACGTTGAGAGGTTATTAAGAAAAATTTCTAACAAACAAAGGTGAGTGACCTAATGTTAGACCTGAAAAACTTAGGGTGAGATTTTCAAAGTTCTTCTATATTGCATTTTCATAAACCAGCCAGCCAGCCCCAGTTTAAGAAAGCATAAATTTCAGTAAGGGCCATGACATTTTTCACCTATTCATCAGTTTTTTGCTTTCTTTTTAATGTCTAGATTGCAAAGATGGATAGTCAAGAAAAATAAAATGCATGCATTTCAATTTCAATTAATATAATTTCAATATAACAGAATAATATTTTTGACTCAAAAAAAAAAAAAAAGTATTTTTGGGAAGTTTTTGACTCAAAAAAAAAAAAAATCCATAAAAAGTCTTTTCATGGAAGTGAATGTTGTGGGGTTGTTTGTTTGGTTTTTGTTTTGATTTTAATTAAAATGGGTTTTTCACTGCATTTCTTGAAAGTTTCACAATCTTCTTACTAAAGACTTTTAAAGTGTTTTCTCTGGGATTAGGTTATTAAAACTCATTATTTAATCAATACCACACTTCTATGAAAAAGGTAACATTTTCTACAACATTCAGTGGATACTTGAGGTAAATAGTACTGTTGAACTGAATGACATTTTAATAAAAAAGTGCAACAAATTTAAATGATAATAATGTCACAAATAAATAATGGTATGACTAAAGCAAAGAGTAATAACTAAATAAATAATAAATAAATCTGTACAGAGCTTCAGCTCTGCATTTAGAACCTGTTGGAAGAATTTCTAGGAATAACAAATTACCTTTGGGCCAGCTAAAGACCATGAGGAAACTGCAACTCCATTAAATGCATTAAATGAGGACAGGGGAAAAATACATTGCCATTATTTCTAATCTGACTTGGTATTTTGAATATATTAGGAGTTTTTATGTCAATCTAGAGTAATACTCAAGAAGCTTAATGCGCATGGGCTCAGTTCTGAGTACTTTTTAACATCCAGGACCTTGATCACATGATAAATTGAACACTGAAAGCAGTTCCTGAAACCTAACCTTTAAATAGATTTGTTTTAGGTTCTTGTAATTTTCACTGCTTTTTTAAGGAAAACTACTGAAATGTTCATTAGGATTTTCACACAAGGCTCAGCTCAGGATAATAAATTTATTTCAGTTATTTCTGTTTACATTTTTCATTTGTTACACCACTCATCTTGTTTAATAAAATAGATAAACCTATGCCTCATTTATGTTAACATCATATTTTACAGACCCACAACAAACTCTTAAGTCACTGGCGATTTTCAGACCAATTCATCACACCCATATAATAGTCTGGAAATCCAGCCTGAAATTTCTGTTCTTTCAGAACAGAATTTTTATGATATATATATATCATAAAATAAAGTAAAATTTACTTATAAATATCTTTAGACTATATTTATTTATTTTTAACCAACATATGTCCTAATTCAAATGCCAGTGAATTCAATAAAGAGATTCCTCTTAATTTCAAGTGTTATTGAAGACTCCCAGGCCTAAATTACTAAGTATTCACTTTAAATGACATTCCAATGTAAAATTAAAAAAATAATAAATAAATAAATAAATAAAAAGTTGAAAGAATGTCCTCCAAACAAATATTTCCTAAAATAAAAGGGTTGTGTTTTACAGTTGCAAATATTAAAACAATATATATAAATTCCAAAATTGGATTCCATCTTGAAAAAAAATAAAAATTAAACTAAGCACATTCAGGAGTAGAAATCAGAGTTAAGATAATCCAGAAAGCCTTACTCACAAGTATAAGCAGAAAATAAAACAAGCTCCTACTTTATCCAGTCTTAGAGAGGTTTATTAGGATAAGGAGTAACATTGGCTTGTGATCATTACTTGTGCTCACTCGTAGTATTCTGGTCAAGTTCTCTGAAGTTTCACTACTATTCTGAAATAGTGATGAGGAAAGAGTTAAAATTGTTTGGGTTCTCTTAGTTATTCCTCTTATATATATTATATATATTCAGGGTGCACTGAGTGTTTTACAAAATGAAACTAAACCATGTCATTTTCATGATTTCTGATTTTTGAGAATAATTCTGAGAATACACTCTGAAGAGATCTGTGCTGGAAGCAACCAAAAGAAATTTGCCATTTAAACACATATTAACAATGATTCCTCTTACTATTGAATTTGATTTTTGTTTCCTTCATTAGCCTTGAATTATTTTCCTGGAAGAATACCCACTGTGTATTTCATCACATTCTGGATAAACAGCAAAGCAAACATGTATGACAATTCAAAAAAAAAAAAAAAAAAGGAAAAGAAAAAAAAAGAAAAACAAAAATATATAATGCAACAATGCAACTTAGTAACACTGTAATTGTCATATTGCTGAAATGTAAGCATCGGAACGTCAAAAAGTGCAGTTTCCATATTTAAGAATTAAAGGTGTGCCTGCCCTTACTGTCAGAATACACTTTAAGGAGGAAGCAATGAGAGTTTATATTACAAAGGTCACTCAGAGAAGAAGAATGTCACAAAGTTAAGTACATCCAGGGAAGATCAGATAATAGGGAATATGTTTTTCAAAGATAAAATGATAGATTGCAAGAATAGTAAAATAGAGCACATGGCAGATAGAAAGGGAAATCAAGACAAGAAAAAAATAAAATAAAATAGAAGGGTAATACAATATAAGTGAAGCTGTAGAAATCATAAAAGAAATGCCTGGAAACAAGAAGGAAACTTATTGAATAAAATAAAATTTATTCAAAGTATTCAGATGGCAAGATTCAGAAAAATAACCAGCAGAGTGGCGTCTTAGCTGATTGCGAGATGCTTGACAAATACATTTTTAAAAAAATGTCATGTGTTTTCATATAACACCATATGAATAATTTAACACCAATGCCAAGATTTATGAAACAAGTATTATCAGTGAAATGTGAATGCCTGAGACAAGAAATTGTGGGGACTTAGGGTAACTATACAGTTCTGATTTATAAAAACTTACAGCATTAACACAAACTCCTAACACTATCTTTTTGGACATGATCTTTTTGGATTACCACAATATTAACAAAGATGAAAGTTTGATGATATTTGGAAATTCTATGATAGTTACCATTTAATAAAATATTTGGCAACCAAAATATGTATAATACTGTCAAAGCAATATTTATACCGAATAGCAAGCCTAATTATTTTTATTTAAAATTCCACTTCCTTTGATGAGCCTATCATAAAGTACTTCTTTGTGTTGAACAAGAAATTTTATGATGTCATTAAAATGTTACAGACACAATCATTATGTAATGCCCTTGGAAAACGTGTAAGAAAAGATGTGTGAGCTGATTGATTTGCTTATTTGCATGCCTGGCCACAACATGAGAAAGGCACAGTATGTGTCTTACTGTGTCTTACTGCATTTGTTGCATCTAGACAAAAATAATAATAATAATAATCACCATGTTAGGTTTTCCTACTACACATAATATCTGGCCATGGTCTGGACCATGAGATACCTCCAGTTACAAGCTTTGTGTCAGCCCAAGAAAATACATCTTGCTGTGGAAATGTTGAATTCCAAATGTTTGAAGATTCTGGGGTCAACCCATCAACCCATCACACCTTAGAACTGTGAATGCTACTGTAACAATTGACACCATGCAGGGAGGAACACTGGAACATTTCTGCTTTTGTGTTTTTCAGACTGCTGTATATACTGGCTTGACTACCAGTAACAGTCATCTCTATTTTTCTCTTTTTTTCTCTTTTTTAATTTTTTTTTTTCAGTACATTGTGGCTGACTTTGAGAAGTAGCTCTTATTTTGAAACAGCAAAGAGATGAAAACTGGTAATAAAAAATGGATAACATTAATATATTAGACATAAACATCACAGTGTACTATTGGCATACGACAGTAAGGGTGGGATTCAGAGTGATTATTTAGTTTCTAAGCACCGGTGTGGTATAAACATCCCCTCCACATACACACAATATAATTATTCTGCGGGGGGTGGGGGGGGAGGGTTCTCTGTCTATGACTAGTATTCTAATTTCAGCAGTCATAATTTATTGTCATGATAAAGGAAAATCTGCTGATTTGTTAGCCACAGATTTACTTGGCCATCTGTTCCAAAAAGTTATAGGAAACAGGAAAGGAGGTCATTTACATGGTCATCTTATCCTTCCATCTGCCCAGGCCACCTCTGCTTTCATCATTCATGACAGACACTTGTTACAAGTCATTTGAAAACTCACATGAAGATCACACAACCTCCATGGCAGAATAGCATACTTGTTTTTTTAAGAGAAGCATTTACTTGTTTGTTTTAAAGCATAATGTATATGTCTTTTGGTGAAAAGGAAAAAAAAAAAAAAAAAAAAAAAAAGTTTTTTCCCATTATATACAAAACTAAAGCTATCATCCCCCTCTTTCTCTAAGCCAAACACAGCTTCAACCAACCTTTATTTATAGGTCATATCTTCTGTATTTCTGATCTTTCTCATTCCTGTACTAATTTGATCTACCTCTTTCTAAAAGCATAGTGTTAACAAATTGAATGTGGTATTCCAGCTGGGACCATTCCAATACTGAAAAGGGTAGCAGCATTAGGTCACAGGTCTTTCAGGCTATATTCTTGACAGCCCACAGTGGTAGCTAGCTGTCTTTTTGCAATACCACTGACATTGTTGACTCAGGATGAGGTTCATTAAACCCTCTTACATACACTTCTCCTGACTAGCCAGCTTGTTTTTGTGCAACTGTTTATTCTTACCTAAGCACGGTGTTCTGATGATTCAGTATCTTTATCTTTTCATTTTGTTAGAACATATATATATA